>OZ030005.1:4070696-4448196 GCA_964023405.1 Apodemus agrarius | reverse complement strand
GAGGGCCTTGCCTGTAGTCTCAGCGCTGGGGCAGCTGACGTAGACTGACCAGCATGCTTTCAGTTCATCCGGGCTGTAGAGTGAATTTAAGACCAGTTTGGGTAACTTAACAGAGCACCTGTCTCAAAATAAAACCTACAAACTACACTGGTTTGTTTTTGTTTTTGTTTTTCTGAGACAGGGTTTCTCTGTGTAGCCCTGGCTGTCCTGGAACTCACTCTGTAGACCAGGCTGGCCTCTCCGCCTGCCTCTGCCTCCCAAGTGCTGGGATTAAAGGCGTGCGCCACCACAGCCCGGCACTACACTGGTTTAACAGGCCTTCAGCATGCCTTGGTAGAGCAGAGACGCAGATAGCTGGGCAACGCCCCAGGGCCCTGGGAGTGTGTCTGTCAACTCACACGATCTCTCTGTTCGATTTGCTTAGGACCTCATAAATACCAGCAGCACTGAAATTAGCTATGAACACTACGATGTCACCTTAGATCCCGGGACGCGTGTGGATGGCGGCGGTTCCCATCCGAGGATACCACCCGGGGACATTGCCGCCCTCACCATCTACTTGGTGGTGTTTCTGGTGGGCGTCCCCGGGAATGCCCTCGTGGTGTGGGTGACGGCCTTCGAGGCCAGACGTACGGTCAACGCCATCTGGTTTCTGAATCTGGCGGTGGCCGACTTCCTCTCCTGCTTGGCTCTGCCGATCCTGTTCGTGTCCATTGTAAAGCATAACAACTGGACCTTCGGCGCCACCGCCTGCGTCGTCCTGCCCTCGCTCATCCTGCTCAACATGTACGCCAGCGTCCTGCTGCTGGCCACCATTAGCGCCGACCGCTTCCTGCTGGTGTTCAACCCCATCTGGTGTCAGAAGGTCCGCGGGCCCGGCCTGGCGTGGATGGCCTGCGGAGTGGCCTGGGTCCTAGCGATGCTCCTCACCATTCCGTCCTTCATGTTCCGGGCTGTGTATGAGGACAGGTACTCGGATCGCACTCTGTGTGGCGTTAACTACGGCGAGAACGACTTACTCAAGGAGAAGGCCATAGCCATCTTGCGGCTGATGGTGGGCTTCGTCTTACCGCTGCTCACCCTCAACATCTGCTACACCTTCCTCCTGCTCCGGACCTGGAGTCGCAAGGCCACTCGCTCCACCAAGACGCTCAAAGTGGTGCTGGCTGTGGTCGTCTGCTTCTTTGTCTTCTGGCTGCCCTATCAGGTGACCGGGGTGATGATCGCTTGGCTGCCCCGGTCCTCGGACGCCTATGAGAACGTGGAGATGCTCAACTCCTTGTGCGTGGCCCTGGCCTACGTCAACTGCTGTGTCAACCCTATCATCTACGTCATGGCCGGCCACGGCTTCCACGGACGGCTCCGAAGGTCTCTCCCCAGCATCATACGAAATGCTCTCTCCGAGGACTCCGTGGGCAGGGACAGCAAGACTTTCACTCGCTCCACGATGGACACTTCAACTCAGAAGAGTCAGGCGGTGTAGAGGAGAAGCCACCACTGGCCTGGCTGCCCCTTTCCAGCCCTCCTCCTCCCCCCCACCCCCACCCCGTCCTCCCTTCTCTTGGCATGTTTAATTGTATGCCATTCTCTTTAAGTTGCCCCGGCTAGCCTTGAGCCCAGGGTCCTCACGAATGCTGAGATTTTAGATATAAATTCCTTTGAAGAGAAACACCACATTAAGATAGTATTTGGCTTTTTTTTCTAGAGCCTGGGCCTCGCTGCCCACCTGCAGAGGCTGCAGACTCGCCTCATGATGACCTCCAGGGGCGGGGAAACAGAGAACAAGAGAATTTCCTAGTCTTCTTCTTCCTCTCTTCCTTTTCTTTCTCCTCCTTCTCCTCCTCCTCTCCCTCTTCTTCTTCCTCCTTCTCTTCCTCCTCTTCCTGCTCTTCCTCCTCTTCCTCCTCCTCTTCCTCCACCTCTCCTCCTCCTCTTCCTCCTCCTTCTCCTCCTCTTCCTCCTCCCATTCCTCCTCCTCTTTCTTTTCCTCCTCCTCCTCTCTTCCTCCTCCTCCTCTTTTTTTCATGGTTCTGGGGATTGAACCCAGGGCTCACAGATATACCGCCTAAGTAAGCTAGAGCCCCAAACTACAGGCAGCCAGTAACCATCCACCCTTTATTTCTTTTCCATATTTGATTATTATTATTTTTTTTTTTTGAGACAAGGTCTCTCACGAAGGCTAGTCTGGCCTTGAACTCCAGATCCTCCTGTGACCGTCCTCCAAGTGTCGAGACTGTAGACCTGTGCTCCCGCGCCCTACCTATCTTTTATTTCCACAATTCCGTCTTTTCAAGAATGGTATTCGATGGAACCCAACACATCCAAGCTCTGTAAAGACAACTATGCACAGCTTACTTGATAAATTTTTTTTTTGTTTAAAAAAAGGTACATAAATGTGTTTAATTTTTTAAAAGCATGTATTTATTCATCTGGTTGGGGGGGGTGCCGCTAGGTGAATGCCGTGGTATATGTGTGGAGGTCAGAGGACAACCTGTTGGAATTGGTTCTCTCCTTGCAACCATGAGGGTCCTTGGACTCGAACCCGGGTCATCAGGTTTGGAAGCAAGCACCTTTACCTGCTGAGTTATGTCACTGGCCAGAGACATCCTGTCTTATGATGCGTTCTTTCAGCTTAGCGAGGGTGTGTGCACGAGTGTATGTGTTGGCTAGAAAAGGCATACTGATCAACAGCAGAAGCATCATGCAAGCGGGGGAATAGCTTTGAATTTTCTGGTCGGCACAGTAAAAATGTGAAAGAAGAAAGACCCGGGTGTAGTGGCACAAACCTATATCCTAGCATGCGGGAGGTTCAGGAGCCAGAATTGAGCATTGGAAGCCAGCCTGGTGTACCTAGGGGGGGGGGTCTCGTGAAGTCCAAACAATAAATGAAGTAAAATACTGGGGTTCGGCTCTGCCAGGGCCGCCTCTTCTTCTAAAGATTTATTTATTTTTATATGTAAGTACACTGTAGCTGTCTTCAGACACACCAGAAGAGGGCATCAGATCCCATTACGGATGGTTGTGAGCCACCATGTGGTTGCTGGGATTTGAGCTCAGGACCTTCGGAAGAGCAGTCAGTGCTCTAACCACTGAGCCATCTCTCCAGCCTACCTCTCTTCTTCCCAATGGATATGTGACCACTGGCTGTCACATGTCACAGACCCAACCTACCTGTGTTCTGATATTGACATACTGACATTGCTATATGGTGACACTAACCTCACTGAATCTGTACAGGCCCTACGACCCGGCATTTATTATTTATGTGTTGATTCATTTTGAGACAGGATCTCTTTACAAAGCCCTAGCTGTCCTGGAGCTATGTGAACCAGGCTGGCCCCGAGCTCACAGAGATGGGCCTGGCCCCATCTCCTGAGAGCTAGGGTTAGAGACGTGAGCCACCACACCCAGCTTTATTCTATTTTTTGGATGGCCTCTATGAGTTTGAAACAATTAATTAATTAGTTAATTATCTTATGAGATGGGAATCATCTCACGTAGCCCAGGCTAGCCTTAAACCGCTTATACAGCTGAGTCAGGTCTTAAACTCCTAATCCTCCTGCCTCTGCCTCCCACGCGGTTCCCCGTTGTCTCCCTCTTGTGATTTTTCTCCGCATTGGTCACATCTGTCTTGCTACAGCCGAGCTCCTCCCCTGCCCACCCGTGGCCCAGCTGTCCTAGGAACGGCTTCCTTGACTTGCGGCTCCATTCCAGGAAAAACCGCACTGGCAACCTGCGGACAGCCAGGCCCTGTCCGCTCCCCCACCGCAACCCAGACTCCCTTCCTACCACACACTGGCTGCTCCCCTCCCCTCCCCTCCCGCTCCCGCTCCCCTCCCCTCCCTCTCCGCCTCCCCTCCCGCTCCTGCTCCCCTCCCCTCCCCCTCCCCTCCCGCGCTCTCCCCTTCCCCTCCCTCTCCCTTTCTTTCTCCCTCTCCCCCTCCCTCCTCCTCCTTTTCCTCCTCCTCCTTTTCCTCCTCCTCTTCCTCCTCCTCCTCTTTTCTTTCTGGGGACTGAACCCAGGGCTCACAGATATACCGCCTAAGAAAGCTAGAGCCCCAAACTACAGGCAGCCAGTAACCATCCACCCTTTATTTCTTTTCCATGTTTGAATTTTTTTTAATTTTAATTTTTTATTGGGTTTTTGAGACAAGGTCTCTCACGAAGGCTAGTCTGGCCTTGAACTCCAGATCCTCCTGTGACTGTCCTCCAAGTGTCAAGACTGTAGACCTGTGCTCCCGCGCCCTACCTATCTTTTATTTCCACAATTCCGTCTTTTCAAGAATGGTATTCGACGGAACACAACACATCCAAGCTCTGTAAAGACAACTATGCACAGCTTACTTGATAAATTTTTTTTTTGTTTAAAAAAACGCACATAAATGTGTGCCATTTTCTTGCCTCTGCAGGCATGTGTGTAGCACACAGATATACATGCAGACGCGCCACTCATGCACCAAAGGCAAAAATACATTAACCTAAAAAGAGAGAGAGCCGGGCGGTGGTGGCGCACGCCTGCAATCCCAGCACTTGGGAGGCAGAGGCAGGCGGATTTCTGAGTTCGAGGCCAGCCTGGTCTACAGAGTGAGTTCCAGGACAGCCAGGGCTACACAGAGAAACCCTGTCTTGAAAAAAAACAAAAAAACAAAAGTTGAGGGAGAGAGAGAGAGAGAGAGAGAGAGAACTGGACATACAGCAGGTGAGGGCCACCATGGTGGGAGCCCCCCCCACCCCCACCCTCTGTGACCTCCAGGCAAGTTAGGGTTAAGCAACGCCGCCCAAAACAGAAGTTGGCAGAGTCCAGGGGATTGCCAAATGTGCGGCGGTGGAATCTGCTATGTCAACAGGTTTGGAACGGGAAGTGAGCGGGAACGGAAGTGGGCTGAGCGGACTGGAGTGTGCGCTCTCCCCTCCCCCAGCCCAGCCTCTGGACCCCGGGGTCTTCCGCATCCGTCTGCGCCTCAGATGCTGGGCTCCGGGGCCTGGGGCTAGAGCCGCCCGCCCTTGCACGGTGACCTCCGGGTGCTCACTTCCAGGAAGCTATTACGCTGCGGTAGGGTCTTCCAGGATGAACTGTGAGGGGCTGGGAGCCGGTTCAGTGAGTGAAGTGCTTGCCTTTCAAGCACGAGGGTATGAGCTCCAGCCCCAGGATTCGGACTTGCCCGGTACGGAGCTAGGCACGGTGGGCTGCAGCCCAGGAGCGGTGAGACGGACGGACGGACGGCTCTCTAGGGCTCGCTGACCAGCAGGCCCGGGCTAATCCGTGAGCATCTAGAGCTCCTTGACAGGCTCTGTCCCAAAGCACAAGGTGGAAGGGGAGGGAGGGGCCCGGAGAGACGGTTCAAAGGGCCGCGCTCAGCAGCAAGCACGCTCAACCGCGGAGAAAAAAGCCCTATATCTATATCTATATCTATCTATCTATCTATCTATCTATCTATCTATCTATCTATCTATCTATTTGGTTTTTCTGTGTAGTCTTGGCTGTCCTGGAACTCACTCTGTAGACCAGGCTGGCCTTTGCCTCCCAAGTGCTGGGATTACAGGAGTGCGCCACCACGCCCGGCCTGCTATGTGTTTTATTAATCTGAATTAATGTTTTTGATATGTGATCAGCATAAAAATATCCTTGAGTCTGAGGGTCAATAGAGCCCCCGCCTAGAATCCCCCAGTGAGGGGCTGGGGGCGTGGCTCAGTGGTAGAGCCCCTGCCTAGGATACCCCAGTGAGGGGCTGGGCGTGGCTCAGTGGTAGAGCCCCTGCCTAGGATCCCCCAGTGAAGGGTGGGGGGGCGTGGCTCAGGGGTAGAGCCCCACCTAGAATCCCACAGTGCATTGGTTACTTTCCTGTAATAAAATACCATGACCAGTTTATGGAAGAGTTGAATTTGGCTTATGGTTCTAGAGGGTGAGTCAATAAAAGCAAGAAGGCATGGAAACAGGAAGCTCGTTGCTCACGTGTTCACCCCCCTCCCCCAAAACACAGAGGAAGGACATAGGAAGTGAGGTAAGATAAATCCCCGCCTCCAGTGACGTAAGTCTTCCAGCAAGACTCCACCTACTAAAGGTTTCATAATCTCCTCAAACAGTTCCACTGACTGGTCAAATATAAGAGCTTATATGGGCTGGGCGTGGTGGCACACGCCTTTAATCCCAGCATTTGGGAGGCAGAGGCAGGCGGATTTCTGAGTTCGAGGCCAGCCTGGTCTACAGAGTGAGTTCCAGGACAGCCAGGGCTACACAGAGAAACCCTGTCTCGAAAAACCAAAAAAAAAAAAAAAAAAAAAAAAAAAAAGAAAGAAAGAAAGAAAGAAAAGAAAAGAAAAGAAAAGAATAAAAAGAAAAAGAGCTTATATGGAACATTCCTCACTTCAGGCCGTGACGAGCTTGGGGTTTAGTGGTAAAGAGGAAGAATTTGAAGACTTAGTGAAGGAAAAACATGAAACAACCAAATGTTTTCAATTGTACCCTTATAATGTTTCCAGGGTGTTCTACCTCTGAGCCACGCCCCCAGCCCCTCACTGGGGGATTCTAGGCGGGGCTCTCCCACTGAGCCACGCCCCAACCCCTCACTGGGGGATTCTAGGCGGGGACAGGCCCACTGAGCCACGCCCCCAGCCCCTCACTGCGGTATTCTTGGTAGATGTTCTGCTGAGCCAGGCCCCTTAATCCTTTGCTGGAGGATTCTAGGCAAATACCCTAACACTGAGCTGTGCACTGCCTAAGACCTTTTTTTTTTTTTTTTTTTTTTTTGTGGTTTTTCGAGACAGGGTTTCTCTGTGTAGCCCTGGCTATCCTGGAACTCACTCTGTAGACCAGGCTGGCCTTGAACTCAGAGATCCACCTGCCTCTGCCTCCCAAGTGTCTAAGACCTTTTACCGTCTTGGTATATCTGCTGACCAGGTAAGTCTCCCATGTTGAGGTGTAGAGAATAGAGGCCTCTTAGGATGAGAGCGGCCTGTACCACAGAGTCTGTAGTGTCTTGACCCAGAAGCAATTTCCTCTAACAACATGACTTTATGCTCTAAATATCACAGAAGAATTCATGAGCACATCCCCTCTAGGCCACAAGCAAGGCTCAGAAGCTGCTGAGCGAGGAGCTTCCATGTCGTGCTCAGTGTCCTAAGCCTGCACCACGCCCATAGGTGTGTGGTTAAGACAGTGTACTCTAGAGCACACTTTAATCCCGGGACCTGGGAAGCTGAGGGAGGAAAGTCTCTGTGAGTTTAGATTTTTTTTTTTTTCGAGACAGGGTTTCTCTGTGTAGCCCTGGCTGTCCTGGAACTCACTCTGTAGACCAGGCTGGCCTCGAACTCAGAAATCTGCCTGCCTCTGCCTTCCAGAGTGCTGGGATTACAGGTGTGCGCCACCACTACCCGGCTGTCTTTGTGAGTTTGAAGTCACCCTGGGCTATGTGAGACCCTGTCTCAAACCCAAGCCAACCCAAATCAAACCAAACCAAACCAAAACCAGTCACTATGGTCAATTTCTTTTTTCTTTTTTTTTTCTTTTGCTATCATTATTATTATTACAAATAACAATAATAATGTCTTCCCATTTTACAGGTAAAAAAACAGAGGCCCAGAAAGGGGACAGGACTTGCTTTTTTTTTTTTTTTTTTGGTTTTTTCGAGACAGGGTTACTCTGTGTAGTCCTGGCTGTCCTGGAACTCACTCTGTAGACCAGGCTGGCCTCTAACTCAGAAATCCGCCTGCCTCTGCCTCCCAGATGCTGGGATTAAAGGCGTGCGCCACCATGCCCGGCCAGGACTTGCTTCTTTTGTGTGTATGTGGGGGTTTTGAGACAGGGTTTCTCTATGTAAGTATGGCTGTCCCGGAACTCTCTCTGTGAGACTTGGCTGGCCTTGAACTCAGAGATCTGTCTGCCTCTGTCTCCAGAGCGCTGTGATCAAAGGCATGCCCACCACTGCATGACAGGACTTGCACCTTATGTTCTCCAGAAGCCTCGGGGCCTGCACTCAGATTCTTTTATTTATTTATTTATATTTTTTTTTTTTTTTGAGACAGGGTTTCTCTGTGTAGCCCTGGCTGTCCCGGAACTCACTCTGTAGACCAGGCTGGCCTCGAACTCAGAAATCCGCCTGCCTCTGCCTCCCAGAGTGCTGGGATTACAGGCGTGCACCACCACCGCCCGGCTTATTTATATTTTCTATATTCTTTGTTTACATTCCAAATGCTGTGTCCCCTTTCCCGGTTCCCCCCTCCCCATAAGTCCCATAAGCCCTCTTCCCTCCGCCCGTTCCCCAGTCACCCCCTCCCATTTCTCTGTCCTGGTAATCCCCTACAATGCTGCATGCACTCAGCTTCTTGATCTTTCTGAGGAGGGATAATTCTGGGCTATTCTCCTCACACCATTTGAGGAGGGAAAGGCCATTAAGGGTCTGCAGCTGGCAGGAACCAGAGGCGGAGGGCAGCGCAGCAGGCCGGGGCGGGTCAGCAGGCCGCTGGTACTTACTGCAGAACCTTAGGGGCCCTTTAGTGCCGGGGGTGTGTGTGGGAGGTGGTTCCAAGGCTAGCCCTCTAGACCTTGCTGTTCAAAGCCCACAAACATCTGGCTTCCAGGAAGCTGATAATAGTGAGGCTGGGGTGGAGACGCGGTCCAGCTCTCCACACTTGAGGCTTTTCCGACCTTTCTGTCCGTGGGTTAATTTGTGACTCACGGGAGGAAGAAGAGACAAATATTTCCCCTGGGGCTGGGAGGAGGCCACGCCTGTTTTTCCTGGTTAAGAAGGTTGTGTGGGGCCCTCAGAGAAGCAATCCCATAGGATCCGGGACAGGGCTGGATTGCCGCCCTGCAGCTGCCGAGGTCTGCTGTGCTCGGCAGAGGCATTCAGCAGGTTTGGGAGCAGTCCGCAGAGACGGTAAGGAAGGGGGCAGGTATAAAGCAGGTTGCGAGAAGGGGTGGAGGGGTTCACGGTTCGGGCTTCGTAGAAGCATTCGTTTTGAAATCTTGGGAATCAGAATCAGCACGTCGTATTTTTCTGAGAAAAGAGCTCACGTGGTACAGGCTGACCTCAAACTCACTATGTGGTTGAGGCGATCTTGGACACCCGAGTGTCCCGCCTCCGCCTCCGGAGTCCAGGGATCGTGGAGCGCAGGCGGTGTCATGCTGGGGAGTAGAGCTCAGGAGTTAGTGCCCTACCAGTGAGCCACACCCCCAGCCCTGAATCTCAGCATCACTGCGTGCAAGATCACAGCAGCATCCCAGACGCTGGGTGTCACAGCTAAGTCAGCCCAGTAGAAAACGCTCGTCCGCCCTCTGCGGCAGGGCCACAGCCTCTCTTCCAGGAATCCCCGCAGGCTGGATCCAGCACTCTAAAACTCAGTGTGTCTGTGGGCCAGCCCTCTGACCCCATGGTCCTGCTTCCTAAGACAGCAAGGGTCGCTTTAGGTAGAGGTGGGCACAGGTCGGACCTGGAAGGCTCTGGTGATGGTTTAATGTTGTTCCCGGGTTTCAGTACCTTATGATGGGTTATAAAAGAGAGAAGGGGGCCGGGCGTGGTGGCGCACACCTGTAATCCCAGCACTTGGGAGGCAGAGGCAGGTGGATTTCTGAGTTCGAGGCCAGCCTGGTCTACAGAGTGAGTTCCAGGACAGCCAGGGCTACACAGAGAAACCCTGTCTCGAAAAACCAAAAAAAAAAAAAAAAAAAAAAAAAAAAGAGAGAGAGAGAGAGAGAGAGAGAAGGGGTATTGGGGAGTGTGGCACAGCGGTGTGGGGGAAGGGGGGTGCCTAGGCGGGCCCATGCCTAGAGACCACACACACACAGACATGGTATAGAATAGTTTATTCAGGGAAGAGGATGGGAGTCAATGATATAGTGGAGGCAGAGAGAGAGAGAGAGAGAGAGAGAGAGAGAGTAGAGAAGTAGAGAGGAGTGGAGGCTGGCCATGACCACGTGGAGAGAGGGGGGAGGGGGAGAGAGCCCAAGAAGGGCAGAGAGGTGAGAGCGAAGAGAGAGAGAGAGAGAGAGAGAGAGAGAGAGAGAGAGAGGAGGAGGAGGAGCAGGCAGCCCCTCTTATAGTGGGCCAGGATCTATGGGGCAGGGCATACCTGGCTATTGCCAGGTAACTGTGGGGTGGAGCTTGGACAGAGTACCAACATCTGGGACTTCTTGTAAAAGGAGCACATTCCACAAGGGTATTTGCTGAGCCCAGTCCTGAGCAGAAGAATTCTTATTTCTAACACAGATGCACTCCCTGCTCTACTGACAGTTTTGTATTATTTTTTCTTTAAAAGTATTTTGTGATTCTCATAGATTTTCTTTTAGCGCGCGCGCGCGTGTGTGTGTGTGTGTGTGTGTGTGTGTGTGTGTAGCAGCTCAAGTGTGTGTCTTTCTTTCTAAATTGCATTTATTTATTGCATGTGCATGTGGGCACGTGTGCCAGGACTCAGGTGTGTTCTTCTGCTGCATGCGTTCCAGGAATGAAACTCAGGTCACAAGGCGTGCGGCGTGAGCACTGTGTCCCCCCCCCCAGCCGTCCCCCTCAGCCCCTAAGCAGTTCCTTTACCCCCTTTAGGCCTCGGTTTTCTTTTTCTTTTTTTTCTTTTTTTTCTTTTTTTCTTTTTTTCTTTCTTTCTTTTTTTTTTTTTTTTTTTTTTGCCTTTTTTGAGACAGGGTTTCTCTGTATAGCCCTGGCTGTCCTGGAACTCACTCTGTAGACCAGGCTGGCCTCGAACTCAGAAATCCGCCTGCCTCTGCCTCCCAAGTGCTGGGATTACAGGCGTAGGCCTCGGTTTTCTAATTCATTCTTTC
Organism: Apodemus agrarius; assembly: GCA_964023405.1. Lineage (NCBI taxonomy): Eukaryota > Metazoa > Chordata > Mammalia > Rodentia > Muridae > Apodemus > Apodemus agrarius. The sequence continues at coordinate 4,437,425 of OZ030005.1, read as the reverse complement.
ACTCACCAAATACCATATGAACCCCACAGACTGCTGTAGATGCCAGGAACACACAGGGTGGAGCCCAAGTTCTGGGAAAGTGCAATAATGTATCTTCTGCTTTGGAATGGGTGGGACAGACAGTTCTGAAACAGAATACATACATGGTGAGCATAGTGAGCACATGAGCACATGAGCACGTGAGCACGGTGAGCATCAGTGCACCCCCCCCATCCCTCTCTTCCTCTCCCTCTCTATTCCTCTCTGCCTCTCTGTGTGTCTCTGTTTCTCCCCTCTCTCCCTCTCTCTGTCTCTGTGTGTCTCTGTCTTTTTCTGTCTCTCTCCCTCCCCCTCTCATTCTCTCGCTGTCTCTGCGTCTCTCTCTCTCCTTCTCTGTCTCTCCTCACCTCTGTCTCTCTCTTTCTCTTGGTGTCTCTGTCTCTCCCTCTGTCTCTCTCCAGGATCTCCTGCAGCCCACTGGCCTCAAACTCACAGCTTGGGTCGGTGTTGAGTTTCCGCTCCTCCTGCTCCCGCCTCTCGAGTGCTGACGTCCTAGGGATGCCTCGCCAGGGTTCGGTTTATTCGGTCCTGGTGAGCGCTCTTCCGACCGAGTCCCAGCCTCAGCCCGGGTTTCTGGTTGTCAGAGACTGCGTCTCATGGTACGGCCTAAGGTGGCCTGGAACTTGTTAGGTGGACCATACCAGCCAGCCTCACATCGTGGCAAAGTGTTGAGGTTTCAGGAATGTATCCCATGGTCAATTTTTCCTATTTTTTTCTGTTTTTTTTTTTTTTTTTTTTTTTTTTTTTTTTTTTTTCGAGACAGGGTTTCTCTGTGTAGTCCTGGTTGTCCTGGAACTCACTCTGTAGACCAGGCTGGCCTCGAACTCAGAAATCCGCCTGCCTCTGCCTCCCAAGTGCTGGGATTACAGGCGTGCGCCACCACACCCGGCTCAATTTTTCCTATTTTTAATTGCATTTTTAGCATACAAAATAATCTGCTTAATTATGACATGTATGTTATATATGAATGTTCTTGAGATTTGCTCAAATTCCCCACCATTGACTTCTCTTATCTCATCAGCTTGTATGTTGTTGTTGTTGTTGTTGTTGTTATTGAGACAAAATATCTCTGTGTAGCTCTGGCTATCCTGGACCTCACTATGCGGACACGGTGCTGGTCTCAAACCCACAGAGATTCACCTCCCTCTGCCTCCAGAGCGTTGGGATTAAAGGCGTACATCACTACGCCCAGATTATAATTCAAAGTGGCAGTTTGGGGCTGAAGAAATGGCTCAGTGGTTAAGAACATGTAGTGTTCTTTTAGAGATCCCGGGTTAGGTTCCCAGCACCGTCCCATCAGGTGGTAGACAAGCTTCTAACTGGCGCACCCAGGGGGTGGAAGCAGCAGATCTCTGAGTTTGAGGCCAGTCCATCTACGTGGTAACTGCCCGGCCAGCAGTTACATGGTAAGGCCCCGTCTTAAACAAGACAGAAATTCAGGGACAAGGTGACTCAGTAGGTACCCGCACGTGCTGCCAAGCCTGACGACTGTATTTGATATCTCGCACCCCACATGATGGAAGAAAGGAGAGGATGAGGGGTCCTCTGTCGACGTGAGCTGCAGCACGCAAGCCCCCCCCCCCCGTGGGTGCATGTGTGCACGCACAGACAAACAAACGTGTAAAAATAATGGCAATACTATTCTATGTATTGTGTATAGAACCAAACAATGATTAGTTAATAAGTGATTAATATAAATGTGACTGTAAACGACAGCGACGTCTCTGGCTGCAGACGTGCCCACTTGGAACCCCAGGTGAGAGGGCAGGTTAGATGATTTCTTGTGCTTTCTGGCCCATCTGCTGAGCCAGTTGGCAAACTTGAGGTTCAGTGAGATATCCAGTCTGAATAAAATGTGGAGGGCCGGAGGGCGTGGCTCAGTGGTAGAGCATGGACTTAAGTTGAAACGGGAGGGAGAGGGAGAGAGACAGTGAGGAAGAGGGAGGGGGAGGGAGGGGGAGAGGAGGGGGGAGAGGGAGAGGGTGAGTGCTGAGAATCATCCTTGCCTCTGTTTACAGAGGCTGATAGTGTCTGAATACAGAAACTGGGCTGGATTGTTATCAGTAGCAGCTGTGCAGGGTGGGGTCAGAGACGGGAAGAGAGGTAGTGAGAACAGCAGCTAGGACACACAGACGCACGGACACACAGACACAGACGTGGCTATACACACACACACACACACACACACACACACCCACACACATCCACCCACGCACGCACGCACGCACCCATGAACGCACGCACACTCTGTTTTCTGTTTGCTGGGGTCCAGCTCTGTGGAAGCCTCTCTCCATGCCAGATCCATTAAACACATTGACCATTCCCAGCGCTTTCCAAGGTGGGTATATGATTGTTCCATTTTACAGACTGGAGCACAGAGAGGTTAGGCAACTTGTTGAAGGCCACACAGCTATTGAAGCTTTGGGTTTTTGTGCTTTTGTTACGCTCTATATTGCTTGTTTTGTGTGTTTGTTTTGTGAGGCGGGGGGTCTTATAGGCCAGGTTGGCCTCGAGGTCATGACATTTCTCCTGCCTCAGCCTCTGAGTGCTGGGACGGCGGGAGAGTTTTTAACAAAACAGGCACAGTTCAGTTTAAGCATGGAAAAATACTCAGAAAGATAGCTTGGCCTCGTCGCTGGCTACCTGGCAGAGCTGAGTGTCCCAACTTCCGCTCCGTCCTTCCTGTTTTGACAGCGTTGGCTAAGGCTTTGGGCAGTGCCAGACAGCCGGTAAGCAGTTGGGTGAGCGCTGAGGGCTGCAGCCACTGCAGACACGGGGCTGGGTGTGTGTCGCCTCCTAGGTCCTGTCCTCCCCAGCCTGCTCTGTGTCGTGTGTGTGTGTGTGTGTGTGTGTGTGTGTGTGTCCTTAGGAACTAGCTCTGCTAGCCCACCACACTGCTGAGATGGGTCCTAGAGGGGGGCGTGGACAGAGCCAGGCGGGACCGTGAGTCACTTCAGGACCACAGGGTCTATGTGGCCGTCTAGCTGCCCAGTTTCTCCTCCCTGGGGCTGGTGCTATTTCTGGACTCCCTAGGGACACATTGCGACTCAGTTCTGCCTCCTTCTTAGCTGAGTGATTTTAAGTTTCTCACCTGCTCTATGCCTCTTCAGCTGTGGAATCAGCATAACAAGACAGTACCAAAATACAGTGTTGAAAGGTGTTTTGGGGTCATGCCTTGCAGGTACACCTAATGCTCAAAAAGGGTGTCTTCTAATATCCTAAAACTATTACCGTTGTTGTGTTAGGTTACTTTGAGTCATAGTCAGGGTTTCCATTGCTATGGACAGACCCCATGACTATGGCAACTCTCATAAAGGACAACATTTAATCGGGGCTGGCTCACAGGTTCAGAGGTTCAGTCCATTATCATCGTGGTGGGAAGCATGGCGGTGTCCAGGCAGATGCGGTGCTGGAGAAGATGCTGAGAGTTCTACATCTTTCTTTTCTTTCTTTTTTTCTTTCTTTTTTTTTTTTTCTCGAGACAGGGTTTCTCTGTGTAGCCCTGGCTGTCCTGGAACTCACTCTGTAGACCAGGCTGGCCTCGAACTCAGAAATCTGCCTGCCTCTGCCTCCCGAGTGCTGGGATTACAGGCGTGCGCCACCACGCCCGGCATCCGATGTCTTTTTTTTTTTTTTAACCTCTGTGGACACCAGGCATGATGTGGTGTGCAAATACACAGTGCATGCCTGTGGTGCACATATATACATGCAGGAAAACACTGATACATATCAAATAAGTCTAAAAAACCCCCCAAACTAACAACAAAAAATGCATTTAAAAACAAAACGGGGGTGGGGTGGGGTGGGGAGGGGGCCGGGGTGGGAGCTGGAGAGCTTAGTGGGCTCAGGTGTGAGCGGCAGGAGGGTGCTGGCTGACACAGATCCTGGGTCCTCAGCAAGAGCAACAAGTCCTCCTAACACGGTGTCTCCCTCCTGGGGTGGCTTTGAACTCAGGACCCTCCGCCACAGCCCTGCAATTACAGGACGGAGGGACTAACCATGCTCCACCAAGACAGCATTTTGTTAGGTAAACTCTGACTGGCCTAGTGACCAGCATGTAGCCGAACTGGGTTGGAACTCATGGCAATCCCCCTGCCTCACCTCTTGAGTGCCTGGCTGACTCAAATCTCACTTTTCCCTTTTCTTCCTCACCCACTCCATTCTGGACACACTGGCCTTGGTATTCCTTGAATCCCATCTATGATACTTCTATCCCACTCTAGGTTTTCACCATTTCCCACAATTCTTTTAGGTTCTGCTTGAATGCTTAGCAGCTTTCCTTGACCACTGTGTGCAATTCCAACGCAGCCTCCTTCTCCAGGATTTTGTTTTTTTCTTGAGGCGGGGTCTCATGGAGCCCAAGCTGGCTTCTAATGCTACTACTTCCTCCTGGAACTATTACAGCTTGGGAAATAATGCACGTCTCCTGTGTGTGCCCTCACTGCCTGGACCCTCCCACTGGACTTTCGGCTGCAAGGGAGCGGCTTGCAAACTGTGCCTCAGTCCTTCCACCCCCGGAACAACCACCAAAATGCTCGAGAGCGGGGTGTGTGTGGTGCACACTTGCAGTCCCAGGGCTCGGGAGGTAGAGGCAGGCAGAGCAGGAGTTCACAGTCACCCTCAGAGGCCAGCAGATGGGAAACCAGCCCAAGCTGCATGAAATCAAAAAACACAGAAAGTACCCAGGAGCTGAGTTTGTGAGTGAGCCCCAGGGATGACCTGTAAGGGGTTCAATGCTCTGTTCTTTCTGCGTTTCCTGAGTTAGTATTGTCCAGACAACTTCTCCACATGGATTTTATTTTTTATTTTTTATTTTTTTGGGTTTTTTGGATTTGGTTTTTTCGAGACAGGGTTTCTCTGTATAGCTCTGGCTGTCCTGGAACTCACTCTGTAGACCAGGCTGGCCTTGAACTCAGAAATCCGCCTGCATCTGCCTCCCAGAGGGCTGGGATTACAGGGATTACAGGCGTGTGCCACCAGCACCCGGCTCTGATTTTTTTTATTTTTAAGAATTTATTCCTGACTTCATTCACTGGACCCACAAGCTACCATGCCTTGTTAATTGTTATCTATCTATCTATCTATCTATCTATCTATCTATCCATCCATCCATTTTCCAAGGCAGGGTTCTCTGTGTATGTACCCCAGCTGTGTTGGAACTCACTCTGTAGACCAGGCTGGCCTCGAACTCAGAGATCAGCCTGACCCTGACTCCCTAGCATTGGGATTAAAGGTGTGCGCCACTGCTGCTTGGCTCCATGTCTTGTTCTCCCCCCGGAGAACCTCCGGAAGACCAGTCAGTGCTCTTATCCCCTGAGCCGTCTCACCAGCCCTCCATGCCTTGTTCTTGCTAGAGTTTTAAGTTTTGGAATTCCAAGAGCTTGGAGTTCTAACACATTAGCATTCTGAGCTGATGTGTTCTAATCTGCCTGGAAGGTCTAAAATTGCACCTTAGCCCTTCTAAGACAGACAGGAGGTACAATTCCCGGGTTTAAGGAATTGATTAGGTTCTAGCAATCCAGTACACTGACAGGCTGGAATTCTAAGATTGTGACATCCTAAAATTCCAAGATACAAGGATAAGATGCAGCTCAGTGGTAGAGCCCCGCCTAGAATCCCCCAGGGAGGGGCTGGGGGCGTGGCTCAGTGGTAGAGCCCCGCCTAGAATCCCCCAGTGAGGGGCTGGGGGCGTGGCTCAGTGGTAGAGCCCTGCCTAGAATCCCCCAGTGAGGGGCTGGGGGCGTGGCTCAGTGGTAGAGCCCCACCTAGAATCCCCCAGTGAGGGGCTGGGGGTGTGGCTCAATGGTAGAGCCCTGCCTAGAATCTCCCAGTGAGGGGCTGGGGGCGTGGCTCAGTGGTAGAGCCCCTGCCTAGAATCCCCCAGTGAGGGGCTGGGGGCGTGGCTCAGTGGTAGAGCCCTGCCTAGAATCCCCCAGGGAGGAGCTGGGGGCGTGGCTCAGTGGTAGAACACTTATCTAGAATTCCCCAGGGTTGTGTGTGTGGTGTGTGTGTGTGTGTGTGTGTGTGTGTGTGTGTGTGTGTGTGTTGCTCAGTGAATACGGCCTGCCTAGCCTCTGTGAGGCCCTGGCTTCAACCCAAGCACTTAGTGTAAAGGATCATGAACTAGAATTTCAAGATGTGCACGATGTCTCAGCATCCTGAAATTCTAGTTCTCTTTCTTGCTGGAGTCTCAGTTTCTGCTCTCATATTCTGGAATTCCGCATGCTAATGAGATAACTCTATGCTTTCTTTCTTTGTTCATTTGTTCCTTCCTGCCTTCCTTTCTTTTCTTTCTTTTTGAGAGGGTTTCTCTGTGTAGCCCTGGCTGTCCTGGAACTTGCTTTGTAGACCAGGCTGGGCTGGAACTCACAGAGATCCCTCTGCCTCTGCTCCAGAGTGCTGGAATTAAGGTGTACACCACCACTGCCTGGCTAATTGTTTCTATCTTAATCGTTTCTTTTCCTGTTGCTTGTGATGAAATACCCAGCAACTGGATGTGGTGGCACACGTTTCTATCACAGGTCCCTTGGGAGGCAGAGGTAGGTGAATTTCTGTGCGTTTGGGGCTGTCCTGGTCTACATCAAATACTTTTAAAAGGCTGCTTAAGGGAAAAGGTATTTATTACATATTATATATAATCTAGAGAATTAATATAATAATTATATAATAATACTATATAATATTAATAACATAACATAAATAATTATATATTATCTACTATACATTATATCGCATTATATGATTGTGTTAATATTATACAATATGTAACAATATATTATTAACAATATTAATTATCATTAATATTATATATAAACTATTTGTGTGATCATAATATATTTATATTATTTCATTTATATGATATTTGATGTATATAATATACATAATATAATATAACATGTAATATATAATTATATAACATATAATATAATATATAATATAATATTGACTATATACTTATATAAATATAATTATATAAATATATACTTATTAATTATAATAATTAATGTTATAAAACTATTGATAGTTGTAGTATTAATATTGTCTATCATATACTATTATATATGACTATATATTGTTATAGTCAGACTCAGTTCCAATATCTGGTCGGTTGTGGAGGGAAAGACAGGGCAATAGGAGGCTTGAAGCAGCTGAAACCAGACGCTTTCACATGGAAACCAGTCAGGAGACACTAGTGCTGCGTCCACGCTGCCGCCTCGGTGCTCGTCCCATTTATCTATCTGCCTGCCTATCTATCTATCTATCTATCTATCTATCTATCTATTCATATGTTCACACCATTGCTCTCTTCAGACTCCCAGCAGAGGGCATCTGATCCCATTACAGATGGTCGTGTACCGCCGTGTGGTTACTGGGACTTGAACTCAGGACCTCTGGAAGAGCAGTCAGTGCTCTTAACCGCTAAGCCATCTCTCCGGCCCCCATTTATTTTTTATCTCATTTAAAGAAACCTTCATTTTTATTTTATTTATTTTATGTGTGTGTGTGGGTATGGATGGGCTGCTTGGCAGACCTGTGGAGGTCAGAGGACAGCTTTTTAGCCCCACTTCTCCTCTTTTCACCGCGTGGCTCTCAGGGATCGAACTCGGGTGGGTCATCAGGCTTGGTGGCAAGCCCCTTCCTTTGCTGAGCCATCTTGTTGGCCCTCTTTCCCCAGGATTCCAGCCAGGTAATAATCTTTCCCATAACTAGCACGGATCTTCCCACACGGATCCATCGGCACAATAAGGACACATTCCGTGGAGTTCCTAGAGGCTCATCTCCCAGTTGACACTAGCCGTCACAGAATGGGGGTACCCTGGAGTCCCCTACATCCCAGTATGGGCATTTCTAGCATGGGGCCACTGGACGCCCCTTGCCCCAGGACCGCAAGGCTGGAGTTTTCCCACTAACTTGCCCTCCTGTCTTTCCCCTGCAGGCGTCTGGGGGTCGGGATGCTGAACCACACCGGCAGCGAGGATTATGAGTATGAGTATTATCCCGAACAGTACCCGGACCTTCTGGACGCCCCCGTAGACTGCCCCGCCGGTTACTGCTTCTCTAGCGACGTCTACCTCCTCTTCTTGCTTGTCCTGTATGCAGCCGTCTTCCTACTGGGTGTGCCAGGCAACACCCTGGTGGCGTGGGTGACCTGGAAAGAGTCGCGCCACAGGCTTGGGGCCTCCTGGTTCCTGCACCTGACCTTGGCGGACTTGCTTTGCTGTGCGTCTCTGCCCTTCCTGGCTGTGCCCATCGCCCAGAAGGGCCACTGGCCGTACGGGGCGGCCGGCTGCTGGCTCCTGCCCTCCGTCACCGTCCTGTGTATGTACGCCAGCGTGCTGCTCCTCACCGGCCTCAGCGGCGACCTCTTCCTGCTGGCTTTCAGGCCCTCCTGGAAGGGTGCGGCTCGTCGGACCCTCGGGGTGCGCGCGATCCAGGCCTCCTCCTGGATGCTGGCCCTGCTGCTGACGGTGCCTTCCGCTGTCTACCGCAGGCTGCTTCAGGAGCACTACCCTCCCCGCCTTATGTGTGGCACAGACTACGGGGGATCGGTCACCGCCGAGGCGACCATCACCACTGTTCGGTTCCTCCTTGCCTTCCTGGGGCCGCTGGTGCTCATGGCCACTTGCCACGGCGTCCTCCAGCGGCAGATGGCCCGCCGCCATTGGCCCCTGGGCACAGCTGTCGTGGTGGGGTTTTTCGTTTGCTGGACGCCTTTTCACATCCTGCGGGTCATCATCGCGGTGGCGCCTCCGCAATCGGCGCTCCTTGCCCGGGTGCTGGAGGCCGAGCCTCTGGTTACCGGCCTGGCCCTCGCTCACAGTGCTGTCAACCCCATTATGTTTTTGTATTTCGGAAGAAAACAGCTCTGCAAGTCACTGCAGGCTGCATGTCACTGGGCCCTGAGGGATCCACAGGACGAGGAAAGTGTGACCAAGGGATCCACTGGCCACGAAATAGTGTCTGAGATGCCCGTGTAGGCAAGGGGGTTGGTGTTTGGATTTCCTAGGCCGGCTCACAACGGGGCAGCTTCCGGCAGAGCTGGATGCAGGAGCTCGGCGGTGACTTTTATTCTTCTTCATTCAGTAAACATTCATTGTGTACTTGCTTGTGCAAAACCCTGATATAAAGGTGCCCAGGTCAGGTAGGTTAGTACCCTGGGAAAAAGGGTCATGACTGAGCCGTGGAGAGAGCATCCTTGCTTAAATCTGGGGAACTGTTGCAAGCAGACAGAGCAAACACAAAGGCCTTGCTCTGGGGTGCCTCTTCCAAGAAGCCTTCCCTGACTTACACCCCTCCCAGAAACAGGGGTTTGTCCTTTTTTTTGTTTTGTTTTGTTTTTTTGTTTTTTGTTTTGTTTTTTTTCGAGACAGGGTTTCTCTGTGTAGCCCTGGCTGTCCTGGAACTCACTCTGTAGACCAGGCTGGCCTCAAACTCAGAAATCTGCCTGCCTCTGCCTCCCAAGTGCTGGGATTAAAGGTGTGCACCACCACTGCCCGGCTGGGTTCGTCCTTTCTTGCAAATCTGCCCAGATAAATCCTAAGTCCCCTAAAAGTGAGAGATGAACTCACTCCAGCTTTCAGATTTTTGTATTACATTTAATTATTTATTGCCTGTGCTGGAAAGCATGGCGGGGGCTGGGGGGGCTGGGGGGGCTGGGGGGGCTGGGGGAGGGGAGGGGCGACGGTTAGAGGACAGCTCCTTCTCTCACGTGGGGGGTCCTCGGGATGAAAGCACTGTCTTTCCTCTTCCATACTCCAGTTGTTTTCAACCGGTCTGTGGGCCTGTTGATGTTGCCGATGTCGTTTTTGTTCATTTATTTTTCGAGGATCTTCACACGATTTTATTTAAAAAAAAAAAAAAAAAGTCCATACAGGTATATATTATACACTGAGTAGATCCCACCCTTACTCCAGGTTTGCAGACTTCTAACACCTTTAGCATACTGTGTCCAGACAACTCTCCTCCACAGACCCCTAGGGCCTGGCTTTGGTCTTCGTTTTCTTCCTTGATTTGTTTTGTTTTGTTTTGTTTTGTTTTGTTTTGAGAAGGGTCTCGTAGAGCCCAGGATGGCTTTGAACTCACTATGAAGGAGATGACCTTCAGCATCTCCTGCGTGCTGGGATTACCACAACTGCTGTATGGGGTGCTGGAGACCAACCCCAGGGCTCCATGAGGCTTGGGCAGATGCTCTGTCAGTTGAACCTCATCTGGAGCTCCTCACCAGGGGCTTCTAGGAAACCGGCCTTGTACTGAGCTCCATCCCAAACCCTCTGGGAACAACGTATACATACACCTGTCTGTCTGAAAAGTTCAAAGAATTTTTTGGCTAATTTACTGGACCAGACAGCCTCTTCAGAAGGCCTTTTTAAACATTTCTTTTTGAAAGTTACATTTTGAGAATTTCCATCTAATTCTTCAGCTTTAAAAAATGAAGGAGAAATTTCATGAGATCTTCCGAATGTATTTTCTGGGCAATTATACATAAAATCTCTTGATGTTAAAAAATACTGTGTTTTGTTGTTTATCCTAAGCTTTCTCTGGTTCAGACTGCTGTGCAACAGTTTTTCCAAACTGAAACAAGAGATACTTCATAGCTGGGTGGTGGTGGCGCACGCCTGTAATCCCAGCACTTGGGAGGCAGAGGCAGGCAGATTTCTGAGTTCGAGGCCAGCCTGGTCTACAGAGTGAGTTCCAGGACAGCCAGGACTACACAGAGAAACCCTGTCTCAAAAAACAAAACAAAACAACAAAAACAAAACAAAAAAACAAAGAGAGAGAGAGAGAGAGAGAGAGAGAGAGAGAGAGACTCCATAAGAATCAGGATGTAAACAACTCACAAGTCACAGGATATTCCTGAAACTTACCACATACACCAGGTCCCTTCTTCCCCAAGTGTTCTTGTCTTTATGCTGCTGTAATAAAGCACTCTGAGCAAATCAAATGAGAGGAGAAAAGAGTTTCTCTGGCTTCCACGTCTACACCATAATCCCCTGTTGAGAGAAGTCAGGGCAGGAACTCGAACACGGAAGCGATGGTGAAGCCCTGTCCGCATGCTAGCTCCTTGCTCCTGCCCTGGTGGCTTTCTTAGAGACCCCAGGATCACCTGCCTAAGTACGGTGACACCTACAGTGGACGCACCCTCCCCCAACAGTCAAGACATTCTCTCACAGGTATAGCCACAGGCCAACCTGATGAGGGCAGTTCTTCAATGCGGTTCCCTTTACACAGGTGACTCCAGGTTGTGTCAAGTGGGCAGTAAAACTTAACTAAGACACCAAGCTTATATAAACAGTGTCTTGGGGTGAAGGAACACCATGGCCACAGGAACTCTTAGAAAGGAAGACATTTTATTGGCCTTTAGTGACACCCTTACTTTGGACTGTCATCAGGTCTCTATACGGCAGGAGCAAGCGTTTGCTCATGTCTCTCCAGAAGCAGCCACTCAAGAGACACTTACTGGGCTGGAGAGGTGGCTCAGAGGTTAAGACCATTGACTGCTCTTCCAGGGGTCCTGAGTTCAATTCCCAGCAACCACATGGTGGCTCACAACCATCTGAAATGGGATCTGATGCCCTTTTCTGGTGTGTCTGAAGACAACTACAGTGTACTCATATGCATAAAATGAATAAATAAATCTTTAAAAGAAAAAGAAGAAAGAAGCCGCGTGGTGGTGGTGCACGCCTTTAATCCCAGCACTTGGGAGGCAGAGGCAGGCAGATTTCTGAATTTGAGGCCAGCCTGGTCTACAGAGTGAATTCCAGGACATCCAGGGCTGCACAGAGAAACCCTGTCTTGAAAAACAAACAAACAAAAAAAAAGAGAGAGAGAGAGAGAGAGAGAGAGACTTATTTATGACTTATATGTATGTATGTGTTGGTGTGTGTAAAGCTTTCATGCTTTCAAGCAAATGTGTGTGTGTGTGTGTGTGTAGGAGGGTGGGAGTACATACACATTAGGTGTTGTCTTATAGTTTTATTGCTGTGAAAAGACAGACAAAGCAACTGTTAGCATTCTGTCTAAGCTCCGCCCCACAGTTACCTGGCAACAGCCAGGTGGGGCTGGCCCACCATAAAGGGGGCTGCTTGTCCCCTCCTCTCTCTCTCTCTCTCTCTCTCTCTCTCTCTTGCCTCTTGCTTCCCTTCTCTCCCCATTCCCTTACTGCCCTCTCTCCACGACGACGTCATGGCCGGCCTCTACTTCTGTACTCTCTCCTCTCTGCCTTTCTCTGCCTCCACTACCATCTTAACTCCCCTCCACATGCCCTGAATAAACTCTATTCTACACCATACCATCGTGTGGCTGGTCCCTCAGGGGAAGGGATGCCTGGGCATGGGCCCGCTGAGGCACCCCCTCCCCCAACACTTCACCACACCCCCATATGACATACCTTATACCTCTTTATCTTTTTATAAACACCCCACAAGTCTTATAAAGGACAACATTTCATTGGGGCTGGCTTACGGTTTTAAAGGTTTAGTTCATTATTGGCACGGCAGGAAGCGTGTAGCGTCCAGGCAGACTCGTGATGCTGGAGGAGCTGAGAGTTCCACATCTGGATCTGAAGGCAGCCAGGGGGAGACTGCATGCACACGGTACACGTATAAATATGCAAACACTCATGTATAAAACAGAGAAACATTTCAAAACAAAACAAACACCAAACTAGACCAAACCAAACCACCTAAGTAGCAACAAAATCCACACAGACCCCCCAAACTGTGGTGTAAAAGCTACCTTCGGGCTTGTGGGAGTTGTATGAGAACAACTTCCGGAGACTCGTGTATTTGAATGCGTGGTCAACAGTTGGTGGAACTGTTTGGGAAGGAGTGGGAGGTGTGGCTTTGTTGGAGGAGATGTGTCACTGGGGCTTGGATCTGAGGTTTCAGAAACCTACAATACTCCCCAGTCAGTGCTCTCTCCTCTCCCCCTCCCCTCCCCTCCCCCTCCCTCTGCCTCCTCCTTGCAGATCAGATGTGAGCCCTCAGCTACTGCCCAGTGCCCTGCCTGCCGAGCTGCCTGGGCCATGCTCCCTGCTGTGCGGGTCATAGACTCCCCCTCTAGGACGCTCAGCAAGGCCTTGGTGACGTGCTTTCTTTTATAATTGGCTTGGTCATGGCGTCTCATCACGACAAGAGGAAAGCAGCTGAGACCAGGACCATGAAGAAGCCATGTGAAGTGGTGAATTCTGAATTCAGGCTTGGGTCTCATCCCCAAAGTATCTCATTTTTTATATCTATGCTAATATTTCAAAATCTGAAATAAGGCTTTAATCTGGAGAGAGTAGGGCCATGACCACGTGGAGAGAGGGGGGAGGGGAGGAGAGACCAAGAGGGTCAAGAGAGAAGCTGAGAGTGAGAGAGCCCCCTTTATTGTAGGCCAGGCCTACCTGGCTGTTGCCAATGTGGGGAGGGGCCTACTGGCTGTTGCCAGGTAACTGTGGGGCGGGGCCTGCTGGCTGTTGCCAGGTGACTGGGGGAAGGGCCTACCTGGCAGTTGCTAGGTAACTGTGGGGCGGAGCTTAGACAGAACCCTAACAGGGACAGTATCTTCCCTGCCTCAGCTCAGCTCCTCCTGGCTCCTCTTGTTTTCCGCTCTGCTCAGTGTCTTTTCTATCTCCTGGACCCTGCTCCTGCCTGCTCCCCTCTTGCCAGCTCTGCTGGCTTTTTATATCCTCTCTTGTCCTCAGAAACTCAAGGGGCAACCAGAACTGAAGGTCAAAGGGTCAGGCAGCTCTATGGGTAAGCCTTCCCGAAGAGTCAGGTGACGAGCCCTGGGGATCCCTTAAAGGGCCAGGCACATAAAATTAACCACCACGTTTCCTCCCACTTGTTTTGCTGGGAATATGCAAAAGAAACTTACTCCAAGTACTACCATTTTGTTTTCAAACTCCCTTTGATCACAGGGAGACACTAAATTTAAGGTCCCAGGTCCTAGCAGAGCTGGGGACTTCCCAATAGCTGACAGCTTCTGTGCTAACAGCTGTCTGACTCCAGACATCTCAGGGACGGCTTCTCCATCTTGCTGGCAGGGTCAAACGAGTTCATGTTCCCAGGCCTCGGAACAAACTCCGATCCCACTTCTCCAAATGTTTTCTTAACTGTCTGTTTACTGGTGAAGAATATAGAAACCAAACCGAGGTGCGTACATTATAAAAATACGGAACCAAATGCCTGTTCTGCCCTAATTAACTACACGCGGCACCTTAGCCCTCCTCACTCCGAGCTCTGGACCTCACGGCTACGGGGAGGGATTGCGGACCTTGAGGCCAGGTGCCCTGGATACGGCTCGGTCTCCACCCAGCACCCCCCCTGCTTAACCCACAATGTCGAACTGCAGCTCCCCTGCCCCCAGCTCCCTCCCTCTGCGTCCCCAGCCTTTAAGAATGTTGTTCAGTCTCTCTTAGGGGGATCCCACACTGGCCCCTTCCCTGAGCTCTCAGAAGATAAAGCTTTCATTTGGAAGCTTCCCTACCCCCGAACCCAACAGTTCGGGCGACAGATCATGCAGTGTTGAAGCTGCGTCTCCATTCCTTCTCCTGTCTTTTGCGGGGTTCTCGGGCTCTGATGTGGTCCTTCTGTTGATCTCTCAGCAGATCCACAACCGAGAGAAGAACCTGCAGCAATGCGTCTCTTTCTCGTCGAGTGAGAACTGCTTCCGGAGCCTTTTGTATTCCAGGACTATGAGTTCTGGGGTTTCTTCGATGGAGTCTTTCTTTCGACCTCTGCCCCAGCTCTGTGAACCCTTGGCTTGCAGCCCCGAATTGGCTCTTGCAGGATGAGTCTGCCTTACGGTCCTGCTCACAGGCCTGTTGTTGCTCTGGGCTCTGTATCGCAGGACAGCAAAGTCCTGCTCACGGCCCGTCAGTGGTTAGGCGCTGGGACGCTTCTGTTCAGGCGTCTCCGGCTGCCAGGCGAAGGCAGTGTGGCTTGCCAGGCTCTCTTCTCTGCTGGCTATAATTCTCAGACACCTCCACTGCTCAACTCAGAGCCTTATCAGTTTTGATAGTTTCCACAGCTTTTGTTTCCTGGGGAAATATAAACAAATATGCATCCCCAAAGCAAATCATTTGCTGCTGACTTCCATTCTGATGTTCACACATCCTTATAGTATAAAGGATGATTCAATTACAGGTTTTCTCTCTCTCTCTCTCTCTCTCTCTCTCTCTCCCTTTCTGTAACCCAGTGCTCTCAGATACTGTTGTTCCTTTTTCATTAACATTCAGAAAATTTAAAGTTAGCAGAGCAACATTTAGTCTATCCCCGGGGCTTTTATTCTCCCTTTTTGTTTTATAAACATTGCTTTTAAGGTGCGATTAGATCTTTCTAGAACTGCATGTCCTCTCTTCTGGTTTGGACTCCGGAGCAGCTCTACTTCCATCCTCATTTTTGTCCAGTTGCTCAGCCAGTGTTTATAAACAAACAGCCCAGAATGAGGAGAAGGAGAAGAAAAAAAAAACCTGCTGCTAAAAACCATGCCGGTGGCCTCCCAACAGCAGCCTTAGCAAAGGCCCTGCTGGCTTTTTGAAACAAAATATTTATCCCTCCTTTTCCTGCCCTTTGCTCCGTGGTACTTGAAATCAAGCCCCACTTTCTGCCTAGCCACATTGGTGGCCACTTATCTTTTTTTTTTTCTTTCTTTTTTTGGCTGTTTGAGACAGGGTTTCTCTGTATAGCCCTGGCTGTCCTGGAACTCACTCTGTAGACCAGGCTGGCCTCGAACTCAGAAATCTGCCTGCCTCTGCCTTCCAGAGTGCTGGGATTACAGGTGTGCGCCACCACTACCCGGCTGTCTTTGTGAGTTTGAAGTCACCCTGGGCTATGTGAGACCCTGTCTCAAACCCAAGCCAACCCAAATCAAACCAAACCAAACCAAAACCAGTCACTATGGTCAATTTCTTTTTTCTTTTGCTATCATTATTATTATTACAAATAACAATAATAATGTCTTCCCATTTTACAGGTAAAAAAACAGAGGCCCAGAAAGGGGACAGGACTTGCTTTTTTTTTTTTTTTTTGGTTTTTTTTTTTTTTTTTTTTTTTTTTTTTTTTGGTTTTTTTCGAGACAGGGTTACTCTGTGTAGTCCTGGCTGTCCTGGAACTCACTCTGTAGACCAGGCTGGCCTCTAACTCAGAAATCCGCCTACCTCTGCCTCCCAGATGCTGGGATTAAAGGCGTGCGCCACCATGCCCGGCCAGGACTTGCTTCTTTTGTGTGTATGTGGGGGTTTTGAGACAGGGTTTCTCTATGTAAGTATGGCTGTCCCGGAACTCTCTCTGTGAGACTTGGCTGGCCTTGAACTCAGAGATCTGTCTGCCTCTGTCTCCAGAGCGCTGTGATCAAAGGCATGCCCGCCACTACATGACAGGACTTGCACCTTATGTTCTCCAGAAGCCTCGGGGCCTGCACTCAGATTCTTTTATTTATTTATTTATATTTTCTATATTCTTTGTTTACATTCCAAATGCTGTGTCTCCTTTCCCGGTTCCCCCCTCCCCATAAGTCCCATAAGCCCTCTTCCCTCCGCCCGTTCCTCAGTCACCCCCTCCCATTTCTCTGTCCTGGTACTCCCCTACAATGCTGCATGCACTCAGCTTCTTGATCTTTCTGAGGAGGGATAATTCTCTGTCTCTCAGGCTCTGCTGGCTTTTAAAATATCCTCTCCTGTTTTTTTTTTTTTTTTTTTTAAGATTTATTTCTTGTTATATCTAAGTACACTGTAGCTGTCTTCAGACACTCCAGAAGAGGGCATCAGATTTCATTACGGATGCTTGAGAGCCACCATGTGGTTGCTGGGATTTGAACTCAGGACCTTTGGAAGAGCAGTCAGTGCTCCTGCCCATCCTCTCCTGTTCTTAGAAGTCTTAGAGGCAACTGACACTGAAGGTCATAGGGTCAAGCAGTTCTAACTTAAGCATTTACAACATGTCAGTTGACTAGCCTTTGGGGAAATCCTTTAAAGGGCCAGGAACATAAAATAAAATCACACTATAACTCCTCTGTCCAGGACCACCCACTACTCCGCTCTTCTTTTTTTTTTTTTCTTCCTTTTCTTTCTTTCTTTCTTTCCTTCTTTCTAAGATTTATTTATTATTATATGTAAGTACACTGTAGCTGTCTTCAGACACTCCAGAAGAGGGCATCAGATCTCGTTACGGATGGTTGTGAGCCGCCATGTGGTTGCTGGGATTTGAACTCAGGACCTCCAGAAGAGCAGTCAGTGCTCTTAACCGCTGAGCCATCTCTCCAGCCCCTGCTCTTTTCTCGTCTTGGCTCCTGTAATTCCTGGTTGTCAGCTTGGCTACATGTGTAATGAACTATACTCCAGAAACGAGGGCACACCTCTGAGACAGTTTTTGCTTGGTTTGAAGTAGATGGATCCACTCCTGGTCTACCTTTGAGGTAGGAAGACACACATCTTTTGATCCTGTTTTGTTTTTGTTTTTTTGTTTTCCAAGACAGGGTTTCTCTGGGTAGCCCTGGATGTTCTAGAACTTGCTCTGTAGACCAGGCTGGCCTCAAACTTACAGAGATCCACCTGCCTCTGCATCTCAAGTGCTGGGTGTACGTGTTCCTGCTCAAATGGAATACAGCTCTGAGGGGGGAAGGTATCTCAGCGGAAGGGCATCCTGGGACACAGGCGGTCAGGAGCCTCAGAGCCCTGAGCCTGCACAGTGTCCCAACGGAAGGGCATCCTGAGACACGGGAGCCAAAGACCCACACAGCTATGAGAGGAAGCCTCCTCCGCAGAGGTGTTACAGCTTCGGTGTGTGTGTGTGTGTGTGTGTGTGTGTGTGTGCGTGTGTGTGTCCCCAGCTGAGCTGAGGCGCTCCGGAGCCCCATTCCCGCTCCTTCTCTTAACTTCTCTTTGTTGGTTCTTTTCTTTTTCTGAAAAGAGAGTTACATCAGGGAGAAAAAAAATCTCATGAAAGAGACTTGTTGGCCGGTCCAGTGAAGAGGGAAGCAGCCAGGGATGGCTGCTCTCTGGTCGCAGGAATGGGCAGCAGGGAACTGGACAGAGGGCGGGGCTCATACAGGATTTCTTAGCGGGCAGAGCCTTTCAGGGCAGAGATTTCCAGAGAGAGGATTTGAAGTGGGAACTTCAGGGTTCTCTGAAGAGCTGGGGCAAATGTGGAGCGTCTCCCCGAAGCAGACACAGGTGAAAGGGTAAGGCAGACTCCGGAAGGATGTCCAGCTGAAGCAGACACGGGAGAAAGGATGTTCTCTGCTAGAGCAAACGGGAAAGGACACGCCATGAAGCCTTCCTCACTCACGACACGCATGTGTTGGTCCGCCTTACACTGCGCAGCTCAACGGCATTTGTCAGGACGCCATAGAGAGAAACGCATCAAAAAGCTTCTGGTGACGCTTTCAAAAAGTTTCTTCCGTGGACTCGGGCCGACTGGCAGAGTGATGTCAGCTGAGGCAGACGCACACGTGCAGAGAGAGTCAAGACCCGTGGGGGACACGTGATGGACACGTGCTGTCTGGAGAGAGTACAGAAAGGACTGGGCAGTGACGGAGGCTGAGCTAGCTTAGAGAGAGAGCTGTCCAACCCCTGCGGGGCTTGCTGCTTCACTGACCTGCCCTTCCCCGAGGGAGGCACTGCTGGGAACTCTCCGGCTGACTCCTGTGGAGGCTGAGGCCTGGCTGTGTCTGCTAGGTGGGGCCACCGCTGCTGATGGGTGTTGGCTTTCCTGACTTTCTGCCCCAGCCTTGAAGCGTTTGCGAGTGGATCCAGCTGCCGCCGCTGACCTGTGGACTGAACTGCCAATTTCCAGACAGCACAGATGGGAGTTGCGCCAAAGAACCTTAACTATTTTTTTTAAAAAAGATTTATTGATTTATTTTAATTAGGAGTACATTGTAGCTGTCTTCAGATACACCAGAAGAAAGCATCGGATCCCATTACAGATGGCTGTGAGCCGCCACCTGGTTGCTGGGAATTGAACTCAGGACCTCTGGAAGAGCAGTCAGTGCTCCTAACCGCTGAGCCATATCTCCAGCCCCAAAGAACCTTTTTAAATAGGTTCATTGCCCGCACTCCCCTGCCCCTGCCCCATATCCTTTCTTTTCCAGCACCTCTGGTGGGTGGTGGGCTACAAGAGAGGTTAAAGAGTTTAAGAACCATCATTAAAAATAGATTTTGAGCCGGGGGTGGTGGCGCACGCCTGTAATCCCAGCACTCAGGAGGCAGAGGCAGGCGGATTTCTGAGTTCGAGGCCAGCCTGGTCTACAGAGTGAGTTCCAGGACAGCCAGGGCTACAAAGAGAAACCCTGTCTCGAAAAACCAAAAAAAAAAAAAAAAAAAAAAAAAGATTTTGAACTAAGACAATGGGCTGGAGTTAAAAGCACTGACTACTCTTCCGAAGGTCCTGAGTTCAAATCCCAGCAACCACATGGTGGCTCACAACCATCTGTAATGAGATCTGATGCCCTCTTCTGGTGTGCCTGAAGACAGCTACAGTGTACTTACATATAATAAATAAGTAAATAAATAAATAAATCTTTAAAAAAATAGATTTTGAAAAAAATTAAAGTTACAAAGATTGGTGCAAATCCTGAGCTTGGGGAACTCAGGTACTGGTTGGTGTGTTTTTGTGGGAAGTGCAGGGATTTGTGTTTTCCTATTCAGGGATTGGGGACTTTTTTCACCACCTTTCCCCTGCACTGGGCCCATGGATTTTGGATGGGGAATCGTCCTGTCCACAGGTGGCTCCGTCCCTGTGGAGCTGCTCAGGAAGGCTGGAAAGGAGGCGTGGCCGCTGTGGACAGCTCCCGGGGGACAGCTCCTGCTGTGGTGTTCCACCAAGGCTGTCGGCTGGGGCAGGAAAGGTGGGCCGTTGTGAACAGCTGCTGTGATGGCTGCAGGGTGCCACCATTTTGATAGTAGCTGCCATTTTTGACAGCTCTAGGCTGGGCTGGGAGGGAGTGGCTAGCTGCCATTTTGATAGATTTTGCCTCACAACATTTGGGGGCTCTACTGGGATTAAAAGCATGGGCCACCACTGCCCAACTGTGATCTGGATCTTGAGGAGTGAAGACGCACCTTTGATGTGGGCCCCACCTTCTCCTGGAAGCCTATATAATGACTTGGAAGAAGGATGGTTCCTTTGTTTTCTATACCTGCTTGCTCTTGCCTTGCTAGCAAGTCTATTCCCCCCCCGCCCCCGCATTAGAACCTACTTCTTTGGCATTCCAGTGTCGGGCGGGGTTCCAGCATCTTTTTTTTTTTCCTTTTCTTGCTGTGTACGTAAATCCCTCGGCAAATCATTGATTTTGATTATGTGCTTCCAAATGTCCTCCTTTACCCTTGGGATTGCATTACCTTGGGAGGTACATTCTTTTTTTTCTTTCTTTTTTCTTTCTTTTTTTTTTTTTTTTTTTTTTTTTTTTTTTTTTTTTGGTTTTTCGAGACAGGGTTTCTCTGTGTAGCCCTGGCTGTCCTGGAACTCACTCTGTAGACCAGGCTGGCCTCGAACTCAGAAATCCGCCTGCCTCTGCCTCCCAAGTGCTGGGATTAAAGGCGTGCGCCACCACTGCCAGGAGGTACATTCTTAAGGGCTGGGGTTCCTTCTCTTCAGAGAGGAGACTTCGGTGAACAGAAGAGTTCTCTTTCTACGGAGCACACATCTTACAGGAGGACACAGAGATAGTCACAAAAATAAGATTACATAGGAGACGGTGAAGCACACCCATTATTCCTGCACTCAGGAGGCTGCCGCGGGAAGATGATGAGTCGGAGCCTGGGCAAAAGAGAAAGCTCCCGTCTGAAACGCATGAGTCAGCAAATAAATATTGAGCAATAATGCCCGCTCTTTGGAAAAACACAGACCGGGAAGCAGGGTGTGGAGGAAACTGCTTTTAGAAGCAAGGCCAGCGATGGCAGCTTCAGTGCAATAATATTTGAGGGGGGAAAAAGCGAGTTGCACGGAGACGTCTGAAGGGAAGGAAGCATTGCCAGAAGAGGAAGCAGAGAACTCAAAAGCTGCCTACAACCCAGCCTGGTTTCCTGGTTTCTGTATTTTTTTATATATACTTATATAAATATATATATACTTATATATATGTGTGTGTGTGTGTGTGTGTGTGTGTGTGTATAATTTTTTTTTTTTTTGCAACACGTTTTCTTAGGTTTTCCATGGGGAAACAGGTTCAATTCTTCAGTTATTGGCACATCGAGGAGTGCTGAGTTTTCTCCGGAGTCTTTTCCCACCCATTTAGTCATTAATTCAACATTTGTGGCTCTACAGTGGGCTTTAAGGGGACACAAGACCGATGGGCACAGAGCTGGCGCCTGGCTTACGGCTGCTGACGTTAGATGTGATTACTTATTAGTGAGGTATAGTGACAAAGTGATCACATGACTGTTTTATTCATTAATTAGGTCCTGGATGACCTGGAACTCACTAGGGAGTCCAGGATGGCCTTGAACTTACAGAGATCCATCTCCCTTTGCCTTGCGAGTGCTGGAATTTAAGGCGTGCACCACCTTGCCCAGTTCCGGGACTGCTTTAATAGCGTTCGAGCTCCCTTGCTGACCCGGAACTTTGACTTTCTAGGAATTCTGGGTGTACAGGGCTCTGGGGAGGATACGGCTAGGCACTGGCACGTACCTGTGACCCCCTCCTCTGGCCTCTAGAGGGCGTCGAACCACTCAGGACACCGCCTGAAGCAGGGTGCCCACGAGCGCTTGGCGCGACGGGCATTGGCCCGCCCGCTACTCCCTGTTGGGTTTCATTGCACTGAGGCGGAGTCTCGCTTTAGCGGTCTGCGCATGCGCAATCTGGAGCGTGGCAGGTGCGTGCGCAGGCGCAGACCATTTAGGACCGGAAGTCGAGGCGTCCGTGCTATTTCGGAGGTAAAGGGCGGGGCGTGTGTGCGGGGTGTCTGCGTGGCTGTGGTTCCTGCTGCTGGATGTGTTTGGGGCCGAGCGAGCCGGGGAGTTCAGAGAACCCCAATATAATGAAGGAATATGGCAGGGCCCAGGGAGCTCTGGCGGTGCGCGATTCCTAGTGAGAAGCTGGAGGACCAGGAGGCCCGGCATTGAAATGAATGGCAGCGCAGAGGAAGCGAGGGCCTGGGAAAGGGAGAGAAAAGGGGACCAGGGTGATGGGGTGCCTCCGAGAGAGGCTCACAGGGGCGCCAGGAACAGATCGGCAAGAAAGCCTGGTTAGTGGTGAGACCCACAGTAATGGAAAGATGGAGTTTGAAGTTGGAGGTGATGGGAGAGTCGTGCCGAAAAGTGACGAAAGGAAGAAACGCACCCCAGATTCGCATTCCTCCTCCTGCTCACTTAGCTTAGCAAAATAGTGTGGAACTAGCCTTCATGTCGTGAGAAAGTGAACATATATGCATACATAGGTGATTGAGACGACACAGACAGAAATACCCGAGTGGTAGCTAGCTGTAAAGAAAGAGACCATTGGTGGACAAAAGTATTGACTGGAGGACCGTAAACAGAAATAGACAGCCAGGAGCTAGGTGCGGAATCTGAGCACAGGAGGCGGAGGCAGGAGGATTGTGAGTTAAAGGCCAACCCAGACTACATAGGATGGCTCTCGTCTCCCAAAATAAATAAATCTGAGAAAAAGTTGAGACAAGATGGAGAAGGTAGCGAAAGTCAAATGGAGGTCTGAGGAAGAGAGGAGACAGGGAGGGAGGGAAGGAGGGAGGGAGAGAGAAGTAGAAATAGAGGTGTTGGGAAGATGGCCCAGTAAACCATATTGTACATAATGGTGCTTCCCTGGAATCCTAGCACTTGGGTGGTGGAGACTGGACCGTGAGTTCGAGGTCATCCTTACCTGTGTGGAGAGCTCAGGGCCAGGATGAACTATAGGGCACTCTACCGCGAACAAAGCCAAACCTAGTGAAGGAATGCTTGAGGGAACAGACTCCTGGTTGGCCGTGGACGCTGACGGCGGGCCTAGCACAAGGAGGCATTTTTGTGGCCTGAAAGGACCTCGCTCCTTTTTACCGTCCCCATCTTTTCCTGAGAATCGCTGGCTCCATCTTTTAGCAGCTTTCCAAGGCCGGGGCTCATTCCCTTCTAGAATAGCCTTCCCTAAGTCCTGTCATCGTCAAGCTTCCGTCTTCACTCTGAAGTGTACTCTGCAGTGTCTGCTGTGTCTGTGGGAATCGCCCCACGCTTCACAAGGTCTTCCTCACTGGACCCTCGAACTCCCAGGAGGGGACCAAGTCCCTCCCACCCCTGTGACTGCAGAAAGCAAACTTCTGGGCTCTTTCATGGTGGCCCTTCAGAGAATGAAGGCGGAGTCCTTTACCAGGTTTTATGGCAAATGCCTTTATTCACTAAGCCCTCCTATTGTCCTGATAAATCCTTTTAAGGGGGCCGGGTGGTGGTGGCGCACGCCTGTAATCCCAGCACTTGGGAGGCAGAGGCAGGTGGATCTCTGAGTTCGAGGCCAGCCTGGTCTACAGAGTGAGTTCCAGGACAGCCAGGGCTACACAGAGAAACTCTGTCTCAAAAAAACAAAAAAACAAAAAAAACAAAACAAACAAACAAACAAACAAAAAAAAACAAAGAGAGAAGAATGAGGGGCTGGAGAGATGGCTCAGCAGTTAAGAGCATGGGCTATTCTTCTAGAGGATCCTGGCTCAGTTCCCAGTACCCACATGGTGGCTCACAACTGCCTATAAGTCCGGTTCCAGGGGGAATGTGACGCCCTCTTCTGGACTCCAGGACCGTCAGGCATCAATGTGGTATATATACAGATGCACAGAGCAATATGAGCTTCATTATGGTCTCTCTTCAGCCGACAGATACGATTCTGACTTTCAGCAGAATGGCTCAGTGATGGAGCACGTGTGTATCGTGTGTGTATGTGTGTGTGTGTGTGTGTGTGTGTGTGTGTGGCTGGGCTCCGTCTCAACACTGTAGTGCGAAGTAGGATGCATTTTCTTACCTAGCCAAGAAGTGGAGGATTGACAGGAACTGAGCCTCGGACACTAATGACGTCGTCATCAGGCATCTCCCACGCCCCCTCACAGTGGCCATCCCCGTGTGTGCCTGTTGTGTCCACATGCGGGGTTTTGTCTGAGGTCCGTATCTAGGAAAGACTCACGCCCCAGAGCTACTCTGAATGGGTTCAGGTTTAACCCCGCTTGTCTAGTTAGAACAGATAAAGACAGAGGGCTTCTCCCTCCTATCGATCAGGTGTAGGTTCCAGGGTAGGGACCTGACTCTCAGACCAAAAAGAATACCATGGCTGGCCAGGCCTTTGTGGTTTGCCTAAGCCGTGAGAACCGTGTGTATGTGATGAGCTGTTCTCTGAAGGGAGATGGAGACTTTACCAGGTAAAGGATGGCACGTGCCAGGAAGGCAGAACCAACCCTTAGTTCCATACACATACCCCATTCGAAGTTCATTCAGTGTTGTGAGGGCCGATGGGCCCAGATGGAAAGCCTGCTCCCCACTGTCATTGTTTCTGTCTTCCTTCTTACAAGATCCTCCTGTTGATTGCCCATGCGACCGACACGGTCTCCTCCTCCTCCTCCTCCTCCTCCTCCTCCTCCTCCTCCTCCAGTGCTTGAAGAAGAGCAGGCTTTTTTTTTTTTTTTTTTTTTTTTTTTGGTTTTTCGAGACAGGGTTTCTCTGTGTAGCCCCGGCTGTCCTGGAACTCACTCTGTAGACCAGGCTGGCCTCGAACTCAGAAATCCGCCTGCCTCTGCCTCCCAAGTGCTGGGATTACAGGCGTGCGCCACCACCGCCTGGCAAGAGCAGGCTTTTAACTGACGTTCTAAAAGTGAATTGGATATCTTCTCTTTTCTTCCCCAAACATCCAGGACCCGGAAGTCCAGAATGAACCCTTGTCCCTTTCGGAGGTCACTGCGGGAGTCATGAAGCGCTTCGTGCGTCTCCACCGACCCGCCAGGCCCCTGGCTATCCACCCTGCCATCCACAGTGCCCCTGTACAAGGAAAGGGAGGTCACTCTTTGAAGACAAAGCGGTTCCTAGGGCTGGGAGTCAGGGAGGATACGTGGTCTAAGTGGTCAGAACGGAGACTGCTTCCGTGACAGCACTTTGATAGGAACCATGCCTCCGCCCAGGACGAGGGAGGGCAGGGAGCACCGAGACCGAGAGCACCATCGAGACCGAGAGCACCATCGGGCTCCCAGGGAGGAAGAGGCCCCGGAGCAATGGGACTGGAATTGTCCAGAGACTCGTTGCCTCTTGGAAGATGTATTCTTCCGCGATGAGGATTATATCCGGCGTGGCTCAGAGGAGTGTCAGAAGTTCTGGGCTTTCTTTGAACGCCTGCAGAGATTTCAGCACCTCAAGACCTCCCGGAAGGAGGAGGAGAAGGACCCCGGCCGTCCCAAACATGGCATCGCTGCTTTAGCCGACCTACCTCGCACTTACGACCCACGCTACCGCATCAACCTCTCCCTTCTCAGCCCAGACACGCGGGGTCGTCATGGGCCCGGCAGGGCGCTGCCCCCTGAGAGAGTGTCCGAGTTCCGCCGCGCGCTGCTGCACTACTTGGACTTCCAACAGAAGCAAGCTTTCGGGAGGCTCGCCAAACTGCAGCGGGAGCGAGCGGCGCTTCCCATCGCCCAGTACAGGAGCCGCATTCTGCAGACCCTCCAGGAGCACCAGGTGGTGGTGGTGGCCGGGGACACGGGCTGTGGCAAGTCCACTCAGGTGCCTCAGTACTTACTGGCTGCCGGCTTCAGTCACGTGGCGTGCACGCAGCCCCGGAGAATCGCCTGCATCTCGCTGGCCAAGCGCGTTGGCTTCGAGAGCCTTAGTCAGTATGGCTCCCAGGTGGGCAGCGCGCCGGGCCCCCAGGTTTTCTAGCGTGGCGTGAGTTGATGGGCCTCGTGGCGGTATGCATAAACGTTAACACTTGGGCGCTGAGCCACGGGTGATTCTTCTAGAATGTTTCTCTACAGATAAGCTTGTACAGGGTCCAAGTGCTAAGAGGAGCTAGCATCCACCAGTACAGCCTGGCAGCGTAACGCTAGACAGGAAGCAGCCGTCCTGCTCATCCCGCCTATTTCCCAGCAGCGTTTGGGTCGTTCTGACTAAAGGCAGGTGTGTGTGTGTGTGTGTGTGTGTGATGGGAATGCACTGTTGCTGGCATCTAAGCTCTAGAATGCTGTAGACCAGGCTGGCCTTGAACTCACAGAAATCTGCCTGCCTCTGCCTCCCAAGTGTGGGGACTAAAGACATACGCCACCACACCTGGCAGCCTCTAGGATCCTAACCTGGTCTCTACCACTTAAAATTTCTGCGGTTGTTGCGATTATAATACAGTTTCCTTCGGCCTTTTCTCCCACCTGCCTTCTCATTGTTCTTCCTAGGGTGAGCCCTAGTTTGGGAATTTTTGCCTACTTTTGGCCTCTGAGAAAGTATTCCTGTCAGGCAGGGGTGGCGCACACCTTTAATCCCGGCACTTGGGAGGCAGAGGCAGGCGGATTTCTGAGTTCGAGGCCAGCCTGGTCTACAGAGTGAGTTCCAGGACAGCCAGGGCTACACAGAGAAACCCTGTCTCGAAAAACCATCCCCCTCCTCAAAGAACTACATTTAAAGCCAGAGCTCATCAAGAAGGTGTGGGTGTATGTGGAAGTGTGGGTGTGTATGTGGGAGCATGAGTGTATGGTGTGTGTGTGTGTGTGTGTGTGTGAGGTATGGTTGTGTGTGTGTGTTGGGGGCATGGGTATGTGTATGGGGAAGGTGTGGTCTAGTTAGTGTAAGGTCGGGGCTAGGAAATGTTTCTCAGTATTGTTTCAGCTGTTTCCTGGGCTACGTGGCTGTGTTTCCTCCTGTGGGGTGAGGGTCTCGTGAGCTGTGCAGTCACAGCGTTCAGGTAGCGTTTCCGGGGCATAATAAAGACCCAAAGAAGGGGGAAGTCATAACCGGTAGGCTTCCTGTCCATTGCTCTGATATCAGGAAGAGCTGTGGTTCCACACCGGGCACACAGGACTGCGCTCTGCCCGGCAGCCAGCCGCGGCTCTGCCGCAGACTCGCACGCGGGACGGGGAGGAGCTCTGGCGCCTGCGCGCTCTGCTCTCCGTGCTCTCCCCTGACCTGCCGCTTTCCTTCCTCCCACCCCAGGTTGGCTACCAGATCCGCTTTGAAAGCACTCGGTCGGCAGCCACCACGGTCACGTTCCTGACGGTGGGGCTGCTCCTCCGCCAGATCCAGCGTGAGCCCAGCCTGCCCCAGTACCAGGTCCTGATTGTGGACGAGGTCCACGAGCGCCACCTGCACAATGACTTCCTGCTGGGCGTCCTGCAGCGCCTGCTGCCCCAGCGGCCCGACCTCAAGGTCATCCTCATGTCGGCTACCATCAACATCTCTCTCTTCTCCAGCTACTTCAGCCATGCTCCCGTGGTGCAGGTGCCCGGGAGGCTCTTCCCCATCACGGTGAGCGCTGCCGCGGCCTCCCGCTGGCTACGGCGGACAGCCCCCTTGTTCCGTGTTCCTCAGTTCCCGTTAGGGTCTGCCAAGGGACAAGCATACTTTTTCTTGTTCTTTCTTTCTTTCTTTCTTTCTTTCTTTCTTTCTTTCTCTCTCTCCTTCCTTCCTTCCTTCCTTCCTTCCTTCCTTCCTTCCTTTTCTTTTGTTTTTTTGAGACAGGGTTTCTCTGTGTAGCCCTGGCTGTCCTGGAACTCACTCTGTAGACCAGGCTGGCCTCGAACTCAGAAATCCGCCTATCTCTGCCTCCCAAGTGTTGGGATTAAAGGCGTGCGCCACCCCTGCCCAGCGAAGCATACTTTTCTTTTAGGAAATACAGCTCTTCAGACGGAAACAGCAATACCATCTTGCAGGGCAGGGCTCTCACAGGCTGCAGGCTTGAAGTTTTGGGCTGGTTGTTCTGTCAATCATAGAACCTTTCATTGCGTGTCCCCCTCTGTGCACACGTCATCCGTGTCCTCCTCCCCGTGCTCCTGTTGGCGGACCCAGATGTTGCCGTTGTGTAGTGTAATGGGACTCTGTCTTCGTAGGCATAGTCAGGCGCTTGGGAGGGACCTCAGTGTTGGTGGAAGTCCGTGGGTTCGCATGCCCGTGTGGGTGCTTCCTAGGGAGCTCTGGGCGGGGCCTCTCCGGCTCAGCTCTTCTAGTTCAGGGTCCCAGTCCCTAAGAGCATGCGCGCTGTGCTGTTCAGGTAACTTTGTAATCAGCACCTGGGTTTAAAAACCTCTAGCCCTGCCAGCACCCAGACGCTTTTGTCTGGCCTCACTATCTCCTCTGAAAGTCACCCACCTTGCGTGTGCCACCTGCCGGCCCGTCCCCCGCCCCCGTGAGCCCGTGGCCCCTGCCTGCCTGCTGCTCCCGAGCGACCGCGTGTTCCTGCTGTCTCACAGGTAGTGTACCAGCCGCAGGAGGCGGAGCAGACAGCATCCAAGTCAGAGAAGCTGGACCCACGGCCTTTCCTGAGGGTGCTGGAGGCCATCGACAATAAGTATCCCCCCGAGGAGCGCGGGGACCTCCTTGTCTTCCTCAGTGGCATGGCAGAGATCAGCACGGTGCTGGACGCTGCCCAGGCCTACGCCAGCCTCACCCAGCGCTGGGTGGTGCTGCCGCTGCACAGCGCCCTCTCGGTGGCCGACCAGGACAAGGTACCGAGTGCAGCCCGCAAAGCGGGGCGGGCGGGGGTCTCCGGGCCGGGGAGCAAGTACAGGCACGCTGGTTGTATCCCCCAGCCCCAGGTCAGGGGGCTCCCGTGGGGTCACACGGCCATCAGATGGCCAAGGAGCCTGCACACCCAGGAAATTCGGCCCTGGGGATCTTAGTCAGAAGGCGGCAGATTTTCTGTGAAAGGCCCGAGGGCGATGCTTTCAGGTTTGTAGGCCACAGGCGCTCTCACCGAATTCCAGTACAATTTTATTAAGAGACGCGTGGCAGGCTGGATGTCGTCATAGCTGTTGCTCTTAGCCATTGTGCTTAGCTGGTTCCAAGCACCAAGACAGGGGCCTCAGTGCCAGGAGTCAGGAGGCGTGGCGCTGACAAGTGGGTGGGGCTTTGCCCGAGCGCGCGGGGAGCCTTAGGAAAGCTCTGGGCAGGGGCGCATATGGGGACGGTTTGGAGTGTGCTCGACTGGATCCAGGAGGCCTAGGACAGCCGTGTGGGCGGAGGGCCTGGGGGCAGTGAGGGGAGTTCAAGGGATGCCTTAGGAAATGTTCAGGGGCCGAGGCGCCGAGGGGCGGGGGTGGCTCAGGTCGTGCAGGCGAGGTAGGCATGCAGAAGGGTGCAGAGGGAGGCCGCATTAGGCCCTGGGTAAGGCACGCCTGGGACACCCAGGAGGTCGCGGAAACAAGCTCCTGACGCGACCGCCTCCCTCCCCTGCCCCAGGTGTTCGACGTGGCTCCAGCTGGAGTACGGAAGTGCATCCTGTCCACCAACATTGCCGAGACCTCAGTCACCATCGACGGCATCCGGTTCGTGGTGGATTCTGGTGAGGAGGGCACTGTGCCCCTGCCCCCCCCACCACCACCACGAGGCCCCGGGAGAAACATAGGTGTGGCCATAGAGATGTGACCACGGAGCCCTAGACCCCTGCAGGGAGGAGGTGGTACTGAGCCGCGGAGGCCAGGCAATACCTCAGCGTCCCCCAGACCTGCCCCAGGGCCTTTGTGCTTACTGATCTGCGGCCGAGCTCTGTCCCTTTCTACATAGCCTTGCCCCAGCTGTGTCGGGGCCTGCACAAGGGTTCACACCTAGTCGTCACCGCTGCTTCCAGGTGGGGGGGCCGGCCCAGCATTGCACTTTGAATCCCTGGCTCTGTTTATTTTCTGTGTTCCCCCCAACCAGAAGATTCACTGTTACATCTAGTGGCTAAGCTGTGCAGAACCGACCGGTGGGGTCTGGTCGTGGGCGCTTTTGTTTTTAAGATGGAAGTGGTAACAGCACTGTCCTCAGGTTTCGAGGACGAGTGAACTGGTTCTCGTGGGTGTGGGGAAGCTGGTACCGTGAATGCCCAAGAGCCTTAGGACTTAGTGGTGGCACGGCAGGTAAAACATCCCCTAATATGTATCACGGAGACTTCGTTTAAGTGTTAGCTAGGCACGGCGTGCTCTGTCTTTGAGG
This sequence comes from Apodemus agrarius, assembly GCA_964023405.1. NCBI lineage: Eukaryota > Metazoa > Chordata > Mammalia > Rodentia > Muridae > Apodemus > Apodemus agrarius. The sequence goes on along the minus strand of OZ030005.1, from coordinate 4,407,331 downwards.
CGGTAGAATGTGGCAAAGACAGTGGTGCTGTGTGGCTGTGAACTTGGTCCCGGGAGCCCAGTGCCTTTGCTGTGGCTGTCTTCCTAGTGCCAGTGACTGTGCCCGTGCCCGTGCATAGTGGCTGTTTACTTAATCAGAGTGTGTGTGTGACGCCTGCTCCATCCGAAGGAGCGAAGATCAGGCCAAAAAAAAAAAAAAAAAAAAGGTAAAAAAGGGGCGTGAATGTCAGCCAGCGTCCTACCTAACAGACCTGGCCTCGTCGCTTCTGCAGAGCTGGTGGCTTCCGCCCCTGGGGACCCTGGGGACCCCGGGACTTGGGGCCTGTGGTACAAAGTGTGAGTGTGTGACAGCAGGATGGCTCACTCAAGGCCAGGAAGCAAAATGGGGTGGAGCCAGAGCAGGGTGAAGCCCCACTGTCCCCTTCACATCGCAGTGACACGAAGCCCTCCCGCCAGCCCCACCTCTGAGAGGTCGGGGTGCAGCATATGCCGGGCACTCCTGTTCCGTGCTCTGGAAGCCAGCGGAACGGTGGGGCAGGCCTAGAATGTTCTCAGCAGAGCGGCACGTGTGGGGTCGAGTGGGTACCCAGCAGGGCTTCGTGCTGCTGCGCATGCTCACTGCCCTCCTCAGCGCCCGCTCCTCCCCTCTCCACCCAGGGAAGGTGAAGGAGATGAGCTACGACCCACAGGCCAAACTGCAGCGGCTGCAGGAATTCTGGATCAGCCAGGCCAGCGCTGAGCAGCGCAAGGGCCGAGCGGGCCGCACCGGCCCCGGGGTCTGCTACCGCCTCTACGCCGAGTCTGACTATGATGCCTTCGCTCCGTACCCAGTCCCGGAAATCCGCAGGGTGGCCCTGGATGCACTGGTGCTTCAGGTGAGGCCTCCGGACCTCGCTGCGGGAGAGCCCAGCCAGGGCTGTCCACACTCGGGTTGGAGAATTGCTCCCCAGAGGCAAGGGCACAGCCGGGGCTTTGGCCGCTGGAAGCAGCGCTTTGATACTGGATTTCTTGAGACACTTAAACCTGTGTCTTGCCGCGTAGCTTTCGGTTTAGTGTCTGTGACAGAGACCCTCCTGGGATGGTCAGCGGAGCTCTCCTGTCCTCGCTGTGTTCCTGGCTGCTCTGGAACTTTGTGTGTGTGTGTGGGGGTGGGGTGGGGTGGGGGATTGAGGCGACGTTTCTGTATTCTGTAGCCCTGGCTGTCCTGGAACTCAGATCTGCCTTCCTCTGCCCCCTGAATGCTTGGATTAAAGGAGTGTGGGACCCTTCCCAGCTCCTCTGGGCTGGCTCTGACTCCAGGCTGTCCCCCTGCCTGTCTCCCCATTGCTGAGGTGACGCATGCATCGCCTCTCCTCACCAGACCTCTCTTGGGAGAAGGCCCCGGAGTGAGGGCATCCAGGTGTGGGGCCCGATACAAACCCAGCCGCCTCTCTGAAGGCCAGGGCTCCGTGAGCATCGGCCACCCAAGCACAGTCGAGGCCGAGTCGCAAGGGTGTGGAGCTCCCGTCAGCACTGAGGCCGGAGCTTGGCCCCAGAGCCTTGCCTGGCCTGAGTGCAGCGCTTAGCCCCACCCCCAGCCCTGCAGACCCTGCGTGTCGGCCACGCCTGGTGTCCTGGCCACGCCTGGCGTCCCGGCACTCTGGAGGTGGAGGGAGATGGCAGTGCAGCTGATGAGAGACACCCCCCTCCCCCCGCGACGGATCCACCTGCCAGTTCAAATGCCAACAGCCTGCCGGGGCTGAGGGCACATGCCTGGGATCCTAGCGCCCGGGAGGCCGAGTCAGGAGGATGTGGAACTTGAGGTCTGTCTGGGCTATACACAGAGCCTGTCACTAGATCTCAAAAACCAACCGCAGAGGTACCGGCCTGAGCAGTGCTGGAAAGCTAACGCCAAGCACACACTTCACCTTTGCTTTATTTTTTAATTTTTCCCCCCAACTTTTCAGTGTGTGTTTGTGTGTGTGTGTGACAGAGAAAGTAGATGCGTGTGTATGAGAGAGAAAGCGTGTGTGTGTTTGTGTGTGTCTGTGTGTGTCTGTGTGTGTGTGTGTCTGTGTGTGTGTGTGTGTGTGTGTGTCTGTGTGTGTGTGTGTCTGTGTGTGTTTGCTGAGGCAGAATCTCACTCTACAGCACAGGCTGGCCTTGAACTCAGGATTCTCCTGCTTTGACCTCTTGAGTGTTGGGATGACATGTCTTACCCATGGGATGTCAACAGCACCGGGGAGCAGGGTGGACGGCGAGATGGCAGGTGGCCAGGTGGACGGTCAGCCCTCCGAGCCCCAGATGGTCCAGGCAGGCTCTCTGGGCTCTTGTCACCAGAGAGGTGACCAGAGGTTCTGGACGCTGAGCTGAGCCTGGTGATGGGGTGTCTCCTACATTCTCCCGGAGCCGACTCACCCCTGGGCCCCTAGGTGGATGGGGAGTCTTTGGTCTACAAGGAAGAAAAGCACAGCCGTGTGTCACAGGCTTGCCGCTGTCCCCCCAGGGGCGGCACGTCCAGCCGAGGAGCAATTCGAGGGCTTTTTTTGTGCTGTGGTGGACTGTCCGGTCCAGGCAGCGCTAGGCTTCTGACCAGCTCCCCCTCCCTCCCCCCAGACCGTGTCAGGGGCACTCCAGCTCCGGCATGTCTTGTCCCAGCGAAGGTTTCAGACTGGCTCAGTGTAGACACGCGGGACGCGCACTGGAAGAAGTCAGTTCTCCAGTGGACCGAGGAATGGCGGTTCATCTGAGTAGGCTTTTGAGGGAGACAGACAGACAGACCTGGACGCGCAGACGTTCTGCGGTCCGATGCCTCTGATGCCCGTAGTCCGTGCACCACCGTGGCTCTCCTGTTCCCTGAGGGTGTTTGCCTGTCATTTCAGATGAAGAGTATGAGCGTGGGGGACCCACGCACCTTCCCCTTCATCGAGCCCCCTCCACCTGCCAGCGTGGAAACTGCCGTCCTCTACCTCCAAGACCAGGGGGCCCTGGACGGCGCGGAGGCCCTCACTCCCATCGGGTGCCTGCTGGCCCAGCTGCCTGTCGACGTCGTGATTGGTAAGGATGCCTTCACAGAGCTCACAGGCCTCGTTCTGAGTCACCCGTAGTCACCGGGCCTTCCCAGGACATTGGCCGGCCAGAAGAGTGAGTGGTGTGATGGGATAGGTGTGGCAGGGGGAGAGAGAGAGAGAGAGAGAGAGAGAGAGAGAGAGAGAGAGAGCAGGAGATGGGCAGGACGCATAGGGAGGGCCACGCCCTACATCACCGCTTGGGATACTGACAGCTGTGCAGGATGGGAGATGGAGATGAGATATGGGCAGTGTGGGGGAATGGGCAGCTCACCCCCACGCAAGCCAGGCACGCTGTGTGACAAGCCGGGCACACTATGTGTAGCCTTAGACAAAGGAGATGGGAGGCTCCAAAGGGAGATGGGAGAGTCGTTTTTTGGTAATTCATTTTGCCTAAACAAACACACCCAAAACATTTCGCAACGTGCAGTCGGTATAAAGTTATCACGTACTTGTGTTGTTTCTTCATGCACGTCTTGGACCTCCGTTGTGTGTTCTGTACTCCAGCACACATGTTTGGATCGGCCACATCCAAGCGCTTAGAGGCCACGCGCGGCTACTGGCTGCCACACTGGACAGATGTGGCAGGGGGGCATGCCAGGCCGAGGGACTAGCCAGAGCAGAGGCCCCGTGGCGGGGACCCTCCAGTGTGATGGCAGAAGCCTGGCTGGCTGGCGGAGAAGAGGTCAGAGGAGGTCGGGGGAGGAGGGGACCGTAGAAGGGCGAGTGAGAAAAGACGAGCAGACCTCCCTTTCCAGGAGTGGCTTCTGGAAGTCGCTTTCTGAGGCGTACTTGTGTGGTCCTTGTGACTTCCACCAGGGCCAAGTGCAGCCCATCCCCCCACCCGCAGACTCTTGTGCGAGCACGTGACTGTGGACAGAGGGCTGTGCGATTGCCTGTGATGAGCACGCGAGCCTCGTGTTAGAGGATGCAGAGGAGATGCAGTCTAAGACAGTCAAGAGAGCACCTGGGTCGGATCATGCTAAGAGGACTGAACGCTACTGTGCTCCAAAGTGTTTCCCACCGGAAATGGTGGGGCGTGGGAGGGCCCGGAGGGCAGCTCAGCACTCTTAAAGGCGTCCTCTGCTGGGAGCTGCGTGGATTCGTCTTGTTTCGGTGGCACATTAGCCTCAGGTGGCAGTCAATGCCGTGAGACCGAGAAAAGAGAGAGAGATGAGACAGGAAATGGCCACCCAGGCAGGCCAGCGTGCTGGAGTACAGAACACACAACGGACTCCCAAAACTTACATGTATAATGGGCCCGGCGCGCGCGTGTGCTGGCAAGTGCTCGCGTGTACTTGAGAACGGAACACGCCGCTGTGCAGCCCCTTCCTTCCTCCCTCTCCTGTTCCGCCGTCCCCGCCTGCTAGTCTGCAACCCCCAGTCGTGTGTGTGTGTGTGTGTGTGTGTGTGTGTGCAGTCAAGAAGCCACACGTAAAGCCCAGCGCCGTGACAGCGGGTCTCTAGCCCTCGTCTCTGCATCCCAGCAGAGCAGAGCTTCTGACCGACCGTCCCAGTGCCGCCCTCTGACACACTCCCCCTGCTGTCATGGATATGGTCCCCAACAGTGACGTCACGCTCACTGCTGCTTCATGGCTGCCTGTCACCTTTGCAGCTGTTATGAATCACGATGCAAATATTTTACATACAGGACGTCTGATACCTGACCCCTGCGGCCCCAACGTGGTCGTGTGTCTCAGGTTGAGAGCTCACACGTGCACGGGAGGAGGACAGGGCCACTCCCGGGGGACACAGCACTCTGCCCGCGAGGGCACCAGGCAGCAGTGGGGCTAAGTGACACTCAAGCAGGGGCCAGATGTCTCTGCCTCTGGCTTGGGGTCAGTGAGAGGCTCTGGGTGCAAGACTGGAGTGTTTAGGGAGAACTGTGTGTGTGTGTGTGTGTGTGTGTGTGTGTGCAGAAAATGGTGAGTCTGGGGCCCAGTGAAGCCTGTGTCACCTCTAACTCCGCACTGTTGAGGTTCCGTGTCCTGGAGGGATGGGGTGAGCCGGTGTCCACTACCAAGAAGGGCATTAGCCCCGAGGGAGTGAGCCTACAAACCCCGTCCTACCCGTGACATGCTGTTAGGACTCCCACCTCAGGGGATGACACTGGGAGTGGGCACCGCCTGGGGGAGAGGGAGGTGCCTGACTGAGCAAGGCCTGATGGGCCTTTCCTCGCCCGATCCCCGAGGAAGGCCAGCGGGGCCCACAGCTCTCAGACACAGGACCTGGGCAGCTGCGATCCACCCACTTGCCTGTACGGCCTGGCCCCGCCTGCTCTGCCCGGCTGGCCTGGGTGTCATCGGATGTGTCAAGCAGGCTGTGTCTTCCTCTTGCTCATTCTGAGTCACCCCGGCACCTCAGTTCTCTCCTGACTCACGTGCTCTGCTCCCCCCGCAGCCCGGCCACCCACGCACCGCTGCCCGGCTCTGTGGCCGGGGTGCTCTCCCCTGTCCCCGGCAGAACAGCCCAAAGAGGCCGGGTGCTGTGTCTCCGAGGCCTCCAGTGGCCCAGCAGTGGCTGTTTCTGCCTGTTTAGAAGGAGTCCAGGCTGAAGTGGCGGGGCCAGGCCTGAGGGATACAGTGTTCTTGGGGGCTCTTGCTGTGCTGTGCCAGGGGAGCTCCGGGCTCTCACCCCCTTCCCTCTGCGCCTGGTGAGGACATGGCCTCTGACCCTCCTCAGGGGTGAGGACGCAGGCTCAGCTCGGGAGCTGGGGTGGGTGTGAGTCTGACCTGCCTGTCTCCTGGGGAAAGGGGGCCCGTGCAGCGGCAGAGCAGAGGGCACGCGTCAGTGGCATGGGTGCCCCCTCCCCCCATGGGCTGGCTCTGGGTGAGTCACAGTGAGACACAGACGGTCTTGGGACAGTCCCAGGACACCCGTTGCTATGTCTCACAGACGCGTGAGAGATGGGGACTGAGGGGGTCTCGGTGTGCTGGGTCCGCGTGCAGCCCTGGGCCTGACCGGCCTCGCCACAGCCTCTATCCAGCGCCTCGCTCTAGGGAGCAGTACTCGAGGCGAGCAGCGAGGGTGTGTAGGAATGTGACAGGGGCAGCAGGCAGGGCCTGAGCCCCCAGAAAGTCCGCACAGGCCTCCAGACCGGGGCTTCCCAGCTCCTCGCTGGCGGGTGCGGGCACGTGGACACGGTTTTCACGGTGTGTCTCCCCGTGCCCTCCCCGTCCCGGCCGCTTCGCCTTCCTTTCAGCCACCACCACCCTCTTTCTACTCTAGCCTTTTTCCTCCCCCGCCCCTTTTTTTTGTTTGTTTGTTTTTCGAGACAGGGTTTCTCTGTGTAGTCCTGGCTGTCCTGGAACTCACTCTGTAGACCAGGCTGGCCTCGAACTCAGAAATCCGCCTGCCTCTGCCTCCCAAATGCTGGGATTGCAGGCATGCGCCAAGGCAGGCTGTGTGCAGGCCTCACTCGCGGAGGACAGCTGTGGCCTTGGGGAGCCCAGGGAATCAAGCCAGGGAGGGCTGGGGGGTGGTCAGGGGTAGCTCAGCACTGAAAGGACCCTGTGAGCTGGAGGACGCGGGAACTCCGGTGGCGACCTCTAGTGGAGAGATGGGGAGATGGCGGCTCTCTCCCCTGGTTCCGTGACCACAGATCTCAGCTTGTGGGTTTGCATCGGCCCATTTGGTTCCCAAGGCTCTTTGTGAGCAACGGAGAGGGAGGTGAGGTCGGGGCCTGAGTCCCCGGGGCAGAGAGCTGCCTGCCGAGGCTTAGCTCTGCCCCGCTGCCCACAGGGAAGATGCTGATCCTGGGCTCCATGTTCAGCCTGGCCGAGCCTGTGCTCACCATCGCCGCGGCACTTAGCGTCCAGTCTCCATTCACCCGCAGTGCCCAGAACAACCTGGACTGCGCCACTGCCCGGAGGCCGCTGGAAAGCGACCAGGGCGACCCCTTCACACTCTTCAATGTCTTCAATGCCTGGGTGCAGGTGAGGCGAGGCGGGGCTGGGCGCCCATGTCTTTCAGCCCGACTGCAGGACCGTACAGCGGCCCTGCTTCACGTTTCTGAGCCCCGAATCTACCTAAGGAGTCCCCGTCCCCGCCATTCGTGCTCTGGGGCCGGGGTGGGGGTGAGGGTGTGGCAGCCAGTGTCCAGCCCCGGATCCACAGGGAACCCAGTGCTGGCTAGAGAAAAGGGGGACGTTGTATACCCAGTCCACCGTTCCTGAACCTCAGCAGTGGCAGCTCAGGGTGCGGACCCAGGACACACAACCCAGCGCACTGTCTGGGTGCTCCTGTCGGGGTACAGCGCCGGGGCTGAGCCCTGGAAAGAGGCTCGGAGGGTCCCGTAGAGTGGCCCCCAGTCCGCCCCTGCTTCAGAGCCTCCCATGCTGGGGCTCGCCCCCACAGCTGCCCAGGTTCTCCCTCTGAGGTGTCCGCCCCTCCACCAGGTCAAGTCTGAGCGGAGCGGGAACTCCCGGAAGTGGTGCCGCCGCCGGGGTGTGGAGGAGCACCGGCTGTACGAGATGGCCAACCTGCGGCGCCAGTTCAAGGTGAGGACCAGACCCTTCTGGGTGGCCGGGTGCCCACCCTATCACCGTCCCAGGGGAGCAGGACTGGGCCAGCCTTGGCAAGGTGGCAAAAGCGTGGACCTTGAGGAAGGTTCTTGGGGAAGGCACACGGGTCATTGGCTGTATGGCATCCTGGGGCTCACCTTGGCCCCAGGGTGCTGGCCTGCAGCTCAGGCTGATTGCTGGGGGGCAATCGGGGTGACAGGACGGCCAGTGTGTCTGCAGCCCCACAGCGAGTGGCACCTGCTGGCTCTGCCGCGCTCTGACCGTGTGGTTCCGCCGAGGCCCTGCCCCCCTCCCCCCCCCCCCGACCGCGACCCGTGGGTCACAGCTGCCCCTGGAAATTTCCCCTGGAAGATGGAAGTGACGACCCCCTTGAGTCCCCGGGAGCAAACAGCCTTAGCTCTCCAGCGGCCGCCTTACGCTCGCGCGGCAGGCTGTGTGGACAGTGTGTCACTGGTCCCTGGAGGTGAGAGAGGACAGAGCGTGTGCTCTCCCCCGTGGGGTGGCTTCTGTTCCGCGCGCATCTCTCCATCACTTAGGGTCTCAGTGCTGGGCTCAGTCATTCCCCGCCCACGGCCGCAGCTTCTAGAGCTCTGGTTCTGCCCTTGTTGGTCTTGAACCCGGGGCCTTGTTCATGCTAGGTAAGCGCTTTATCACTGAGCAGAAACTCCCAGGCCCTCTTCACTCACAGGGCCTTATGATATAGCCCAAGCTAGCCCCAAACCCATGATTTTCCTGCCTCAGCCTCTTTTTTTTGTTTTTTGTTTGTTTGTTTGTTTGTTTGTTTGTTTTTCGAGACAGGGTTTCTCTGTATAGCCCTGGCTGTCCTGAAACTCTGTAGACCAGGCTGGCCTCGAACTCAGAAATCCGCCTGCTTCTGCCTCCCAAGTGCTGGGATTAAAGGCGTGCGCCACCACTGCCCGGCTGCCTCAGCCTTTTGAGTGCTGGGATACTAGGTTTACATAGCCAGGTCTGGCTTGAGATTTGGCATTCCTGAAAGGTTCCCAGGCAAAGCCCAGCTTTGAGAAGATCTTCTGGGGCCAGAGGACCTGTGCCCCATGGTAACCCCAAGTGAGTCTGCAGGCAGCTCTGGGAACAGCTGCTACGACCCTCCTGTGAACCATCTGTGCGCGACCAGATGTTCCAGGGCTAACGAGTAAGAGCTGTTCCTAGAGCCCAGAACTCCAGGCTGGGGCCAAGGACTGAACCCCTCTGCGCCCCAGCCTTGGGAGTATGGGGAGCCCTCACTTGGCACCAAGGAGACCGTAGCAGGAAGTTACCACACACCCGCCCGTGGGGCTGTGTGAGCCCAGAGCCCACTGACTGCGCCCGCCCACCTGCGCCCTCCCTGTTCGCAGGAGCTGCTGGAGGACCATGGGCTGCTGCGTGGGGCCCAGGCAGTGGCCCCCGAGGACAGCTACAGTCGGCTGCAGCAGCGCCGAGAGCGCAGGGCCCTGCACCAGCTGAAGCGGCAGCACGAGGAGGGTGGGGGGCGCAGGCGCAAGGTGCTGAGGCTGCAGGAGGATGGCTGCTCCAGCGACGAGGACCGCGAGGGCCCCGCCTCCCAGCGGGGCGACGGCATCGACATCCAGGTGGGACAGCCAGGTACCGGGCTGGGGGCATGAACGGGGCGGGGCACAGGAGGCACAAACACCCCCAAGGGTGCCTCCCCCTCCCCCGGGTGATTTCCATAGCCCCTCCCAACCCGCGTAGCACCTTCTGGAGCGGGGTGGGGTCCCCCAGAGCCACCGCGCACCCCTGCCTTTACAGGATGTGAAATTCAAGCTCCGGCACAGCCTGGAGCAGCTCCGGGCAGCTGCCAGCTCAGCCCAGGACCTGAGCCGAGACCAGCTGGCCCTACTCAAGCTGGTGCTGGGGCGCGGCCTGTACCCTCAGCTGGCCGTGCCCGACGCCTTCAACAGCGGCCGCAAGGACTCGGACCAGGTACATAGAGTTCCTGCGCTTCTACACGGTTCCCGAGCCCCCGCTGTTCTGGGAACCGAGTGTGACAAAGACCCTTGTCCTTGTCCCTGGGTTGCTCTGCACGTTAGCCGGAGGGGACAGGGCTGGAGGAGGGCAAGGCAGAGGGTCAGGCCAGCTCGGGCAGGGTCCAGAGGACTTTGTGAGTGAGGCGGTGCCTGCACTGGGCGCGGCCATGGAGGAGCAAGGGGGACTGGGTGTTGTGTGGGACACGTCGGAAGCCCCTTGTTCCAGTGCTTGCCTTTGGCCTCTGCAGATTTTCCACACGCAGGCCAAGCAGGGCACCGTGCTGCACCCCACCTGTGTCTTTGCCAACAGCCCCGAGGTATTACACACACAGGGGCAGGAGGCCTCCGGCGGAGAAGGGAGCCAAGGTACAGTGACCCGGTGGCCCTCCAGCTCCCCCCTCCCCCGCGGGCATCCCCTGTGTGTGCTGTGTGTGTGTGTGTGTGTGTGTGTGTGTGTGTGTGTGTGAAGCTGGGGAAGCCTTGCCGGGAGACTGCGGGCATGGCACTGTGCTGAATTTACGGGTGCCTCCTGAATCCAGCCAGCGAGGTGCCATTGCCAGCACTGTGCTGGTCGGGACGCGAGCGAGCGAGCGAGCGAGCGTGCGCCTCAGCTTGGTCCTGAGGAGGGAGGTTCCTCCAGCTTTTGTGCTGTGCAGACTTACAGCAACGGGCAGAGCCACAGGGGCCCTGCAGGTGCCAGGTCACCCTCCTTGGCGTGGAGGAAGGGAGCCGGTCACAGAAGACAGCAGGGCTTCAGACTGCCAGGGTGGAGGGCAGAAAGAGCGTTGTCAGCCACGTGACCGGCCTGCGGCCTCGCTGCTGGCATCCTGGCTACCCTGCCTGCCCTCTCCTGGTGGGTCTTTGTGGTATTGGACCCACAACCTCACACGAGTGTGACAAGTGCCCTCAGCTTCCTTTTTCTCCAGCCGTAGGAGGCAGTGACGGCCGTGGCTGTCCTCGGCGGCCGCCCAGGCCCCAGCCTTGTTCTGTCTGCCCATGGGCAGCTCCCTGCACGGTCGGGCTCATCTTTCCCCTTTTGGTCTTTGCTGGAACATTGTGTTTTCACAAATGACACGCCTGCATTTACTGACTTGGTGTGTGTCCGAGGACGTACACTGTCACCACAGGCAGCACAGGCAGAGGTCAGCCTGAGGGTGTCAGCCCTCCTCCCGCCATGTGGGTCCCGGGAACTGAACTCAAGCTGTGAGACGTGACGGCCATGCCTTTACCAGCCGAGCCGCCCTACCAGCCCTAGCCAGAGCTTTAAAGCACAGGCCAGGCTTCACGTCACTGAATACCAAGGACTGTGTGTGTCGGGATGGCGTCTGTGACCCCATCGAGCCGATGGCCGTGCCTTAGTGTCAGGCGTAGATGAACTCACAGGCCGTGGCAGTGTTTGTGATAACCCGAGGTTGTCTTGTGCCGAGGGCGTGCTCTCTGCGCCCTGTGACTGCACGCCCTGAGCGGCGGGCGGGCGGCCATGGGTGGGGCCGGGTGGGCCTGGCACGCCTCTTTTGCTTTCCAGACGGCACAGGCCAACTGAGCTGCAGGCACCAGCTGCTGGCCTTCGTCTCCCTGCTGGAGACCAACAAGCCGTACCTGGTGAACTGCGTCCGCATCCCGGCTCTCCAGGTAGGCCTCTGCCGCGGCAGCTCCGGTGGGACAGGTGCCTGGAGGAGCCGCCCTCCCACCCCTCCCCCACCCCCCTCGCACACACTGGCTCTGCCCTGGTCTGCAGTGGTTGTGGTGGTCTGCACTTGTGGCTCGATGCCTCGGTTGCTTGTGGAGTGCCCGCTGGTGCCAAGCACTGCCCCCAGCCCCCAGAGGCGTACCGAGGAGCCATACCCTCCCTGCCCTCCTGGGCTCATAGTTCGGGGACGCCTGTCATGTCTTCACGTGAACCCCTGTAACCCCAGTGGTTGGCTCATGGCTATTTGAGATTGTGTTTAAAAAAAAAACAAAAAACAAACAAACCAGGAAGATTAGGGCTTGGGGAGTGGCAGGAGGGGGCTCCGGGTGGCACGTCCCTAGCTGACGGGGCGTGCTGACTGGCCGCAGTCCCGAAGGGACCGTGTCAGACTCACAGGAGCGTCCTGTGCCGAGGCCCAGGCAGGTGTGTGCTGCCGTGTACCGCTGGAGACTGGGGCGGGCTTTGATGGGGCGCTGTGGGCAGCCGAGCCCCGTCCAGGAGGAGGCTGAGGGAGCCAGGCCTGCCCGTGTCGCCTCCGCGGGCTAGGCGCTCCTCTCCGCTCACAGGAAACCGAGGTCACATCACCACCCCGGGCCATACAGGGAGGTAGAGCACAGCTCTAGGGTGCCATGCTGCCCCGGCCGGTCCTCCTGTCATTCGAATGTCTGCTCTGTCCGGACCCCTCTGGTGTCGTCCCCGGAAGGGCAGGAACCTGCGCGGGGGCATCGGGAAGTGGCAGCCCATGACCCGCGGAGGCCTTTCCCCTGTGCCAGCCGCCATTCCTGTCGGGGCCGGGGGTCAGTGCCGGGCGGATGGGGCTCTCGTGCGACGGGCAGCAATCCAGCCAGGGCTCCTGCGTGCTACCGAGAGGGGGGTGGTGTGGGAGGGGCACCGGCGAGGTGGTGGGAACGAGAGTCGCCATTTGGGGGGCCGTCTAGACCCGAATTCTCTCCCCTTGCTGCTGCTTGCTTATGATGAGGGCATCGCCAGCCTCCCGTCCATCCACCCGTAGCCAGCCCTACCCCTCTCGTGGGATCCGCTCTGCCTGGGTGTCAGGAGCCCGTGTGCCTCTCTGTCTGGAGTCTTTCCTGCCTCAGCCTCCTAGGACTGGGATTAAAGCATATGTCACCAGTTAACTACTTCCTTTGGTGACACTCCCTTTTTGTGACCCGCCCTAAGGTGCCTTGACTTAGGGTTCCAGGACAGTCCACTCTTTAATTTCGTCCTCGTCTCTCTAAGTCAGACGTTGGCTGGTGGCGGGGCTGGCTTTGTACTGACGGCTGCGTTTCCGCACGGCACAGGAGGCCTGCAGCCTGTCGGGCGGTTATAGTGGGGAGACAGGTGGAGGACGGACAGGTGGATTGGGGGACGGACGGATGGGAGAACAGGCAGGTGATGGGTGGACAGGTGAGGGTGGGCACGAAGCTGCATGACAGGGAAGGGAAGGACAGATGAGGGTCGATGGGGGACAGCTGAGGGTGGGCGGGTGAAAGGCAGGCGGAGGCAGGCGCTGGGTCCATGGGTGGACGGTGGACAGGTAGATGGACGGGACAGATCAGTGGGAGAGGGACGTGGGTGTGGCGATGGACAAGCAGGAGGCGGGCAGGTGAGGGGTGGGCCGGTGAGTGCGTGGGTGAGTGGGTGAGGGTGGGCGGGGCACCGCCAGGCGTCCCCGGAGGCGGCGTCCTGAGCTGCACGGCCCTTCTCTTGCAGTCCCTCCTGCTGTTCAGCCGCTCCATTGACACCAACGGCGACTGCTCCCGTCTGGTGGCTGACGGTTGGCTGGAGCTGCGGCTTACAGACAGCGAGAGGGCTGTCCGGCTCCTGGCGACCGCCCTGCGGCTCCGCGCCCGCTGGGAAAGCGCCCTGGACCGGCAGCTGGCCCGCCAGGCCCAGCGACGGGAGCCAGAGCCGGAGGACGACACGGAGTCTCCAGGAGTCAGCGCCCAGGAGGTGGCAGCTCTGAGCCGGGAGCTGCTGCAGTTCACGGCGGCCAAGGTACTATGCGGCCAGAAGGGGGCGCCACTTAGTGGGGTTCACTGTGCGGCCAGAAGGGGGCGCCACTTAGTGGGCGCCACTTAGTGGGCGCCACTTAAGGGTTTTTCAATTCGGAGAGGCTCAGGGGTACCTGAGGCCACATGGCTGATAAAGGGAATCACTGGAGTTTGGCTCCAGAGGCCATGCTGCTAGACACTACTGTGTGCCACTCACTAAGCAGATGATAGGTGCCTTCTGCATGCACAGTGGCCTAAGGACATGGGGAGCATGAGGGCCAGGGGACTGAGGGGGGGCACCTTGCGGAGGGGCAGGGTCGCTCAGGGCTGGCTGTGCTCTCTCTCTCCTCAGCCAGAGGAGGAGAGGGTGAGCCTGGGGAGGATGGTGGCGGAGACCGACAGCAAGTCAGGATTGGCTCGGGCAAAGTCCAAGGGAGGGCGTTGGGCAGAGCTGGCTCGGGGTGCCCACCCCATCTCTGTAGGTTCCCTACGGCCTCCGAAGGCTCACTGGTCTAGAAGCCCAGAACCTCTACGTGGGACCCCAGACCATCACGACTGCCCCTAGCCTGCCCGGCCTCTTTGGAGATTCTACTCTGTCCCCGCACCCCACCAAGGGGGGCTACGCCGTCTCTGATTACCTCACCTACAACTGCCTCACGGTGAGTGAGGTCGCTTGCGGCTCTGGAGTGGGTGGTTGGGGGCTCCAGCCGCTGGAGGGGGGAGGGGGAGGGGGAGGAGGAGGGGGGAGGGGAGGGGCTTCTGACGCCGTTCTTTCCCGTGTTGTAGAGTGACACTGACCTGTACAGTGACTGTCTGCGTTCCTTCTGGACCTGCCCTCACTGTGGCCTGCACATGCCGTTCACACCCCTGGAGCGCATCGCTCATGAGAACACCTGCCCTGAGGCACCGAGCGGTGGTCCAGGCAAGTGTGTGTGTGTGTGCGCGCGCGTGTGCGTGTGTGTGTGCGCGTGCGTGTGTGTGTGCGCGTGCGTGTGTGTGTGCGCGTGCGCGTGCGTGTGTGTGCGTGTGTGTGCGCGCGGGCGCGTGTGTGCACGTGTGTGTGCGTGTTTGTGTGTGTCTGTGTGTCTGTATGTGTATATGTGCTTGTATATGTGTGTCTGTGTGGTGTGTCTGTGTGTATATGTGTGTGTGTGTGTGTGTGTGCGCACGTGTGTGTCTGTGTATGCGTGTGTGCGTGTTTGTGTGTGACTGTGTGTCTGTATGTGTATATGTGCTTGCATATGTGTGTCTGTGTGGTGTGTCTGTGTGTATATGTGTTTATGTGTCTGTGTATGTGCTTGTGTGTGACTGTCTGTGTCTGTGTGTGTGTGTCCTGTGCCAGGAATGATGTCCTTAACACCATCACACATTGCTTCCTGTGTCTGGCTTGCTGGATTCTGGGGACCAGCAGCCACCTGGCAATCCTTGGTGCCCGGCTGGCCAGGGAGGGAGGACCAGCGAGTCAGCTCTTCTGTTTTCTCTTCAGTGGCACTTGTGTATTCCTCGTCACACAGCCACTTCTGCCTTAGTGTGCTCTGCCACAGTCCCACAGTCCCACGGTCCCACGATCCCACGGTCCCACAGTCCCACGGTCCCACAGTCCCACGGTCCCACAGTGCCACGGTCCCACAGTCCCACGGTCCCACGGTCCCACAGTCCCACGGTCCCACAGTCCCACGGTCCCACAGTCCCACAGTCCCATGGTCCCACAGTCCCACGGTCCCACAGTCCCACGGTCCCACGGTCCCACAGTCCCACGGTCCCACAGTCCCACGGTCCCACAGTCCCACAGTCCCACGGTCCCACGGTCCCACAGTCCCACGGTCCCACAGTGCCACGGTCCCACAGTCCCACGGTCCCACAGTCCCACAGTCCCACGGTCCCATGATCCCACGGTCCCACAGTGCCACGGTCCCACGGTCCCACAGTCCCACGGTCCCACAGTCCCACGGTCCCACAGTCCCACGGTCCCACGGTCCCACAGTCCCACAGTCCCACAGTCCCACAGTGCCACGGTCCCACAGTCCCATGGTCCCACAGTCCCACGGTCCCACAGTACCACGGTCCCACAGTACCACGGTCCCACAGTCCCACGGTCTCACAGTGCCACGGTCCCACAGTCCCACGGTCCCACAGTGCCACGGTCCCACAGTCCCACGGTCCCACAGTGCCACGGTCCCACGGTGCCACAGTCCCACGGTCCCATGGTCCCACAGTCCCACAGTGCCACGGTCCCACAGTCCCACGGTCCCACAGTGCCACGGTCCCACGGTGCCACAGTCCCACAGTCCTACGGTCCCACAGTGCCACAGTCCCACAGCGCCACAGTCCCACAGTCTCATGGTCCCACAGTGCCACGGTCCCACAGTCCCACAGTCTCACAGTCCCACAGTCCCACAGTCTCACAGTGCCACAGTGTCACGGTCCCACGGTCTCACAGTCCCACGGTCCCACGGTCTCACAATCCCACAGTCCCACGGTCCCACGGCCCCACGGTCCCACAGTTCCACGGTGCCACTCCACGGCAGAGACTGGCTGTGTGCCCCCAGTGCTGGGGCCAGGCTGGCTCACAGGCACCAGGGTTGGGAATCAGAGCCATCCCTGTCCTCTGCAGAGTCTGAGGAGGCTCCTGCACCACCACAGAAGACATCAGCCCTGCAGAGACCCTACCACTGCCAGCTGTGCGGGCAGGACTTCCTCTTCACGCCCACCGAGGTGCTGAGACACCGGAGGCAGCACGTGTGAGCCAGCACTGCGTGGCCCGAGCGCCCCGGAGCACCCCACCTGGGGACAGCAGTCCCTGCAAACAGTCAGACTTTGCCTCGCTCAGTGGGAAGAAACCCTCATCAGAGCAAGCTTTTTTTAAAATAAAAAATTGTTTTATTTATTTACATTTCAAATGTCTCCCTTCCCAGTCCCTGCTCCGCGAGCCCCCCACCCCACCGTCCTTTCCTTTTGCCTCTGAGAGGGTGCTCCCCCACCCACCCACCCACTCCCACCTCACCCCTCTAGCATCCCCCCTCTCTGGGCCACCAAGCCCCCACAGGGAAAGTTTTTGTCTCTCCCATGTGTCCGCAGCCCCGAGGGGCCACATTGAGGCTGCTGGTGGGTTTGTGTAAGGGATCCATCCTAGCGCCTAGCCACTCTCCAGAGACCCCTCAGTCCGTTGCCCCGGGTTTGCCCTTCCACCTGGGCCTCTGAGAGTTGGAAGTAGGTTAATGTTCCTGCGGGACCACGGCTAACCTGGAGATGCCTGCCCGCTCAGCCACCTGCTGCGGCGGGGCTCCAGGCACACCCCACTCATTGGCGGCTTTCCGTTCCGCCCCCTCCCCTGCACAGGGGGTGGGCGTGGCCGTCCCCTGCCCCGCGTCCCTCTTCATCCCCCCCCAGGACGCTCCTGCAGGGCTGCTTCAGCCGCGCCCCTCCCACTGGGCAGGTCCTCTCAGGACACGCAGCCTCGGAGTCCAAGGCAGAGCCCGGTGTTCCTAACGCAGTGCTGGGACCCCAGGCCCCGACAGAGCGTCTTAGGGCACGAAGGATTTCTGTCCCTGGTCTTCACTGCCCACTAGGAAGAAGAGAGTGGACAGTGTGGGGCTAACCTTCAAAGGGCTGTACCCCCAAACTTCCACCAGCCGGGTACCACCCCTTAAAGGCTCCATAGCCTCCCGTGATAATTGGGGACGGCGTCCTCGAGTGTGAGAGCGCCTGGGATGGTGTCCTCGAGTGGCAGGGTGCCTACTCCTCAGGCAGGAGGATCTGAATGTGGATTCCAGAATCCACATTTAAAAAAAAAAAAAAGAAAAAGCCGGGCGGTGGTGGCGCACGCCTGTAATCCCAGCACTTGGGAGGCAGAAGCAGGGGGATTTCTGAGTTTGAGGCCAGCCTGGTCTACAGAGTGAGTTCCAGGACAGCCAGGGCTACACAGAGAAACCCTGTCTCGAAAAAAACCAAAAAAACAAACAACAAAACAAAACAAAACAAAAACAAAAACAAAAACAAAAAAGCTGAGCCTAATGACATGGGTCTAACTCCAGTGCCGGACTAGGGCCGGAGGCAGGTTGATTCCTGGTTCGCCGGACAGCCGGTCTCGCCAAAGTCCTTACCTCAAAAACAAGATGGAGGCTGATTAAGGAAGATACCTGGTCAGCCTCTGAGCTAAGACACTCAGACACACAGACGCACACACAGATGCACATGCACATCTGTACGCACATACATGCACACATGCATACACCACACACAAACAGTGCAGTCGGCCGGAAGAGGTGCATGAAATAAGGGAAATGCTGGATCTGAAAGAGCAGGAAAGCCAAGACAGGAGAGCTAGGGGCAGAGGCAGCCGCCAGTACAGACCACGCAGCGCCCCGCTCAGGGGCTGTGTCCCCACACAGACGCACTCAACTCAGTGGCCCGCTTAGGAAACCCACCGCATCTGGGGCTCTTCTCATCTGTCTGAAAGAAACCACGGAGGGTGCAGCCTGCGGTGGGGGGCGTGGTAGCAGGAGCCACTGGCGGCGGTGGGAGTGTGGGACTGTGGCGCTGTGGCAGTGGGTTACTCATGGGGGCGGGGACTCTGGGAGCAAAGCTTAGGCTGGGAACGGAGCGAGCCTGAGGCCTTTGCAGCCTTGTGCCCGAGAAGATCCATGGCCTCTCAGAACAGTACCTCCATCGGGGCCAGTCGGAGACCCTCACTCAACGGGAAACAGACTGAAAAACTATGCATAGGCTTAAGGGTACTGAACAGTACTGGCTACGCGTCACCCTCAAGCCCAGCACGAAGGAGGCACAAGGAGGAGGGTGAGGAGTTCAAAGTCATTCTCATCCACACAGTGACTTCAAGGCCAGCCTGGGCTACATAACACGGACTCAAAATACCCTTCTCCTGACCAAAACGCCTTAGCATCTTAGCCTTTAGACGATGGGCACAGAGAAGCCACCCCCCCGCCCCCGCCCCCGAGTGCTTTGTCTCTTCCCACCTCCATGCAGGAGATCAAATCGGCCTTGCACACGACAGGTTAGTGCGCGCACTAGCTCTCAGCAAACAGCACCTTCAGTGATCACCGGAGAGGAGCGAGCAACTACAAAGACTCCAGCCACATCCTGAGATGCCAGGGAGAAGTGCCATAAGGTCCCACGTCTGACCTTGGTAGAGCTCCAGACAGCTAATCTCTTATTCTTTACCCAGTTGTTAAACCCGGGGGAGTATGGTGGGCATACACCTTTAACAGACGCGTTCTGAGCTGAGGCTGAAGGACTTCAAGTTCAAGGCCAACCTTGAGTGCAAAGCAAGACTTTGTCTCACAAAGCCAAGAGCTGGGGTGAGGCTCAGCAGTAGAAAGGTCTGGGATGCCCCAGTGAGGGGCTGGGGGCGTGGCTCAGTGGTAGAGCCCCTGCCTAGAGTCCCCCAGTGCGGGGGGGGGGCTGGGGGCGTGGCTCAGTGGTAGAGCCCCGCCTAGAATCCCCCAGTGAGGGCTGGGGGCGTGGCTCACTGGTAGAGCCCCTGCCTAGAATCCCCCAGGGAGGGGCTGGGGGCGTGGCTCAGATGCGCAATATTTCTTAGAATGTGCAAAGCCCTGGAGTTTATTCTCAGCACGAGGCACGAGTGAAGTGTGCATGCGTTATCTTCTCATGGATGAGGCCTGAGTTAAGAGCCACGATCATGGTCAGGCAGGGTTCAGCCCAGGCGAGCCAGCCCGTTGTGCAGTAGCAGTTTCTTTCCATCCTTCAGGACAGCTCCTTAAAATGGAAAGTAAACAATTCAAAACTGCTTCAGTAAGTCCCTAAAATTGACCGGAGTCACTAGACACCAGTCTCACTAAGAGGAAACAGCAAAGGCTTCTGGGAGTCACTGAGACCAGCCGAGCCTCCTGGAAGGGACACTCTCCAACCCGCGGAGCTGCCTGCAAGCCGCGCAGCGTGTTTCGGGTTCTCAGAGCTGTCCCCCATGCCTGGGCGAGTTTTGGTGACACGGCTGTCTCTGAGTCATTTCTGCTCCTGTGAGTTACCCCGCCCCCAATCTATACTCCTGTGAGTAGCCACAGTAAAACTCGATTCACGAAAGCGGACTTCGGCGATGATCTTTTGTGGGTTCCCATCCGGGATGAGCAATCAGTCACATGTTGCATCTCCCCAGGAAAAGTCTGTCACACAAAGTCCACAGAAAGAGGAAATGAGATCTTAGCTGCCAGCCTGGGGAGAGACTTATGCAAGGTGCCCCCCCGCCCGCCCCCGCCCTTTGATACTTAGAATATTCTAAAAGTTGCTACGTCAAGATGGACTTATTGCAAGGTCTGTAGCGCCAGCCCTTGGAGAACGAGAAGGAAGAATGTGGTGAAGATCAGGAGTGGTCTGGGCAGTTTACCGAGATCATGTCTTACAGGAAAAGCCAAGCAACTTCCTCGGAAAATAGTGTAAACCGGAGCGGATCGTGTGCCACACCCATGCTCGTGACAGCAGCCTTATCGACGCCCAGAGGCTCACCGAACAACGAGCAAACTACATCAAAACAGAAGAGTCTGCAAATGGAAGTGCTTTGAGAATAAAAAGGAGTCCAGCTAGAGAGAGAGAGAGAGAGAGAGAGAGAGAGAGGAGAAAGGAGAGAGGAGGAAAAGAATCCAGGTGCATCATATATATGTATAAAGTTGTCAGTAAAAAGAAACACTTAAAATCACTAGTGATGGTGGCCGGAGAGATGGCTCAGTGGCTGAGAGCACTGACTGCTCTTCCAGAGGACTCGGGTTCAAATCTTAGCACCACCTGGCTGCTCCCGGCCCTCTAACTTCAGTTCTAGGGGATCTGATGCTCTTATGCACATAAGGGGAAGGAGAGAACCCACGCCCTCCTAGGGCTTGCCCTCTGACTGCTATAGGTGTGTAGCACGCAGGCTCCTTCTCTCAACAACGAAAGAAATAGGAAAAAGAAAAGCCGGGTGGCTGTGGTGGCACATGGCTCTGATCCCAGCACTAGAGATGCAGAGACAGGTAGAGCTCTATGAGGTTGAGGCTAGCCTGCTCTGCAGAGTTAGTTCCAGGGCAGCCAGAGCAAATTAGACTGTCTTAAAAAAAAAAAAAAAAAAAAAAAAAAAAGGAGGGGGAGATTAAAATTTCATGGCTCGTCAGCGCCACCTTGTGGGATCCAGATGCACTGCTGCTCCATGGTCCCTGTGATGACTTCAACTCTTTTGACCTAGTCCAGCCACACGTCTTCCCCCTCTGGCTAGCTGAACCTGTCCCCCAGCCGGCCAGTGGCCTTTGCTCTGGCTGTGAAGGATGAGTTCCGGGATGTGATGAGGCACTACGGGCTTCAGCGATTACAGACCACTAGTACCACCCATCTCAGGCTCTCAAACACAGGCTTATGGGGGGTCAGATGGCGTCAGCAACCCGAGCCTTTGTATCTGTACCCTGCCAGGGAGCTAGGTGTGGAAGAGACCTGGAGAGAGTCATGGGTGGGTTTGGAGTCCTACAGGACTGCCGTGAAGTACCGCAAATTAAGCTCTGAGGATGCCCGGACTCCATCAGCCCCTGCTTTGCTGAGAGGCTCCCAATGTCACCTCTGGTCTCCTTGGACTGATATCATCAGTCCCACAAGCTTTGATTATTTCCTTTTGCCCAGTGCATAGTGATCCAGAGATGAAGTCACAGTCCCTTTGGGAGAGATGAGAATAAAAGATCAATGATATCTATTGCTAGCATTTATTATTGTTTCAACGCTGGGGATTGAGTCTAAGCAGGGAAATGTACCACTAAGTCACGCCTCCAGCCCCTAACATGGGGGTGGGGTCAGGTGGGGGTTCTAGGCAGGGGCTCTACCACTGAGTCACGCCCCCAGCCTCTCACTGGGGAATTCTAGGCGGGGCTCTACCACTGAGCCACGCCCCCAGCCCCTCCCTGGGGGATTCTAGGCAGGGCTCTACCACTGAGCCACGCCCCCATCCCCTCGCTGGGGGATTCTAGGCAGGGCTCTACCACTGAGTCACGCCCCCAGCCCCTCACTGGGGGATTCTAGGCAGGGGCTCTACTACCACTGAGCCACGCCCCCAGCCCCTCCCTGAGGGATTCTAGGCAGGGAGTCTACCACTGAGCCACACCCCCAGCCCCTCCCTGGGGGATTCTAGGCAGGAGCTCTATTATAGAGCCATCAAGCCCCAGCCGCTTTTTTGATTTATTTTACTTTATATACATGGCTGGTTTGCCTGCAGGTATGTGCGCCATGTACATACCTTTGAATCCACTGGTGTTAAGGATGGTCGTCAGCTACCCTGTGGGTGCTAGGAATCGAACCCAGGTCCTCTGCGAGAGAGGAAACCAGTGCTCATAGCTGCTGATCCCTCTCCCCAGCTCTGTTTTTTTAAAATGTGTTTACTATGTGTGTGGGCACACGCATGTCACGGCATGCATATGGAGGATTCGGGAGGACAGCTTGTGGGTCCAGGGATGGCCAGGGATCGAACTCACGCCTTCAGGCTTGAAAACACACACCCTTCGCCAGCCAATCTACCTCATGGCTCCTCTCATTTTGAAACAGGCCTTACTGATTTTGTACAGCATGGTCATGGTCTCGAAATCCTCCTGCCTCAGCCTTTCTAGGCAGCCCTCCATGCCTGGCACCCTCTTTTCTCCTTCATACCCTGCTTCCTGCAAGGCGCTCTGGGACTTGGAAGTGGGTCTTTCTTGTGGTTGTGCTGAGGGGCTTATGTGTCTGCCCAGGACTCAGGTTAGAAATTTCCCTTGCTTGACCGGAAATTCTTTCAATATGTCCTGTGGCCTCGACCCTCTGAGAAGAGTGTTGGTAGACATCATAGAGTACCCTACAGATTCGAATGGACTCAGATTCCCTGGGCGATGTAGTCTTATGGGGACATTATGGTCATGTGACCCGCTGTTGTCTAGACTGTTAAGACGGAGCCCAGGGCTCCGAGACCGAGCGCTCCTGCTTGTCTGTTTGGCTTCCAGAAACCGCGAACGACCATCCCTGGCCGTCGCCCTGCTCTTCGGAATCCCCACTGGCTGCTTTGCCTTAGGAGTCCCCGTCAGTGACAGCCCCTGGCTTGCCTTCGACCCTGGGGCGCTGCCGTTTGTACCCTCGCCCCTGGGGCTCACAAGGGGAACCCCACTAGATTAGGGTTTCTGCTTCCGGGGCAGCAGACACCCCCCCCCCCGTAGGTCCCGGCTTCTGAGACGAGCACTCCCTGGGCACAGCGGCACAAGCATGCCTGTTCTCTCGTGGCTTGGGAGGTGGAGGTGTCCGAGGGCAACGCGGACCTTACGAGATCCTATCACAAAAGAAATACATAAATGACCAGTAAGCTGCACGGAAGCCAAGTGTGTCAGCCCTAAGGGCCTGGACGCTGGAGCGTGAGATGTCCGCGGTAGTTCTACCTGGAGGCTAACTTGGGTTACACGATACCTTGGGTGAAAGAAAAAAGAGGGAGGGGGTTGGGGATATAACTCAGCGGTAGGGAGGGCTTACTCCCCTTGCAGGGGGCGCAGGTTGGACTTCCAGCGTCCACGTGGTGTTTACATCCTCCTATAACTCCAGTTCTAGGGGATCCGGTGCCCTCTTCTGCCGACAGCCGGCTTCTTCATGCAAGTGGTGCACACGCATATATTCAGACACACGCATAAAACAGTCTCCCCTGGGGGGCGGGGGGGGAAGAAGGGGAAAATTCAGCGATCGATTGATTGTACAGATGGCCCAGTGGGTTACCGCACTGGCTACTTCTACGGTGGACGGACGCAGGATCAGTTCCCGGTCCCCACGTGGTGCCTAATAGCTGCACACAACTCCAGGTCCAGGGGATTTATCACCCCGTTTAACCTCCGTGGTCACTGAGCGCACACGGTGTACAGACATACAAGCGGGCAAAGCAATCAGTTGCATTAAAGGTGAGCACAACTGGTGAGCGCAGGCTAGACCTGGGCGCGAGCTGTAGACTCAGGCCTGCCCTCGGTGACCAGTGAGGCTTTGCATAGTCCAGGTGTCAAAGTCCCACTAAACATCACCACTAAAATGTGAGTCTGTGGAGGACGCACGGCATCCGCCCCCAGGGCAACGCCACACAGCCACGTGCAGCAGCCCACGGAGGAGGACTCGCCTGGGGACACGGAGGGTGGCTGTCGATCTCACCCAGCTCCACACACAGGGAGGCAGTTCCTGATGCCGAGGAAGCACACGGACCCCTCTTTCTAACCATTCCAGGATGTCCTGGGAATACACAGAGTCTCCTGTTTCCACACGGTAACTCGCACCAAGGCAGCCGGACAGAGAGCCAGGGACACAGGCTCTTCCCCGCGGTACCACTGTATGTGTCTGACCAGAAACGCACTCACACTGGCTCTCGTCGCATTGATTCTTCCAAATAACCGGAGGATCGGCTTGCCGCCGCCGCATCCTGGCTTTGGGGACAGCTGACGCCCACAATGGAGGACCAGGTCTGACCTCGTCACTCTCACCTTGGTTCCCGCCGCCTCCCTGTCTCTGGGCGCAGCCACGCATACCCTAAGGGTGTCCTGCCTTCTCCCCTCGCCCCAGGAAGAGGTATTTTTAGTTGCAATTAACCTTCCCGTCAGTTTCCCTCCTCCTGCGTGGCCCATCAGACCCCACTGATTAGGGAGAACTAAGTGGGAGTCATTTCCGGTCTCTGAGAACATGGGGTTGGGCAGGAGCGCACTACCCACCCCCACCCTACAACTAGCCGGCGTCTCCCGGGGATCCTCGTCCCCTGGGTCCCCTGGCTGACGGAAGACCCTTGCCTGTGCCAGGCTGGGAGCGGGTCTGCAGCCGCCTCTCCTGTGGCAGGACTCAGATTTCCCAGTGCCCTCCCACGCCCCAGATCAGGGAGGGTGGGGCCAGTGGTCCTTCCGGCTGCTGGTCCTCATCTATCCCCCTGCAGACTCCTGGGGAGTCCTGGGAGAGTCAAGCTCCACTCATCCTAGTCACAAAACCCCTGTCACAGCCGGGAGAGAGATCACATTAGCTAATCGCAAAACATCTGTTTTTGTTAACTTTACTTATGTGCATGTGTGCACATGTGCACGTCTGTGAGTGAACGCTGTGTGTGTGTGTGTGTGCGTGTGTGTGTGTGTGTGTGTGTGTGCAGGTGCCTGTGGGCCAGAGGGAGTGTTGAGTCTCCCGGAGCTGGAGCTGTGGGAGGCTGTGAGGCACCTGTGGTGGGTGCTGGGACACAAACTGTCCAGCACTGCTTTAGAGATTCCCATTTTGGTCTTGATCTGTAGCCCAGGCTGGCTCAGAGCTCACAATCCTCCTTTCTATGCCCCCAGAGTGATGGTGATGCAGGCAGGTCTTGATCTGTAGCCCAGGCTGGCTCAGAGCTCACAATCCTCCCTTCTATGCCCCCAGAATGATGGTGATGCAGGCAGGTCTTGATCTGTAGCCCAGGCTGGCTCAGAGCTCACAATCCTCCCTTCTATGCCCTCAGGGTGATGGTGATGCAGGCAGGTCTTGATCTGTAGCCCAGGCTGGCTCAGAGCTCACAATCCTCCCTTCTATGCCCCCAGGGTGATGGTGATGCAGGCAGGTCTTGATCTGTAGCCCAGGCTGGCTCAGAGCTCACAATCCTCCCTTCTATGCCCCCAGAGTGATGATGATACAGGCAGGTCTTGATCTGTAGCCCAGGCTGGCTCAGAGCTCACAATCCTCCCTTCTATGCCCTCAGGGTGATGGTGATGCAGGCAGGTCTTGATCTGTAGCCCAGGCTGGCTCAGAGCTCACAATCCCCCCTTCTATGCCCTCAGAGTGATGGTGATGCAGGCAGGTCCCACCACACCTGGCCTTTGTGTTAGCTTTTTAAAACATTAAGAATTTTGGTGGGTTTTTAAAAAAAAAATTTGGTTATTTTAAGTGTGTGGGTGTTTTTTTTCTGCATGTATGTATGTGCACCACACATATGCAGCACCCATGTATGCACATATGTGCAGCACCATCAGAAAAGGGTGCTTGATTTCCCAGAACTGCAGTTACAGACTGTGGTGAGCCTGGGCCTGGGGCTTGGTGCTCTGTGAGAGCAGCCGGTGCTCTAAACTGCTGAGCCATCAGTCAGACTCCTATTTTACTTTTAAAAACTGTGTTGCCTGTGTGTGTGTGTGTGTGTGTGTGTGTCTGTGTGTGTGTCTGTGTGTGTGTCTGTGTGTGCCTGTGTGTCTGTTCTCATGGACTCTAGTTCCACGCTACAAGTGCGGAGGTCTGGAGGTAACTTGTGGGAGTAGGTCCTCCTCTTCCATCACACAGGTTTCAGGGGACAAACTCAGGTTCTGAGCTTGGGTGGCAAGTGCCTCCACCTGCCGAGCCGTCTCACCGGCCCCTTATTTAGTTTTATCTCTCTCTTCTCTGTCTCTGTCTCTGTCTCTGTCTGTGTGTGTGCACACACGCGGGTGCGTGCGCATGTGTGCTACAGTGAGTTGTAGAGGTCAAAGAGCAGCCTCTTGTTGGGTAACTGTAGGCAGAAGCTCTCCCACTGAGCCACGCCCCCAGCCCCTCCCTGGGGGATTCTAGGCAGGGGCTCTACCACTGAGCCACACCCCCAGCCCCTCACTGAGGATTCTGGGCGGGGCTCTACCTTTGAGCCACGCCCCCAGCCCCTCCCTGGGGGATTCTAGGCAGAGGCTCTACCACTGAGCCACACCCCCAGCCCCTCACTGAGGATTCTGGGCGGGGCTCTACCTTTGAGCCACGCCCCCAGCCCCTCACTGGGGGATTCTAGGCAGGGGCTCTATCACTGAGCCACGCCCCCAGCCCCTCACTGGGGATTCTAGGCGGGGCTCTACCTTTGAGCCACGCCTCCAGCCCCTCACTGGGGGATTCTAGGCGGGGCTCTCCCACTGAGCCACGCCCCCAGCCCCTCACTGGGGGATTCTAGGCGGGGCTCTCCCACTGAGCCACGCCCCCAGCCCCTCACTGGGGGATTCTAGACACCAGCTCTTCTGTTGATCCATGTCTTTTCCATCGACACTTCCTCATCATCAAGTAGCTCGTGATTAGCTGTTGTGGACAGGATGCTATCACTCTGTGCCCCATCGTGAGTCATCTGCAATTACTGACGCCCTACAGAGCATTCACAAGCTCTGTGCACCCACTGGGCCATCGTCTGTCAGTGGCTTGAATGTGTATAGGTGGGTGTCCACAGGACATCTGCAACAGACCGTGCACGAAGCTGGATGGAGCCGGTCACTCTCCATAAGCAGGTACTCAGATCTGAGCTCCCTGAAAGCAAGCAGCATCAGACTGGCCCTTGAGTTTGTTGACATCAGTGCTGGGTTTCTATCTACCACGTCAGTCACTGTCACAGCTACCCTGGGTAACTGGCCACCCACACAGAAACTCAACCCCTTTTTAAGGTTCGTATGCTGCTTTTGTGGGAACATCTTTTGGTATTTACTTCACGTGGAGAGCTCACAGCCACACCCGCACCATGGCATGCATGAAGTTAGGGAACAGTTTATGAGAGGCGATTTCTCCTTCCACCATGTTGGTCCTTTTTAGTCTCGGGGTGGCTTTTAGCCCATCGAGTCATCTCAACAGCTCTGGCTTTTATGCTGTGTTCTTCGTAGGAATTCAGTGTGTGTGTGTGTGTGTGTGTGTGTGTGTGTGTGGTGTGTAGGTCAGAAGGCATCTTGGAAGGGTCTGCCCTCTCCTCCCTCCATGATTCTTGGGGGTCAAACTCAAGTCTTCAGCTTTGGCTGCAAGCACCTCTACTCACTGGACTCTTTTGCTGATCCCCATAACCACTTTTAAAGTCCAGCTGTGCCTTGTATAAAATGCCGAGCGCAGGCAGGACGACCTCAATAATAGTGTCCACTTCGAGCCGTAGAATTTGGGGGTCAGCTTGTTACACAGCAGCAGCTAACAGATACACATGGTGTTTCAGAGTAGGAATCGGGAGAAAGATGGCCAGTTACTGTTAGCATTTGTGGTTCTTCAGTTTCAAGTTACCAAGGACTTAAAATCTTAGAAGACAGATGAGAATTTTGATTTGCATTTTAAAGACTTTATCATTAAAAAAGGAAGAGTAGAAGAATGCTAGAGAAGGGAGGAGGGGGAGGCAGGGGGCGGGGAGATGGAGGACTCTCCCAAACATCCGACCCGGGTGGCCCTCCTTCCTCGACCATCCTTGGCCAACCCCAGTCTCTTCTCTGTCCCGGGTTGGGGCCCCACCATCATCTTCTTCAGACCTTGGCCCAGTTCTCGGCTCAGGTCCCGGGCAAAGGGGAGGGCAGAAGAAGGGGGCGGGACCTGGAGGCGTCGTCTTCGCCCTTGAGAGACCCTCAAGTGGGTTCTTGGTTGTCAAGCTTCTGGGGGCCCCAGGGAGGTAGGCGTTGAAGGGGGTGGGAGCTTTGGAGGTGAAGTCCTGAAGCCCAAGGACCAGCAGGGACCAATCGGGTGCAAAGCTGGTGTCACAGTCAGAGGCTGGGCCTGTGGGAAGCAAGGTCGGCATTAGAAGGGTCTGCACTGGTCCATACAATGGGTGAGTAGATGGTAAGATCAGTGCTGAGTGAGCAGATAGATGAATGTGTGAAATGATGGGTGGATGGGTGGGTGGATGGGTGGGTGGATGGGTGGGTGGATGGGTGGGTGGGTGGGTGGGTGGATGGATGGGTGGATGGGTGGGTGGGTGGATGGATGGGTGGATGGGTGGGTGGATGGATGGATGGATGGATGGATGGATGGATGGATGGGTGAATGAGCAGGTAGATGGGTGGATGGATGGGTGGATGGATGGATGGATGGATGGGTGAATGGGTGGGTGGATGGGTGGATGGATGGGTGGATGGGTGGATGGGTGGATGGGTGGGTGGATGGGTGGATGGATGGGTGGGTGGGTGGATGGATGGATGGATGGATGGATGGATGGGTGGGTGAATGGATGGGTGGATGGGTGGATGGATGGGTGGATGCGTGGATGGATGGGTGGATGGGTGGATGGATGGATGGATAGATGGATGGATGAATGGGTGGATGGATGGATGGATGGGTAGATAGGAGAATGGGTGGGCGGGTAGATAGATGAATAGATGAGTAGATGGGTGGGTAGATAGAGGGATAGATGAATCGTCTTTCCATCACCCTTGGGGGGGAAAATCCTCATTTCAGGAACCCATATTAGCATTGCTCTCGTTGGGTTCGCTGCTGGAGTTTAATGACGTTTGAGACTGCCGATCCCCAGACTCCACTCACCGTCCTTTTGGCCCGGCCTCTATAGGTAATGCCACTCTCCTTCCAGGTTCAGATTCATCCCCATTGATCCTGGAAAGTAAAAGAGAAGGTCGGTGAGCCTTCCTGCCCACAGATCCCCTAATACCCCCTCACCCCTTCTGTCACCCAGGGTTCTTCACTGGAATCGAATGAGTCAAGTGTTTTAAGATGGTTCTGAGCCAAGCAGTGGTGGCGCACGCCTTTAATCCCCATCCTTCGGAGGCAGAGGAAAATACCTATGAGTTCGAAGATAGCCTGGTCTGCAGAGTGAGTTCTATAACAGCCAGGGCTACACAGAGAAACCCTGTCTTGAAAAAGAAGGAGGAGGAAGTTCTGGCCTTTTAAGAAAAACTAGCCTTTAATTTGACAGATCCAGGAAGAACTGGAGCAAGCCAGTGATATCATCTTCTGCTTCCCCCCTCCCCCGCCACCGTGTGGAGGTCAGCCATGAATCATTTATGAACTTTGACTAGAAGGCATGTGCTTAGAGGTGGAGCCTGGGATAGGAAGTGTCTCAGCAGAGACGCGGAACTTACCTGGTGTCCTGACGGTCACTTGTGGCTGAGTCTCTGTGTAGCCTGCCATGGGCTGGCCCTCAGGGTTGAAAGATGCACCCTGCCCTAGGAAAGGGGGTGGGGTGGAGGGTGAGCCTCAGGAGGCCTTACAAGGGTGTGAGTGTGCAGGCAGAACATCAGAAGCCCTGCAGAGGGAGCTAAGACTGAGGCTCAGGCCCAGAAGCACCTCGGGAGGGGTTGGGGTACAGGCAGAACCCCTTAGGGAGAGTTGGAGCAAGACAGACGTCCTACAAACCACAAGAGTTGGAGCCAAATGAGATGACAGACACCTTTAACCCCAGCACTTGAGAGGCGAAGGCAGGCAGATCTCTGTGCTTTCAAGGGAAGCCTGGTCTACAGAGCGAGTTCCGGGCTAGCTAGAGCTACATCGTGAGACCCAGTGTTCAGAATAAAATTAAAATTTGTCAATTCTGTTTTTGGGGGTGGGGTGGGGGTGGGTTTCGAGACAGGGTTTCTCTATATAGCCTTGGCTGTCCTGGACCAGGCAGGCCTTGAAAAAAAAATGTGTAGCCCAGACTGGCTTCGGAATCATGATCCTCCTGCCTCTGCCTCCTTCCGCGAATCCTACAGGCGTGTGCCACCACACTTGGCAAATTTGTCAATTCTTAATTTAGAAAAAAGAGATGATGACATTTGGGGTGTAGACGGAGCCCTGTGAGCCCATGGGGGGGGAGAGTTGGGGTCCAGGTGGAGCCACGGAAGCTCCAAGAAGGGATCAAGGGTACAAGATGTGCCTCGGGAAGCCTCCAAAGAGGTGTAGACTCAGGCATAGGAGGCCTGGTGCCACCTGAGACTGGAGGGACTTTCTGTCCCTTTAGTACCTGTGCGATTAGATTGGTCAATCATGGGCTGCACTATTCGTCTCCGGGCATTAATAAACCTGGGAAGTGATGGGGAAAAGAAAATACAACAGTGTGAGGAAGTACTCAGGGGCTCAGAGAGCCTCAGGGAGGGACAGTCCGGGCGGCCGAGCCCCAGGAGTGGGAGGCGGGGCTTCAGCACCGCGGACAGCGCCCAGCCCAGCCACTCACCAGTTGTTCACCTGCAGGATGGTGAGCCCGGTGTCCTGGGCCAGCTGCTTCTTCTGCTCTTCCGAGGGGTACGGGTGCTGCAGCCACCAACAAGAGTCATTCCGCCTGCCCCGCTGGTGTCTGCTCCCTAAGGTCTAGCCTGGTATAACTGGTCCCCAAAGCAGGAGGAGGGTGGAAGAGCCATTCTCCCTCCCTGGCCTAAGGGGCCAAGCCCAACAACACCTTGGGCAATCTACTTCCCACGCACACGCCTGTCACAGCAACCAGGGGCTAAATTGGGCAGGAGGGGATTCCCACGCAGGGGAGGCAAGCACCCCCACGCATCTAGTCCTCCTCAAGGAGTCCCACAGGGTCCTTTCACGCCCTCTTCCACTTCCACTATAGACCTTTAGGTTTCTTCCTGTAGCAATGACTGGCCTCAAAGTTCCTTTTCAGTGGAGAACAGCATAGCCTCCTGTGTGCTGGGGTTACAGGTTTGCCCCACAAACCACACCCTGTTTATGCAGCACTGGGTGGACTCCAAGACTTCCTCACCTTAGGTAGCAATAATCCACCAAACTCAAGCCTTCTGTTTAAAATATTTGTATTCTCTCTCTCTCTGTCTCTCTCTGTCTCTGTCTCTGTCTCTGTCTCTGTCTCTGTCTCTGTCTCTGTCTCTCTCTCTCTCTCTCTCTGTGTGTGTGTGTGTGTGTGTGTGTGTGTGTGTATACAAGCCTGCATGTGGAGGTCAGAGGACAACTTGTCCTCTCCTTCCACCAAATGGGTCCAAGGACTAAACTTAGCTTTTGCAGTAAATATCTTTACCTGCAGAACCATCTCAGTAGCCCTGGTCTTGTGTGTGTGTGTGTGTGTGTGTGTGTGTGTGTGCGCGCGCACGCGCGCGCGCGCGTGCACGCACAACAAAGAGGCTTCCCATGTAGGTTGTCTTCAAACTGACAATCCTCCTGCCTCAGCCTCCTCAGTGCTGGGATTGCAGGCACGGGCTATCCTTTCCAGTTCTCACTTTCCATTTCCCCCTGTCCCTTTCCCTCTGTTTTTCGTCTGTCTGCTTTTAGCCTCTCCATGTCTCCTTCTGCAAGGCAGTGTGGTACGAGAGTTAGGGCTAGATCGCCTGCATTTGGAACTAGGCCTCACTGCGTGACCTGAAGGAAGACCCTTCGCCTCTCTGGGCTTTGTCCTCACGGTGCATTTAGTAATAGAACATCCTCCACAGGGTGTCCCGGGATGGGTGGGTGAGTAGAGGGGTGGGGCAGGGGCTGCTGGGAGGACCCGTGTCTGGGTGGCTCTTGGTTGGGGCTTGCCTCTGGGACAGCGACCCCACCCAGTCTGAAGACTCTCACCGACAGATGTTGGAACAGCCAGGCCCTCATGATGTTGGTAGCCACTTTGGGGAAGATCCCCCTCTTCTTGTTCCGTCTGCGGTCCAGGTCCAGGTCCTCATCCTCTCCTGCAGAGCTGGGAGAGGCCACGCTTGTGTCCAGCCCATCTCCTGGGAGGCAGGGGGGGGAGGAGGAGGGAGACACGCCCAGTTGATGCGGGTAAGCAACAGAGGACCGCAACACCCTCACCCAAGACGCCAGACTGTGGCTGTGTCCCCGGGAAGTCCCCTCGGAAGTCTAACCTTAATCCTCAGAGCAATGCCCATGTTTCCTCTGTCCCTCCCGAGTTTCTCACCTTGGTCACTTGAGTTGTCCCCACTCTGGGAGGCCAGGCCTCCACTGGATGGACCCGGGGTCCCCAAATGTACAGACCCACTGTCTTCATGGTCTCTGATCCATGTGGTATTCTAGGAGACAAGAATGGGACACTGGGGAGAATGCTTAGGAAAGCCAGGCTCTGTCGGTAAAACCTGCTCCCACTCTTCTGGCTGTGTGACCACAGGTGAGTGACTTTGCCTCTCTGTGCCATTTTCAGCTGGGCAATGGAAGACAATAGCAGCTCCCCCCTCGGTGTGAAAACTCACCTACGTGCAGGTGTATAGTGATAGGAAGGTAAGCGGAAGCTAGCACAGTCTATAGACACCCTCCCCTGACACCGTCAGGACCTCAGACTTCACACCTGACTCTGAAAGCCAGAGGTAATGACGCTCACTAATCCCAGCGTTCAGAAGGCTGAGGTGGGATCGCCGTGGATCACGGGGTAGGACCCTTCTTCAAAAGAGCGATGAACTACGCACAAAAGCAAACAAAACCTTTCTCGTTTTGAGCTGGGATACTGGGGCAGCGGGTTTCCTCTCACCCCCAGCAGGAGCCTGGGCTCTTCTCAGCACCAATCCCATTAACGGGCTCTGGCAAAGCACATGAATATTAACTAAGTGGGGAATACAGGCTATAAATATCTCATTAGTTCAGGTTGGATTTCTTTTTTTTCTTTTTTTGCCAATGAATTTACGCCGAACTTATGAAAAAAATTGTTTCCATATATGTTGTCTTTTGTTCAGTGCTGGGAACAGATCCTAAGGCGCCCTTCAGGCTAGGAAGGGGCTCTACCCCTGAGCCATGCCCCCAGCCCCTCACTGGGGGATTCTAGGCAGGGGCTCTACCACTGAGCCACGCCCCCAGCCCCTCACTGGGGGATTCTAGGCGGGGCTCTACCCCTGAGCCACGCCCCCAGCCCCACACTGGGGATTCTAGGCGGGGCTCTACCCCTGAGCCACGCCCCCAGTCCCACACTGGGGATTCTAGGCAGGGCTCTACCCCTGAGCCACGCCCCCAGCCCCACACTGGGGATTCTAGGCGAGGGGCTCTACCACTGAGCCACATCTTCAGTTTTCAGAATTTCATATAAGGGGGTCCTAATTTTAATATAAGATCCTAATTTTTTTTGTAGGCTTTTTTTTTTTTGAGATGAGGATCACTCTGTAGCCCAGTCTGGTTTGAAAACATACCATGTAGTTAAAGATGGCCTTGAACTTACAGAGCCAGTCCTGCTTTACCTTTCAGAATTCTGAAAGTTCAGGCCTATACCACCATGCCAGACTTCTCCCTGAGCCTTTTATGTATTGTACAACCGAACATGACCTTTCTGCGTGTGAGTGCTGTTCCCCTAGACAACCCAGGCGGCAGCATTGCCCACAGAGAGTCTGTGTGTGATTCTGTTGGGGACATGTCTCTGTGTGTGTGGTGACCTCCTGGTAACTGTCCTTTGAGGATAGCCGAGGGTGTGTGAGTCTGAACAGGGACCTCCCCGGGAATGATATCCAATTGCAAAGTTCTTCTGAGACTCTGATGAGTTTGGGGACAAAGGGTGTGTGTGTGTGTGTGTGTGTGTGTGTGTGTGTGCCAGAGTCACATCTGACGCCTTGCTCAAATTTTCTCCACGTTATGTACTGAGGCGGGGTCTCGTGCTAAACCCGGAGCACACCAATTCAGCTAGTGTAGCTGGCTGGCGTGATGCATGTGTCCCCGTCTCTGCTCATCAGTGCTGGGATTAGAGTCAGGCTATCAGACTATCACCCAGCATTTACATGGCATCCAAATCCCAGTCCCTGGGCTAGCGTGGTGAGTCCTTTTCTCACCGAACTGTCTCTCCAACCCCAACCGAGGGTTTGTGTGGTAGTGTGTGGATGTACTCCAGGAGTCTTACAGTGTACCTGTCCCCGACTCTGGGTTGTGTCACTGCAGGATCTGCCGACAGCATCTGGGTGTGGCCCTCAGATGACTTTTTCCTGACTTGCGATCGATCGACACAGCTGCTGTGCATGTAATGGTCGCCTACTGTTCTGAGCTGACTCCAGTTTGTTTATCTTTGTTTGTAAATCTACACAGATGAATATGGGGCTACAGGACTGCTGGGCAACAAGGGCTTTGGGCCAGTCTCTGCCCGAGTGTGACCTTATCTGAGTTTGTTCAGCAGTATCTAGAGCTCTATCTCCATCAGAGATAGCTGTGTGGCAGTGTGTGTGTGTGCGCGCACGCGAGCGTGTGTGTGCGTGTGTGTGCTGTGGTTATACATCAGTGGCAGTGCAGGGGTGACTGTATGGTCTGTGCTATTACCTCGTGGTCGTGGTTTGTTTGAGGACATACAACAGCTCTCTAGTGTGTGCTGCTGTCTCATGACTGTGGCTTGCTGGGGGACTTTTGGAGTGGCTGTAGGGTCTATGCTACTGTCTCGTGGTTGTGCCTTGTTTAGGATGTGCAACAGCTCTAGGGTCTGTGCTGTTGTCTCCTGACTGTGGGTCCTTTCGGGACCTTGGATAGCTGTAGGGTCTACGCTACTGTCTCATGGCTGTGGCTTGTTTCAGGAGGTGGTACTCATTATGTCTGTTGAGTATGGCTGTCTATACCCGACTTAAGCTGGTTGTTTGTATATGTGCGTCTATGCGGGCTGTGTCTGTGGGTTGCTGTGACACGGGAATGTGAGAGGACCGTATACTTCGCGGTTGGCGTTTCTGAGGTGTTCGGATGTGAGGCGTGCCTTCCTGCCGTGTTCATGCCTAGCTGTCCTTGCCAGGAAGTGCGTAGTGGCCTGTTGATGCCCACCTGGTCTGGGAGGCTGGGGCAGGAGGCTGTGTAGTCCTCAAGGTCCTCCCTGCAGCCACCATCCCGATCTTCAATCACCAGGTCTATGGGCATCTTCCCCTTGAGGCAGGTGATGTAGCGGTGACAGAAGTTGTCGCACAGGTCGTGGACCTGGGAGGGCAGCGGGGTACTGGGGGGGGCCACCCGGGGGAGCCAGGGCCGGGGCGGACAGGGTGAGGGAGCATTCTGCTTCCACTCCGGTGGGGAGTAGGGAGAGAGGAGTTAGAGGGTGGGGGCGGGGCGGGTGTAAGCGAGACGCCCTCACCTTCTCCAGCTCCAGCAGGTGGAACCGGAGTACCTGGATGGCCTGGACCATCTGCAAACAGAGAGGAGGGAGAAAGGAGAGCAGCTAGGTGTGGAGGTGCACACACGGAATCCCAGCCGCTTGGAGAGGATCGCTAAGGCAGGAGGATTGCCCGCAAGGACCAGTCCAGGCTACACAATGGGTTCCTGGACAATAGGGTGGGACAATGTTATTATTATTATTATTATTATTATTATTTTTAAAGATAGGGAAATATTCTTAAGACAGTACAGCAAAGAAAACGACAGGGACAGAACAGAGAAAGCAACTGAGCCCAAGGAGAAACAGAGTCAGGCTTGGTAAGTCAGCTTTAGGAGGAATTTGATTGATGGCTGAGGTAGAAAGAGAAGCGCCCCGAAAGAAAGTCCATCTCAAGGGGCGCTGAGAGCTACTGTGGCAATGCACCCACCGCCCGCCCGAACTGTACTCCAGATCTGCCTGCCCTCTGCTTTTGTCCCACCTCCACCTAGTGAACTACATTTCCCAGAGGGCTTTGCTAAAGGATGAGGTCCAAAGGAAGTGCTGGTGTGCGAAGAGAGGGTATTCTCACTAGCTTTCTCTCTCTCCCTTCTCGCCCCTGCACTAAGTAAGGCAGTGACGTCCCTTGTCTTGGCTCCCTGCTTCATGGAGGTCGGGCGGCAGAGCTGGGATTCCGTCTCTGACCACCTGGCGTCCTCCAATGGGCACCACTCTGGTGGTTTGTAAACGTGGGCTGGTGGTTTCCTGCGCTCGCCCCTCAGCCAACCCCAGGAACACAGGGCAAGGGGAAGGACGAGGGCTGGCTGCGGAGGGGACACGGGGAGCGCCTGGGCCTCACCAGGTTGTCCAGCTCCGGGTTGGAAGAGAACAGCGGCCTCTCGGAGCGGATCTGGGAGGGAGAAGAGAGGCCAGGCAAGGTGGTCCCGCCTCCTGCCCGGCCAGTCCTGCTGCCTCCCCTTGGTGCTTCGCTCTGGGGCTGCCCACCTGCTTAGCGAAGGCAGCGATATCCTCATTGAAGGAGTCAGAGGAGCAGACGTCACCACCCGGCGGTGAGCCCAGCCCAGCCGAGGCCCCATCGCGGGGCGAGCACGTCGCCAGCTCACACTTCTCAAAGACGAGGGCCAAGAGCGGGAAGAGGGGGTGTCTGTGGAGGCAGGAAAGTGGGCCTTCACGAGGGGAAGCAGGGAGTGCTCAGAGACAGACACAAGGACACTCTGGGGGAGCCCCTGCCCGTCCCTAGACCCACTCACCCATAGATGTCATCCTTCTCTCTCTTCAAGCTGTCGCTGTCCAAGCCTGGAGCCTGGGGCTGGGGAGGCCGGTGTGGGCCGTAGGGCCCAGGGGCTCGAGGTACTGAAGGCGCTGCCTCGGAAAAACTGGCCAGGGCTGTCGTGTGCTCTGTAATGCCGGGGTAGTGGCGCAGCTCATCATACTACAAGAGAAGGGACAAGGCCCGGGGAGGTTAGTGTCCTCGGGGCTCAGCCTCCTTACCCAAGGTCACACAGCATGTACGTCAGTCTCCAAGGATCCCGCCTTCACAGTACGACACAGGGCAGTCCAAGCAGCCATGAGAGTCCAGCTCAGGACCCCGAAGACGCTGGCTCAGGTCAGGGAACATCTAGGAAGGAGCTGGAGGGCTACTAACCGAGGGAGAGAGAACGGCAAAGGAGCGTAGAGACGGAGAAGCTGGGGGAGCCAGCCAGGCAGGGAGGACAGGGAGGGAAGGGCAGGCTCTGACAGGACGCACAACCCGGGAAATCCAAAGAGCCCACCCG
The DNA here is from genome assembly GCA_964023405.1 of Apodemus agrarius. Classification (NCBI taxonomy): domain Eukaryota; kingdom Metazoa; phylum Chordata; class Mammalia; order Rodentia; family Muridae; genus Apodemus; species Apodemus agrarius. The sequence continues at coordinate 4,370,699 of OZ030005.1, read as the reverse complement.
CATAGTTGCTTCTTCTTCCTATTCGTTTTACAAATGTATGTTTTATTTATGTAGCATTGGGTTGCAGGGCCTGGTGCATCCTAGGCAGGGGCTCTCCCACTGAGCCACGCCCCCAGCCCCTCACTGGGGGGTTCTAGGCGGGGCTCTACCACTGAGCCACGCCCCCAGCCCCCTCACTGGTGCATCCTAGGCAGGGTCTCTCCCACTGAGCCACGCCCCCAGCCCCTCACTGGGGGATTCTAGGCAGGGACTCTACCACTGAGCCACACCCCCAGCCCCTCACTGAGGGCTTCTAGGCAGGGGCTCTACCACTGAGCCACACTCCCAGCCCCTCACTGGGGGATTCTAGGCAGGGGCTCTACCACTGAGCCACACCCCCAGCCCCTCACTGGGGGATTCTAGGCATGGGGCTCTCCCAGCCTTATTTGGTTTTGAGATAGAATCTTACTGTGCAGCCCATGCTGGCCTGGAACTCAGAGCAATCCTCCTGCTTTGACCTCTGGAGTGCCGAGATCACACTACACACCTCTGAATGTCTTCACAACTTATCATATCCAACAAGTAAGTCCACCATACCCATATCGACACACAGTTGGGCACACAGCCGACATGCACACGCATGTGATACACATGCACATATATGTTATAGGGTATGTTCTCCAGAGCATGCAGGCTTAGAGCACCACACCCCAAATTGCAAGAGACAACCCTACACACACACACACACACACACACACACACACACAGAGAGAGAGAGAGAGAGAGAGAGAGATTCACACACATACAGAGAGATAGAGACAGAGACAGACAGACAGAGAGACAGAGACAGAGAGACAGAGAGTGCACCTAACACCAAGTCGGAACTGGATGAAGGAGGAAATGAAAGACATTTAGCACGATCTGGCAACAGTCAATAAATACGTTTGGGAGTGGGTAACCCCATTCTACCGTGCAAACAGCCCCAACCAGAAGCAAGAGTCTAGGAGCCCGATTTCTGGGTCCCCCTGTAACAGAGTCACCATGGGGCAGCAGGACCTTTGATCTCCAGGTAGAAGACTGTTCTTAGCAGTGGGGAGACCGGGGCTCCAAGAGGCAAAAGACTCACTGGTCCTGTGTGCTCCAGCCGACCCAGCTGCGGGGGGGTCCTCGAGAGGTCCCCGCGGGGTGCCCTGGGCCACCTGTGTGGCTGTCACTCAGTCCTCTTTGGCTTCTGCAGCCTAACTTCTCTAAGCATCCTGAAGTGAATTCACCTGCTCCCTGCTGCTGTTCATCATGAACCGAGAAGATGGGGTCTTCGGCCAAACCTCCCGGCTCTCAGGGCTCCCATCTCGCCCCTGCTCTCCCTCGTCTGGCAGCTTGGTGAGATGTCCCACCCCTAACCCCAGGGTGGGTCTCAGACAACAGAAGCCAGGGGAAAGGCAGACAGGAAGAGGGTAGGGATGGGGAGACCCAAGAGACAGAGGGAGTAGGGGAGCGGGGGTGGGGGGAGATTGAGGGGGAGAGAGAGCGACAGAGAGGAACAGGGAGGGAGGGGCCGCGGGGACTCTAAGGGGCAAAAAGGGGGCATTTAGAGGCAGAAAGGGGCTCGGGGTAGGACAGCGCGGCCACCTACCCTCCGGGCCATGAGCCGGCGCCGCGCGTCCTGGGCTCGGGAGGTCACGGCCTGGGGCTCATCGCGGCGGGAGGTCCTCGAGGTCCCCGCCGGGTGCCCGGGTCTCCGAGTGGCCAAGACCCACGGATCGCGGCCGAGGGTGGCGGCGGCTCCTCCGCTCACACGGGCCCGGCCTGTGTCACATCCGGAAGTTCACGCGGAGACGCTTAACCCGCTGTCTGCCGGAGCGGGCCTCCTCCCGAGCGGTCCCTCTCCTGTCTTGTCCCTCCCATCTCCTCTGAGTCCCCTCCTCCCTTTCCTTCTCTGCCTCCCCTTCCTCCCCCGTGCCGCCCCCTCCCTCCTCCTCTCCTCTCCTCGGGCTCCAGGTCTGCCTCCACCCACCTTGGCCTTTGTATGTCAGATTCGCGGGGTCTTGTGTCTGGAGCTGCCCGCGGTCCCCACCCTCCCTCTCGGTCCTCTCCGCTTCTTGCTCGCCCCCTGCCTGGCCGCCAGGGGTCAGCAGGAGCTTTTTGCCCCTTCTCTCCGGTCATCCTTCTGTTCTGTCTCTCCTGTCTAACTATGAGACCGGATTAGAGCAAACCAGGCACAGGAAAGAACCAAACTTAGATTTTAGTTTATCTTCTTGCTCCGTTTCTGTCCCTTGTCCCCATGGGGGGGGGGGGAAGGGTGCTGTCGGCCCGAGACTCCAAAGTGTGTCTAGGAGTGGCAAAGTATTGGGTTGCGGGGCATCCCTCAGGGCTGTGTGTGCCTCTGTCCTTCTGAGCCCAGTTGTCAGGAAGGCCCCTAACCTGACCGAAGTCCTCTCAGCTGCCCCCAGGGGAGCAGCTTGGCGCCTCCACCCCGTGTAAATCGTGGGTCTAGCCCCTGAGGACTTGCAGACAAAAGCTTTGGAGAGGAGTCCCAATGGCAAAAAAAAGTAATTGTGCCAGTAGTGTATGGCACTCAGGGAGGCTGAGGCAGGAGGATCATAAGTTGGATGCAAGCCTGTTTATATGGTAAGATTCTGTCTCCAAAAACCAGAGGGAAAGAGGAGGATGTGGGTCAGGGGAGGAAGAGGAAGAAAGGAAAGAAAGGAAGACACACACACACACACACACACACACACACAGAGAGAGAGAGAGAGCGCTGCGAGCCTGCTCACTTGCTCACTGAGTGGTGTGAGCCCCGCTGGGCTAGCTGGAGGTACATTTACGACTCCCATAAACAGCGCCTGGCACTCCTTCATCTTCTCTGCTGGAAATAAAACAAGAGCCAGGGCAGGGGTGACAGGTGGGGAGGCCTGAAGCGTGATGTATCGCATGGGAGGAGACAGGGAGGGCTGGCAGGGACAGGACCCTGGCTCTTCTCAGTTCCTGAAGGGGTCTCCTCTTATTGTCCCCGGGTCCGCCCCTCTCTCTCCTCACTGTGTTCTGTCACCTGGGACACCCACAGATCCTGATGGAGTCCAGACCTTTCTCCAACATGCCTTTCACTCTCTGCAACAAACCAGGGCTCCAGATTTCAGGGGACCGTGCCTGAGTGTGGACTTATCACACTGAGTGTGGGGGGTCCCCCTTCAGGCTTCCCCATTTTGGCCCTTTGTGCTGCCGAGGATTGGGGTTGGCCACACATACTTACCCGAAACGTAACTTTCAATTAAATGTGTAAAGAACCCCTGTCTGCTCGTCCCTCCCTGACTAGGCTCAGTAGAGGGGCACCCAGCAGTCTGGGGCCACAGCTTTGATGTATGTCTTGGGGGAGTCACCTTTGTCCTCGTGGGACCGGATTTTTGGGTAGGGGGATGACAGGGGTCTCATGTGAACCAGGATAACAAACTCTTTATGCAATAAAGTATGACCGTGATGCACGATCTTCCTGTCTCAGCCTCCCAAGTGCTAGGATCCATTGCTGCGCCCGATCCAAAGCTGAGTCTGAGCCAGGGTGGCCCTCACTCAGTCTAAGTGAGGAAGGCGGGAAAGGGGCGGACAGAGAAGGGTGTGTGTGTGTGTGTGTGTGTGTGTGTGTGAGAGAGAGAGAGAGAGAGAGAGAGAGAGAGAGAGAGAGCCCACAGAGATCTGGCTGCTGTTACTCCAAGAAAGAACAATCTAACAGCTCCCAGCAAGAAGCAAGGGCTCGGGCTCGTGGGCATAAATCTTTTTAATTAATGAAAGGGACTAGGGGGGAAGATGGAGAGTGTCTGGGAGGGAAATTGATGGGAGAGGTGGCGGCTGCAGGAAGGAGGCCAGCAGCACACGCGTGCATAGATTCGCACGGTGTGTGTGTGTGTGTGTGTGTGTGTGTGTGTGTGTGTGCAATCTCTGGCCAACTTGATATGGCTGCTTCCATAACATGCTGTTGGGGCCCTTTCTCTGGGGCAGGGAGGGGCTGTGGCACCCAGGGCTTATTGCCTGGTGTCCCCTCTGGGAGGGTGGTGTTTGGGCCGCTCTGCATGCATTTGGATAGAGCTGGGGAACAGTGCTGGGCCCAGGGGAGGGTCCCAGACTACGTCCAGCACAGCCCTGTCTCTCTCTAACTGTCTCTGTCGCTGTCTGTCTCTGTGTGCATGTGTGCGTGTGTGTCTCCCCTGGTCCTCCATCTCTCAGACCTGCCATCCGCCTCTCTGATTCTCTCCACACCCCAGGTCCTCCCTGCCCAGCCTGGCTGCCACAGAAGGAGCCATTTATCTGAGGAGCCCTCCTCACGGCAGGCCTGGCCATCCATCACGGCAGCGTGACTGGGGCAGCTCTTCTATCACCTGCAGCCTGCTGCCCTCCCCTCCCGCCCCGCCAAGCAATCATCCCATTAGCCATGGCTGTGCAGTCCCAGGGAGCACCCCCTGACCCCGCGGAGGGCAGCAGGAGGCGGCCACTGTCTGCCCCAGGCCCTCGCCACCCACCCCCAGCCCTTTCTCTCCAACTGTTTTCCCCTGGCCCTTTCTGTCCCTTCCCAGTCTCCTCCCTCTGCCAGCTGCGACCTCTCCCTTAGTTTCATGGCTGACAGACTCCTCCCTTCTCCTGCCCCCTCCTCGCCCCTCCCCCTCCCTCCTCCTCATCCTATTTTCTTTCTTTTTTTTTCTTTTTAAGATTTATTTAATTTATTTATATGAGTAATCTTTAGCTGTCTTTAGGCCCAGCAGAAGGCGGGGGGGGGGGGTCAGATCCCATTACAGATGGCTGCGAGCCACCATGCGGTTGCTGGGAATTGAACTCAGGACCTCTGAAAGAGCAGTCGGTGCTCTTAACCGCTGAGCCATCTCTCCAGCCCCCTCTCCTTTCCTTTCTCTTCTTCACTCCTCCTCCTCCTCCTCCCCCTCCCCCTCCTCCTCTTCTCCCTCCTCCCCCTCCTCCCCCCTCTCCCCCTCCTTCTTCCCCTCCTCCTCCCCCTCCTCCCCTCCTCTTCCTCCTCCTCGTCTCCGTGGCCCCTGAGCTCCCTGGCCCTGACTTGGTCTGCAGCCCCTGTCCTGTCTCAGCCTCTCTTCTCTTTCTGAGTCTCATCCGTCTTCCCCCAGATGTCCGTCCTTTCCCGGTTCCATCTTTCACTTCTGTCTGTTAGCCTCCGTGTTCCTCCTCTTCTCCAGGGAGCACGGAGGGACGAGGGAAGAGAGCGGGGGCAAGGATGAGAGGGAGATGGGGCCAGGACAGTGCACTTGGCACCTTAGGGGTAAGCTGAGGGGTGAAGCACCCCGAAGCCGGGAACAACCCTTATCCTGTTCCTCCTACCTTCTCAGAAGTCCTCCCTAGAGTCTGACTGCAGTCCTCGTGGGATAGGGGACGCTCCTTGGATAGAACAGAAGCTGTGGGCTGGGAGCCGGCCATGAGTGTGCCCATCTCTCCGACCTGAGCTCAGACCCCCCCCCCCCAGCACCCTAGTATTCTATTGATCTGGTAGTTGTAGCACAAGGGGGCTGGAGACATGGCTCAGTGGTTAGAGCACTGACTGCTCTTCCAGAGGTCCTGAGTTCAAATCCCAGCAACCATGGTGGCTCGCAATCCTCTGTAATGGGATCTGATGCCCTCTGCTGGTGAGCATGAAGATAGTATACTCATACACGTAAGAAATATTAAAAAAAAAAAAAACCCACTAACTAATAAGGAAAACTGACAGCGGAGGAAGCTGTGAGCAAGCCTGAGCATGCGGTTCTTAAGCCTCGGGAAGGAGGTCATAGGGTAAGTTGGGAGGGGTCTGTAGGGACTCTGAGTGGAAGCTTGGGGGGCCAGAGCGCCAGCACGAATGCAGACCTCAGAAGGACACAGGCTCCTCGCGGGAACCGGGGCTAGGGCCCGTTTGTGTTCCGGGGACATGCTTGGGCCACACCCTGTCCACGTCCTGAGACTCTGTGGGAGGCCATGATGGCTCATTTTTAATTATCCATTTGTCACAGCCGAGGATCGCTCCAGAACACCCAAGGGATCATTGTGGAAGACGGAGCGGAAAGCCTGTAGGAGCTAGAGGCGGTGGGTGACTGCAGCAAAACCGTGTCTTCCAGACCCAGCATCAAAGCCGCACGCGTGAACTCACAGAGATTGTGACAGTAAACACAAGACACACACACGATCAGGCCAAACAAAATCCCAACATGGAGACAGAGGTAGGCGTGGCGTCCCACCCCTAGCTAAGGATGTACTGGCAATCAATGGCTTGTGGTGGGAGGAGGGTAGGAAGAGGGAGGGAAGAGGGAGGAGAGAGAAAGAAGAGAGAGAAAGAGAAAAGAGAGAGGAGAAACAAAAGAGACAGAAGGAGAGAGGTAGAGAGATGAGAGAGAGAGAAGAAGACAGAGGGAGATAGAGGGGAGAGAGGGGGACAGGAGAGAGAGGAGAGAGGGGGGAGAGGTAGACAGAGGAGAGACAGAAGAGAGAGGAAAGAGAGACAGAGGAGAGATGAGAGAGAGAAGAGAGGGAAAGAGAGAGAGAGAGAGAGAGAGAGAGGACTTCTTTAATAACAGGACCCCTGAGAGGTCGTCCGTGCTCCAGTAGACAGGAAGTGTGAAGGAAATCCAATGGGGGTGAAAACCCCACATGAACTTGGGAAGGAGGGGTAGAGGGAGGGGAACCGGAGGGGTGGGAGGCGGGCTTGATTTTTCCTTTTACACTAGGAGCCCCGGGATGGAGAGCCGGGTCGACAGTGAAGGCTGCTGCTCTTCACTTGCTGCTTTGCAGAGGGGCCGAGCGTGGTTCCCAGCACCCGGATGGCGAGTCAAACTTCCGGAACGCCAGCTCCGGGGATCCAATGTGTGCTTCCGACCTTCAAGGGTACCAGCACACACGTGGTGCCCAAGACTACACGCAGGCCAACATACACATACAATAATAGAATGTAAAAAGCTAAGCCCGTTTTTTTTCTAGACAGAGTTTCTCTGTGTAGCCTTGTCTATATGAACTAGCTCTGTAGACCAGGCAGGCCTTGACTTACAGAGATCTGCCCGCCTCCCCGTCTCAACTGCTGGATAGTCCTGGGCTGTGTAAGAAAGCGGCTGAGCGGTCTTGCCTGGTGTCCTCTAGGTCACAGCACTGGGGCCAGCCATGTTTTGTTTGTTTGTTTGTTTGTTTGTTTGTTTGTTGGATTTGTTTTTTTCGAGACAGGGTTTCTCTGTATAGCCTTGTCTGTCCTGGAACTCACTCTGTAGACCAGGTTGGTCTCGAACTCAGAAATCCGCCTGCCTCTGCCTCCCAGAGTGCTGGGATTACAAGCGTGCGCCACCACCGCCCAGCTATTTTAAGAACCAGCCACTGTTTCTTACACTTTGGGAAAAGATTTATTAGTCAGGGCTACAAAGAGAAACCCTGTCTCAAAAACAGGAGGATGAGGAGGGGGTGGGGTGAGGAGGAAAAGGAGGAGGAGAAGGGGAGGAAGAGGAGGAAAAGGAGGAGGAGAAGGGGAGGAAAAGGAGGAGGAGAAGGGGAGGAAGAGGAGGGAAAGGAGGAGGAGGAGGGAAAGAGAGAAGAGGAAGAAAAGGAAGAAGAAAAAGAGAAGAGAAGAGGAAGGGGAGGAGGAAGAGGAAGGGGAAGAAGAGGAGAAAGGAGGAGGAAGGGGAAGAGAAAGAAAAGGAAGAAGAAAAAGAGGAGGAAGGGGAAGGGGAAGAGGAGGAGGAGGAAGGAAGGAAGGTGGAGGAAGGAGGAAGAGGAAGAAGGAGGAGGAAGGAGGAGGAGAGAAGAGGAAGAAAAGGAAGAAGAAGAAAAAGAAGAGGAGGAAGAGGAAGGGGAAGGGGAAGGGGAGGAGGAAGAGGAAGGAGAAGAGGAGGAGGAAGAGGAGGAGGGAGGAGGAGGGGGAGAGAGAAGAGGAATAAAAGGAAGAAGAAAAAGAGGAGGAGGAAGAGAAAGGGGTAGGGGAGGAGGAAGGAGGAGGAGGAAGGGGAAGGGAAAGGGGAGGAGGAGGAGGGGGAGGAGGAGGAAGAGGAGGAGGAGGAGGAGGAGGAGGAGGAGGAGAATCAAGCGAGCCAAGCCCGCCAGCCGTGGTGAGCGAGCCTGCTAGTAAGCACTGCTTCTTCATGGCCTTTGCTGCAGTCCCTGCCTCCATGGTCCCGTCCTTACCCGCCTCAGTCACAGCGTGTGATCACCAGGACGTGCAAGGCACACCTTCCTCTTGCACATCGATTCTGGTCACAGTAGTGTTCAGCACAGTAGAAAGCAAACTGGGGACAAAGGTGACAGTCTATCCGACTGAGCAGAAGAAGTTCCAAGAGGGCACAGCCTCCGGGCTACGCCACGGTCACTACTGGCTGCCTTCAGAGGGACTTCCATGGGGGTCTGGGTCAAAAAGCAGGACTTGGCAAGTGTGCAGTCACTGGGCAGAACAGGAGCACAAACAAACAAACACTGTGAGCTGGGTGTCATCGTGCGCCCCGCTAATGCCAACACAGCGGGGGGGGGGGCACGGGGAGGCCAGTCTCTGTGAGTTTGAGGCTAGGCATGCTGCTCAAACATGATGGGAACCTGGGGTGAGACACCCCGACTCACTCCTGGCCAGCAGGGTGCTCTGTTTCAGGACTTTCCCCGGGAAGACTATTGTTATTCACCCTGGAGAGATGGCACTGCCGGCCCAGAGGAAGGAGTCCGCTGGCATGTAGCTTGGTAAGCCAATCCGTTTCGGGGGCTGCCTCCAGGAGTGTGAATGACTCAGACGACTGCCTCACCCAACGGCTCACTCCAGAATGGGCAATGACTCATCACACTGCACCGTCCCTGGCATCTTAGTTAGGGTTTCATTGCCGTGAAGAGACATCTCGACCAAAGCAACGCGTATAAAGAACAGCATTTGATTGGCGCTGGCTTGCAGTTTCAGAGGGCCAGTCCATTATCATTGTGCCAGGAAGCACACAGGTAGCCATGGTGCTGGAGGAGCCGAGAGTTCAACACCTTGATCTGAAGCAACAACGAGGACACTGTGTCCCACTGGCTAGACTCCTATACATAGGAGACCTCAAAGCCTGCCTCCACAGTGGTACACTTTCTCTATAAGGCCACACCTCCTCTGATAAGGCCACACCCCTCCGATGAGGCCACACCCCTCTGATGAGGCCACACCCCCTCTGATGAGGCCACACCTCCTCTGACGAGGCCACACCCCCTCCGATGAGGCCACACCTCCTCTGATAAGGCCACACCTACTCCAACAGGCCACACTTCCTTATAGTGCCACTCCTCAGGGACCGAGCATTCCAACACATGAGTCTATGGGGGCAAATCATATTTAAACCACCCCAACCTGCCTACCCCGGCACCATGCAGGCAGATGCACTCAAAGAGTCTATGTCCCCTCATCAGTTGTTTCCTGCTTGTGTACCCCGGGTTTTTACATAACCTTAGACATTTCACAGCCTACTTTAATAATGGTTGTTAGGCGCTCCAGCCTCCCTTCTAGCCCACCACCCAGCAGAGGTAGAAGGAGAGGAAGGTTAACAGGAAACAGGAGTTGTGGACCTGTTTAGAAACAGTTCTCTGGGGTGACTCCAATCTTCGCTGTTAGCAATCCAGTCCTCTAGCAAAACACCAACGCGAGTCCACTCGGCTCGGCGATCCCCACTCGAGAATCTGCAACAGCAGTTCGATCCAGAAGAAACCAAGAGGCTCTGCCAATCGGCCTGGGTCTGCAGAAGCGTCGAGACGCTGCCAGACTATTACAAGAAGTTCTTTGGCAAGTTTCTACCAAGTCATGGCAAGCGAGGATCAGGACCACAGTGCAAGGCGAACCGATGCCAGACCTCTTCCCTCTGTCTGTGGGGTCATATTCGCATTCTTCCCGAACATAGGGCATCCTCTCACGTGTCTGCTTCAGGAAAGCATCCTTTCACCTGCTTCTGCCCCAGCAAAAGATCATATGACATAGCCGAGTTTCCAAAGAAGCCAGACATTTCAATTTCATCCTAGGGGGAGGAGTCTGCCTTGTGAGCTTTCTGATTCATGCGTCTCATGAGTTCTTTTTTAAAAAAGGTTTATTTTAATTTTATAAATGTTTTGCCTGTATGTGTGTGCACTATGTGCAAGTTTGGTGTTTAGGGTCAGAGGAATGCACTGGATACTCTGGAACAGGAATTATAGACTGTTGTGAGCCACTACATTGGTTTTGGGACCCAAACCTGAGTCGTTTGCAAGAGCCACAAGTGTTATTAACCAATGAGCCGTCCCTCTGGCCTCTAAATTCCTTTATAAAACATTTATTGTTGGGTGATGGCGGTGCTAACTTTTAATCCCAGCACTAGAGAGGCAGAGGCAGGCAGATCTCTGTGAGTTCAAGGCCAACCTGGTCTACAGGCAGAGTTCTGGGACAGCCAGGGCTACACAGAGAAACCGCGTGTTGAAAAAACAAGTTTTTTATTTTATTATATTTTAAAGTGTGTGTATATGTGTCTGTGTCTGTGTGTGTGTGTGTGTGTGTGTGTGTGTATGTGTGCGCGCGCGTGCACCAGAGTGCAGGTGCCTGTGGAGGCTAGAAGAGGGAGGTTAGGTCCTGTGGAGATGGATTTATTTATTTATTTATTTATTTATTTATTTTTGTTTTTTTTTTTTTGAGACAGGGTTTCTCTGTGTAGTCCTGGCTGTCCTGGAACTCGTTCTGTAGACCAGGCTGGCCTCGAACTCAGAAATCCGCCTGCCTCTGCCTCCCAAGTGCTGGGATTACAGGCGTGCGCCGCCACGCCCGGCTCTGGAGATGGGTTTGAGGTGGTTGTGAGCTCTCTGACATAGGCGTGCGGCACCACGCCCGGCTCTGGAGATGGGTTTGAGGTGGTTGTGAGCTCTCTGACATAGGCGTGCGGCACCACGCCCGGCTCTGGAGATGGATTTGAGGTGGTTGTGAGCTCTCTGACATAGGCGTGCGGCACCACGCCCGGCTCTGGAGATGGATTTGAGGTGGTTGTGAGCTCTCTGACATAGGCGTGCGGCACCACGCCCGGCTCTGGAGATGGATTTGAGGTGGTTGTGAGCTCTCTGACATAGGCGTGCGCCACCACGCCCGGCTCTGGAGATGGATTTGAGGTGGTTGTGAGCTCTCTGACATAGGCGTGCGCCACCACGCCCGGCTCTGGAGATGGGTTTGAGGTGGTTGTGAGCTCTCTGACATAGGCGTGCGCCACCACGCCCGGCTCTGGAGATGGGTTTGAGGTGGTGTGAGCTCTCTGACATAGGCGTGCGGCACCACGCCCGGCTCTGGAGATGGATTTGAGGTGGTTGTGAGCTCTCTGACATAGGCGTGCGCCACCACGCCCGGCTCTGGAGATGGATTTGAGGTGGTTGTGAGCTCTCTGACATAGGCGTGCGCCACCACGCCCGGCTCTGGAGATGGGTTTGAGGTGGTTGTGAGCTCTCTGACATAGGCGTGCGCCACCACGCCCGGCTATGGAGATGGATTTGAGGTGGTTGTGAGCTCTCTGACATAGGCGTGCGCCACCACGCCCGGCTATGGAGATGGATTTGAGGTGGTTGTGAGCTCTCTGACATAGGCGTGCGCCACCACGCCCGGCTCTGGAGATGGATTTGAGGTGGTGTGAGCTCTCTGACATAGGCGTGCGCCACCACGCCCGGCTCTGGAGATGGGTTTGAGGTGGTTGTGAGCTCTCTGACATAGGCGTGCGCCACCACGCCCGGCTCTGGAGATGGATTTGAGGTGGTTGTGAGCTCTCTGACATAGGCGTGCGCCACCACGCCCGGCTCTGGAGATGGATTTGAGGTGGTGTGAGCTCTCTGACATAGGCGTGCGCCACCACGCCCGGCTCTGGAGATGGGTTTGAGGTGGTGTGAGCTCTCTGACATAGGCGTGCGCCACCACGCCCGGCTCTGGAGATGGGTTTGAGGTGGTTGTGAGCTCTCTGACATAGGCGTGCGCCACCACGCCCGGCTCTGGAGATGGATTTGAGGTGGTTGTGAGCTCTCTGACATAGGCGTGCGGCACCACGCCCGGCTCTGGAGATGGATTTGAGGTGGTTGTGAGCTCTCTGACATAGGCGTGCGCCACCACGCCCGGCTCTGGAGATGGATTTGAGGTGGTGTGAGCTCTCTGACATAGGCGTGCGCCACCACGCCCGGCTCTGGAGATGGATTTGAGGTGGTTGTGAGCTCTCTGACATAGGCGTGCGGCACCACGCCCGGCTCTGGAGATGGATTTGAGGTGGTTGTGAGCTCTCTGACATAGGCGTGCGGCACCACGCCCGGCTCTGGAGATGGATTTGAGGTGGTTGTGAGCTCTCTGACATAGGCGTGCGGCACCACGCCCGGCTCTGGAGATGGGTTTGAGGTGGTTGTGAGCTCTCTGACATAGGCGTGCGCCACCACGCCCGGCTCTGGAGATGGGTTTGAGGTGGTTGTGAGCTCTCTGACATAGGCGTGCGCCACCACGCCCGGCTCTGGAGATGGGTTTGAGGTGGTGTGAGCTCTCTGACATAGGCGTGCGCCACCACGCCCGGCTATGGAGATGGGATTTGAGGTGGTTGTGAGCTCTCTGACATAGGCGTGCGCCACCACGCCCGGCTCTGGAGATGGATTTGAGGTGGTGTGAGCTCTCTGACATAGGCGTGCGCCACCACGCCCGGCTCTGGAGATGGATTTGAGGTGGTGTGAGCTCTCTGACATAGGCGTGCGCCACCACGCCCGGCTCTGGAGATGGATTTGAGGTGGTGTGAGCTCTCTGACATAGGCGTGCGCCACCACGCCCGGCTCTGGAGATGGATTTGAGGTGGTGTGAGCTCTCTGACATAGGCGTGCGCCACCACGCCCGGCTCTGGAGATGGATTTGAGGTGGTGTGAGCTCTCTGACATAGGCGTGCGCCACCACGCCCGGCTCTGGAGATGGATTTGAGGTGGTGTGAGCTCTCTGACATAGGCGTGCGCCACCACGCCCGGCTTTGGAGATGGATTTGAGGTGGTTGTGAGCTCTCTGACATAGGCGTGCGCCACCACGCCCGGCTCTGGAGATGGATTTGAGGTGGTTGTGAGCTCTCTGACATAGGCGTGCGGCACCACGCCCGGCTATGGAGATGGATTTGAGGTGGTTGTGAGCTCTCTGACATAGGCGTGCGCCACCACGCCCGGCTCTGGAGATGGATTTGAGGTGGTGTGAGCTCTCTGACATAGGCGTGCGCCACCACGCCCGGCTCTGGAGATGGGTTTGAGGTGGTTGTGAGCTCTCTGACATAGGCGTGCGGCACCACGCCCGGCTCTGGAGATGGATTTGAGGTGGTGTGAGCTCTCTGACATAGGCGTGCGCCACCACGCCCGGCTCTGGAGATGGGTTTGAGGTGGTTGTGAGCTCTCTGACATAGGCGTGCGGCACCACGCCCGGCTCTGGAGATGGATTTGAGGTGGTGTGAGCTCTCTGACATAGGCGTGCGCCACCACGCCCGGCTCTGGAGATGGGTTTGAGGTGGTGTGAGCTCTCTGACATAGGCGTGCGCCACCACGCCCGGCTCTGGAGATGGATTTGAGGTGGTGTGAGCTCTCTGACATAGGCGTGCGCCACCACGCCCGGCTATGGAGATGGGTTTGAGGTGGTGTGAGCTCTCTGACATAGGCGTGCGCCACCACGCCCGGCTCTGGAGATGGATTTGAGGTGGTTGTGAGCTCTCTGACATAGGCGTGCGGCACCACGCCCGGCTATGGAGATGGATTTGAGGTGGTTGTGAGCTCTCTGACATAGGCGTGCGCCACCACGCCCGGCTCTGGAGATGGATTTGAGGTGGTGTGAGCTCTCTGACATAGGCGTGCGCCACCACGCCCGGCTCTGGAGATGGGTTTGAGGTGGTTGTGAGCTCTCTGACATAGGCGTGCGGCACCACGCCCGGCTCTGGAGATGGATTTGAGGTGGTGTGAGCTCTCTGACATAGGCGTGCGCCACCACGCCCGGCTCTGGAGATGGGTTTGAGGTGGTTGTGAGCTCTCTGACATAGGCGTGCGGCACCACGCCCGGCTCTGGAGATGGATTTGAGGTGGTGTGAGCTCTCTGACATAGGCGTGCGCCACCACGCCCGGCTCTGGAGATGGGTTTGAGGTGGTGTGAGCTCTCTGACATAGGCGTGCGCCACCACGCCCGGCTCTGGAGATGGGTTTGAGGTGGTGTGAGCTCTCTGACATAGGCGTGCGCCACCACGCCCGGCTATGGAGATGGGTTTGAGGTGGTGTGAGCTCTCTGACATAGGCGTGCGCCACCACGCCCGGCTATGGAGATGGGTTTGAGGTGGTGTGAGCTCTCTGACATAGGCGTGCGCCACCACGCCCGGCTCTGGAGATGGGTTTGAGGTGGTGTGAGCTCTCTGGCTTTGGAAATCAAACTTGGGTTCTCTTCTCTTCGAGCAGTGCATGCTCTCCGGCCCCTCGCGTTAGCCTCAGGAGCTCCCCTGCTCCCCCCCCGCCCCCCCAGCCCTCCCCCCCCGTCCCCTGCCCTCCCCGTCCCCCGCCCCTCCCCCCCCCGCCCCCGTGAGCACGTTTGGTCCTAGGAAACAGCTACAGGACAGCGGGTGTGTGTGTGGCTTGGTTGATGTCTGCAGGGGCACAGCAGGAGAGAGAGGGTCCTTAGATACATTCCATTAAGTCACAGTGGAGACAGTGGCAGGCTGAATAATGGCCCCAGATGTCCGTTCTACAGTCCTCAGAGCCCGAGCATGATCCTAAATGTCACCGCAGCAGAATCTGCAGGTGCGTCCAATTTAAAATTTGGGGGACAAGGAAAAAAACAACACCATCCACCATACAGGTGGACCAGATGTGCCATCTCCAGGGACCTTTTAGTTAAGAGAAGGTCACAAGGAGTCTCCACGAAGTGGAAGAGGCTGGAGTCAGAGGAGCTGGAAATGGAAGTTTCTAGAATCCCGGGAACAGATTCTTTCCCCTTCCCCAAAGTCCCTGGGAGTACAGCCCGGCTGATGTCACGGTTTAATACGGCACCAGATTTTAGGGACGCCCGTGTGGCTTCAAGCTTTTGGAAGGTTTCTGATCTGGATCTACAGACCCGTGTCTCATCCGGAATCCAAAGCACATAGCTTCTCGTTGTCCTGTGTCCAGCTGCCTTTTACACACACTCAGAATACCCGAGGGGAGGGGGCTGGAGAGATGGCTCAGTGGTTAAGAGCACACTGACTGCTCTTCCGAAGATCGTGGGTTCAAATCCCAGCAACCACATGGTGGCTCACAACCATCCGTGATGAGATCTGATGCCCTCTTCTGGGGTGTCTGAAGCTGTGTGTGACAGCGACAGTGTACTTACATATAATAATAAAAAAAAAAAATCTTAAAAAAAAAAGAATAGCCGGGCGGTGGTGGCGCACGCCTGTAATCCCAGCACTTGGGAGGCAGAGGCAGGCGGATTTCTGAGTTCGAGGCCAGCCTGGTCTACAGAGTGAGTTCCAGGACAGCCAGGGCTACACAGAGAAACCCTGTCTCGGAAAAAAAAAAAAAAAAAAAAAAAACCAAAACCAAAAAAAAAAAAAAAAAAAAAAAAAGAAAGAATATCCGAGGGGAGTATTCTCTCCAGAGAGAACCCCTAAGATTTACTCTCCCAGCCTCTGTGTGTCTATCACGTGACTTGGGTCACAGTAAGGTTCTAAGTTCCAAATGTGCACCTTGCAGAAGGGGCCCCCAATGGGATCCATCTGTGAGATGAGGGAGCATCAGAACAAGAAGAAACTTGACACAGTGACATGGCCTCCCAGTAAGACAAAGTGGGATGTCGGAGATAAGCTGTGTTTTGGGAAGCTAGGGATGAGACATTTTGCATACTAGGAAAATGCCTTGCCTTTGAGCAACATCTCAGCCCCTCCCTGGGGACTCTACCACTGAGCCACGCCCCCAGCCCCTCACTGGGGGATTCTAGGCGGGGCTCCACCACTGAGCCACGCCCCCAGCCCCTCACTGGGGGATTCTAGGCGGGGCTCTACCACTGAGCCACGCCCCCAGCCCCTCACTGGGGGACTCTAGGCAGGGGCTCTACCACTGAGCCACACCCCCAGCCCCTCACTGGGGGATTCTAGGCAGGGCTCTACCACTGAGCCACGCCCCCAGCCCCCACACTGGGGACTCTAGGCAGGGGTTCTCCCACTGAGCTACGTTCCAAGCTCTTTCCTTTGGACCCAAGCAAGTCTGCCATTCCTCACACCCTCCTACAAGCCTCGATGGGCATCGCTCACCCTGTCCCGCTGGCGCATTTCTGCTGTACTCGCTGATTCTTACTAATAGCGAGCTATTTCTTGGTCCTCTGCATCCCAGGCCTCACCTCTGCCTTTCTCCACAGTGAGACCTTGGGAAGCGGCTGCACTTCTCTCAGCCTCAGTTTCCTCTTCTGCGACGTGGCTGCTGATGGATTTAAGGAAGCTGCAGCCGGGCAGTGGGGGCGCACGCCTTTAATCCCAGCACTTGGGAGGCAGGGGCAGGCGGATTTCTGAGTTCGAGGCCAGCCTGGTCTACAGAGTGAGTTCCAGGACAGCCAGGGCTACACAGAGAAACCCTGTCTCAAAAAAAAAAATTTAAGGAAGCTGCAGAGGGCACTCTTTACCTTCCCTGGCCACCTCCCGCTCCTCTCTCCCCTCTACCCCCCCCCCCCAAAGGCAGTCGCCGCCCATTGCGATTTTGAGGTGAGGTGTCACTCACTCTGTAGCTCAGGCTGGCCTGACACTCAGTCCTCTGGCTTCTGCCTTCAGAGTTCTGCGATTGCGGGTATGAAACCATTAGGTTTCATCCTAATGTGTACCTGAGCGCTCCATCCAATCTTTCGTGCCAGACTTTTCCTCATGAGCACGCCATCTTGGAAACTTGCTTGCCACCAGGGTTTCCTTCTACTCCTCTGGTGTCTCCCCTGCCTTCAACTCCCTCGTCCAAGCAACAGAAGCAGTGCTTAGGGGTACCTCAGTTTCCTTTTCTGCGGGCCACAGCGTCCTAGACCTCTCCCTCCCGTTTCTTCTGCATTTGACATGCTCCCGCCCCTCCCCGTCCCCCCTCCCGCTGTCCCCAGATCTGCTGTCCTACCCTCTTCATTCTAGACTCGCAGGCACTGGGCTTTGATCTCTGCCTTCCTGTTGGGCTCAGCCTGTGGCTACAGGAGCCCGTGGTGGGGCCTGGGGGTGAGGTTAGCGTGCTTGATCATTCTTTAGGTGCTGCTCTCGGGCACTCTGTGCGTCTTTGTCGCCCACGCGGCCCTTTGCACAGCAGTGGGTTGGGCCACTGCGGCCTCTGCTCATTGTGTCCGGGAAGGGCAGCTGCTCCCTCTGCAGTCAGCCCTGTGGCACGTGCGCCTTCCCTGTCCCTACCCGGGTCACTCCAAGGCCCTTTCCCTAAATTCCCCTCAGTCACCACCTCTTCCGGCCGATAGCTCTTCCTGTGCCTTCTCACTGGCTTGATCCGTTACCCGATTTCTAACACCCAGTCCAGCCTCCACCCCTCTTCCCCTGCCTGAGTTCCTGATTTCCAACCTCCGACATCGCAGGAAGTCACAGTTATCACAGGAGTCTGTGAGGAATCCTTGGAAATATAAATCAGGAGCGGAGAGATGGCTTGGAGATTAAGAACATTGACCCGGCAGGGGACAGTTCCCAGGATCCGTGGTGTGACCCACGATTGCCTTTCTGGGTATCCAAAGCCCCCTTCTGGCCTTCTCAGGCACTACACACACACACACACACACACACACACACACACACACACATGTACACATACACACAAAACAAAAATATTATATAAATCAGCTGACATCAACTGCTGGCCTGCTCCTTTTAAATTTCTTCCAAAGCAGTCCTTTGCTCTTAAATGCTAAGCCTCCTCAGTGTGGCTATTAACGGCTCTTATGCTTGGTCCCCTGAAGGTCTGTCTGCCCGCGACTCCATTCAGGAAGCACGTCTTCTGTCCCTGTTCCTCCTTTGTCCCACTCTGAAAAAGCCACTGCCTCGCAGCTCTGTTCACACTGACTTTGGCTGTACTCGTTCCCTAGAACCCACCCGCATGAACACACAGACACACACAGATACACACACACAGACAGACAGACACACCCCTCCTGTTCCATGCACGGTTCTGAGAAAGTGACCTGGTTTTATTTATGAAACTCCACCAACCTCAGCTCCCTCTGGCTCAGGCAAGTTAGATTTTTTTTCCCTCTTTTGTGTTCCCCCAAGATCCTAAAAAAAGAGGAACCCTTTGTGGCTGGTGGGTGGGGTGTGGCCAGCAGAAGCTCAGGACTAGCGAGGGGGGCGTGGCGACCAGGGCTAGGCTCTTGGCTGATGTACGGGGCGGGGCGTGGTACTAGAAACCTAGGGCTGCGGGGCGGGGGCGTGGCTACTGGAGGCTCTCGGCTGCCGGGCAGAGCGCGGTGCCAGAAGCCTATGGCTTTCAGATAGGGTCGCGGCTGGTGGATGCTGTGGGAACCGTGGTCAGCGCGTGCTGGTGTCCTGCTCTCTGGGCAGCTCTAAAGCACAGGCCGCCTGGTCCGTTTCCTGTCGCCTAGCCGTCGTCGGAGCCGCTATCAACCCGTTCCTCCTGCACCCCAGCTTCCCACCGGAGGACTGTTCAGGCAGAATTTCAAAGTTTTATGGCAATTTTTACAGAAATCACAGAAAAGGGACATCGAGTGGTGCCGCTGAACAAGGGGTGAGAAGGGCGGTGGGTGATGGTCCGATGCACGAGTGGACGAGAGAATGCAAAATAATAATAATAATAATAATAATAATAATAACTACTTAGGGAAAGCGGAAGGCTAGGCGGGTGGCAGGGTCACCTAAGGTCGCAAGGAGTGGGCAGCACTCCCCGTTCCCCAAGGACGTCTTTTGGGGCAGGAGACATCAACAGTAAGAAAGTGCAGGTGGCCTTACCAACAGATGTATGGCCCGCAAAGTTAAAAATGCCCACCCAGCCCCCTCCCCCCTCCCCTCCACCCCCGCCCCCCAACAGGCAGAGATGTGGCAGCATTTGCTGGCTTGTAGCATTGGTCCTCTGGGACCCTCGGTCTCCTCTTCCGAGGGTCCTGCCCAGATTGGCTGGCACTGAGGGCAAAATGAACCTTCTAGACTCGAGTGTCTTCGTCAACCCTTCTAGAATACTGTCGGGGAGGTCAAGCGGGCTCCCTTTGCTTCTCAGTCTCATCCACTAAGCCCCTTCTCAAGGCTGAGTGAGTTGTGCTGCCCTCTCAGAAGGGAAAGTCTGTCAACGCCCCTTCCCCCAAGACATGCACCCTCCCGTGTCCCCCCTCCCCAAACACACTATATACACGCACAGGCCCCTCCCTCCAAGGCGTGGCTAGGCTCTCAGAGGTAGTGGAGGGCGAGCAGGGCGCTGGAATGTCAGAAGTGGTGGGTTCAAGATGTGCCTCCTCCGGCTGAGCCTGGGGGACAGAAACTCCAAATGCCCCATCCTCCCTCTCCAAGCCTCTGAGTGGATAAATCAGGGAAGGTGCGCGCCTTTCCCCTCCCCAGCCCCTCCCCCACAGTCCTTATTCCTTCCCCTGGGGACTGCAAGGGAGTTCCCTGAGGGTTAGGGGGTAAGGGCGGTGATGGGTGGCGTCCTGGGATGGCACAGCCTCCCTCTGAGGTACCTAGGGAGATGTTCTAAGACCGGGGGACACAGGTGGAGGTTCGTGGCTTCAGGGAGGGGACAGGAGGGAGACGGAGTAGTTAGTGTCTGGTGGGTAGGTGTCTGGCCAGGGGGGGTTCGGGTGTAACTCACGAAGGATAGGCTGAAGGGGGTGTAGCTGAGAAGGGAGGGCAAAGGGCGGGATTCCGGGGGGGGGGGAAAGGGAGGCTGATCCCAGGAAGAGGGCTGAGGAGGAATTCCCGGGCCTAGGGAATGCCCGGGCTGAGTCTGGGTAGGGAGACGGGTGGGTCCAAGGGCTAATGCCACCAAGTCCCCACCCCCAGGGCGGTGGCTAGGACCCTAGAAGCCCCGGATGTGGCAGTAAGCCTCCAGGCTGGCGAAGAGAATGTAGAGGAACCAGAGGCCCAGGAAGAGAGCGGTGGTGGCCAGCTTGGGTCCCCGCGGGCCGCCCAGCTCGCCGCCGATGTGTGGCCGGCGCCGGTACAACAACACTGCGATGCCCACGAAGGCGAAGACGGTGAAGAGTGTGACCGAGAAGGCCAGCGTGCCCGTACGCACCTCGAAGGGGCGACCCTGCACCGCCCAGTACACCGCTGCCACAGACCAGGCCACACCCAGGCCCAGGAACACGTTCACCGCGTTGGAGCCGGTCACGTTGCCAATGGACGCGTCGGCGCACTGGTCCTGCAGCGCCGCCACCTTGCTGGCGAACGTGTCTACAAGGACAGGACAAGACACGGGCGTAAGAGAGGCTGCGTGCCGCCCCCAGACCACTGTCTACTTCCTTTGGGATCGGTCTTCATGCTGTAAACTCCACGGTCTGCGGAACACTTCTTTGGGGCTTTAGTGCAACCAGTAGGCTCCACTGCTTACTCTCAAAGACACAAGGCTCGCTTTCTGTGACGCTGGCATTGTGCGCTCCTGCAGGGGCTCACTTTTTAATTGGGGGGAGGGGGGGCTGCCCAGTCCTCCTCCCATCACACCTCCACTGGGAACAGCTGTGCGTCATGGCACTCGCCCTATTGACGATGGAACTGAGTCTCCCCATTTTGTTCCGAATGTGCTATCCTTCCCAAGAGGTTTGCTGGGGTTCAGACGATCATGGCCTCAGCCTCCCTAAAGGGCACAAGACACTGGCCTATTTCGGGGGCACGTTCACCTTACACTGTCCGGCCTCTCCTCCCATCTGACTTGATTCAGCCAGGGTGGGGCATTCCTGCACCCCCAGCACTTGGGAGGCTGAAGAAAGAGGATCACCAGGAGTTTGGGGACAGCCTGGGCTACATGGTTAATTCCAGGGCAACCAAGACTACAAATTGAGACCCTATCTCAAAAAAACAAAACAAAACAAAACAAAACAAAAAAAAAACACGAAAGAAAGAAAAAAGAAAAGAAAAGAAGCGCCGGTGGTGGTGGCGCACGCCTTTAATCCCAGCACTTGGAAGGCAGAGGCAGGCGGATTTCTGAGTTCGAGGCCAGCCTGGTCTACAGACTGAGTTCCAGGAAAGCCAGGGCTATACAGAGAAACCCTGTCAACAAAACAAAAAACAAAAAACAAGAAAGAAAGAAAAAGAAAAAAAAAAGAAGCAAAAAGAAAAGAAAAAGAGTGTGGCGGTACACGCCTACACCCAAACACGGGGAGGTGGAGGCGAGTTTGATGATCAGGAGTTTGAGGCCAGGCTCTTCTCCATAGTGAGTTCTAGACCAGCCTGGACTACCTGGGACCCATTACAACAAAACAAAAGAAAACAAAACAAACAGAACAGAACAAAACAAAGCAAACGTCAGGATGGCTCCCTGGGTGTAAACATAGCGTAAGGGTCCAGGTTTGGATCCCGTTGCGCATGCAAAGGGCTGGACGTTGCGCTGCCAAGGTAGCTCGGTAGGAAAAGGCCCTTGACCTCAGTCTGATCCCTAAAACCCACACAGGGGAACAAGAACGCCCCGAAGCTGCTCTCTGACCCACGTGCAGGCACCTCTGAGACGGTGCCCCCATCTACCTCGTGGGGCTGTGAGATCGCCTGGGCGGGGCCTGTCTCTACGGGGCTCCCCACAGGCAATGGGTTTCGTGAGGTTTTCCAGAGCCCATTCCCAGCCCCTGCGGGGGCTTCCCCTTCTTCCTATGGCGTCTGAGACTGCTTTTGACCATCTCCTGCCACGTTAGTCCCGTGACCCCTTCCCTGATCGCGCTGGGGTGGGGTTAGTCCACAGGGCCCCTCACTGGCCCTGTCATGTTTTTCTACAAAGCCGCCTCCCGGGGCGTTACCAGGGATGGAGGTGCCCAGGGCCACGAAGACCACGGCGTTGACTGAGTCCTTGAGGCCTACGGTGCACCCAAAGTGTGAGGCCAGGTCTCCGATGAGGGCAGTGAGCAGACCAATGACCAGGATGCAGACACCAAAGCAGGCCCAGCCATGGCAGTACTCCGTGGGTGGGACGCAGGCGAAGAGAACTTTCCAGAACACCGTCAGGAAGTGCATCACGTAGTCAAAGCAGGATGGCAGCCGCTCCTCGCGAGACCCGTCCTCATCCTCCTCCTCGTCCCCTGTGGGCACATGACCCTGCTGGGGCACACACCCTGCCTCAGGCTTCCTGGCTTACACAGCAGCATCGTGTTAGGCTCCCAGACAGTTACACACGAACTGCTTTCCCAGCATGCCTTGCAGCTAAGAGAATGTTGGTCTGAGACGAATATATTTGTTTTCTCGACTCTCTTGCAGCTAAGAGAGTGTTGGGCCCAGGTAAATGTAATTTTCCAGAATTCCTAGCAGCTGCGAGTATTGGACTGAGGGAAGCTTATTTGCCTTCTCAGATTTGCAGCTAAGAGAATAAATATTGATTGGGGCTGGAGAGATGGCTCAGCGGTTAAGAGCACTGACTGCTCTTCCAGAGGTCCTGAGTTCAAATCCCAGCACCCACATGAGGCTCACAACTATCTGGAATGGGATCTGATGCCCTCTTCTGGTGTGTCTGAAGATAGCTACAGTGTACTTATAGAGATAAAGTAAATAAATAAATCTTTAAAAAAGATGGAGAGATGGCTCAGCAGCTAAGAGCACTGACTGCTCTTCCAAAGGTCCTGAGTTCAAATCCCAGCAACCACATGATGGTTCACAACCATCTGTAATGAGACCTGATGCCCTCTTCTGGAGCTGTCTGAAGACAGCTACAGTGTACTCACATATAATAAATAAATAAATAAATCTTTAAAAAATATTTTTTTTAAAAAAGAGAGAATACTGAGTTTAAGTAAATTCAGTTTCCCAGAATCCCTTGCAGCTGATAATGTTGGAGAAAAGTAAATATACTTACTTTCCCAGAATCCCTTGCAGCTAAGGGAGTGTTGGAACCAGGCAAACACGCTTTCCAGAATTCCTTGCAGTTAAAGGAGTTTTGGGCCCCGGTAAATATACTTACTTCCGCAACATCCCTTGCAGCCAAAAGAGTGTTGAGCCCAGATAAATCCATTTACTTTTCCAGAACCCCTCAAAGCTGGAGGAGGCCATAAATCCCTTCCTCAAAGCTCTCAGTGTCTCATAAACCCTGGCTGCTAGAGATGACCATGTCTTGAGCTAAAAATAGTCATTTCCTCAAAAGTCCTCACAACCACCAGCAGCCATCTGTACAGCTAGAAATAATCACTGCAGCGAGCGGCCTGGGGCTCTGGCTCAGAGGTAGAACTGCCTGCCTCGCATGCGAAAGGGTCTGAGTTCTATCCCGGCATCGTCGACCAAAGGCTCACCAAGATTACACAGTCAGCTTAACACAACTGGCTTTCCCAGAGTCTCCAGGAGCAAGACGGAGACAAACAGCCAGCTAAAATTAGCTAAGCTCCCAGAATCCCTTGAGGTTAGCAACAGCCACGTCCTCAGATAAAAATATGCACTCTCCCAGAATCCCCCTGCTTCTAGCAATGCTAAAATACATACTTTCCCACAATCCCTTGCAACCGTGGGTCACTCTCTCCTCTGGCAATAAGACAAAGTGTGTGTGTGTGGGGGGGGGGTTGTGGGTTCTGAAATATTCTAGCTCCCTTGGTACAGGCGCCCTGCACGTGTTTGCCTTCTGAGCTCTGCAGAGTCCCATCCTGTCCTTCACGGAGACCAGACTGGCTTGTAGCACCCAGACATTTGTGTGATTTGAAAGCCTAGAAATATCTGGAACCCTCATCCTGAGCTGATACGCAGGAGGTGATGAGTGTGAAACAGAGCAGGCTCCCGGAAAGGAAGGCGGCCAGCGGCCAGCAGGCAGGAAGGCAGGAAGGCAGGAAGGCTAAGCCGGCTGCCGAATCCTGACGCCACTTGCCAGGATTTGTGAGTATAAATCCCCAAGTTTTCTCTCTAAGAAACAGGAGAACGCTTGCAGTGGTGGAGGAAGGGTGTGACCCTGTAGGACTTCAAGCACAGCACCCTGCTTGCTCTCTCTTCTCTAACTTACTTAACCACTGGCTTGCCAAAGAAATAAAACCTTCGCTTTCTATGTACCCAAGTGTGTTTTGTGGCTTCTTAGTTCTGCAAGATCAAACTTTTAGCTTCAACCACAAGGAAAATGGAAATCGGAAACGAAAATAGAAAGCCCAGCAGACACACCCCACCCTCTCTGGCTCCCCTGAGTTTTATCTTGTTCCTGTGAGGACTGTGGACACTTGGAGGTACAGGGGCTGTTCTGCAATGACGAGGACAGAAGCTAAGAATGAGAAGGCAGCAGAGGAGCCAGATCCGGGCGCCCCGGGCATGCGTTTAGTCTCAGAACTTGGGAGGAAGAGGCAGGAGGACATCCGTGAGTTTGAGGCTATCCTGGGCTACATGGAGAGTTCCAAGCTAGCCAGGACTACATAAGGAGACCTTGTCTTGATAGATAGATAGATAGATAGATAGATAGATAGATAGATAGACTGACTCATCGTACCTGAACTGTGCTGAGACAGCTGAGACCAGTGCAGACAGACAGACAGACTGCCTCACGCAGGCACCTCCTCGCTCTGCTCCAGATCTCACCCTGGCTCACTACTGCCCTGGCATCCAGACCCTGCTGCCCTCTGGTCTCATGGCCAAGCCCTTCCTCATACCCAAGGTTATCGCCATCTCCAAACACCCAGACTTCTGTCCTCGGTGCTCCCTCCAAACACACAGACTTCTGTCCTCAGTGCTCCCTTTACCTCCTTTGCTGCCCACAAGCATCCCCAGTCTAGGCCTTGGCACGGTGCCCCTGTCCTAGAAGCCTTGCCGTACTTCCAGACTGGGTCGGAAGCTTCATGTGTGTTCATGTCACTTCTCCTATGTCTGTCGTCCCCGGGGTTGTCACTGTTTTGTGACAGGTCTGCCTTTTCCACTGTACTGTAAACTCTACAGGGCCAGGGTCAGGGTCAGGGTCAGGGCCAGGGCCAGGGCCATGGCCAGGGTCAGGGCCAGGGTCAGGGTCAGGGTCAGGGTCAGGGCCAGGGCAAGGGTCAGGGTCAGGGTCAGGGCCAGGGCCAGAGCAAGTGTCAGGGCCAGGGCAAGGGCCAGGGTCAGGGTTAGGGTCAGGGTCAGAGCCAGGGCCAGGGCCAGGGCCAGGGCCAGGGTCAGAGCCAGGACCAGTGCTGTCTCAGTCATTTCTTCATCTTGTCTCTCAGTCTCCTGCACACACATTCAAACCTGTGGCTTCAGAGGGCTGTGCCCGCCACACTGGTATCTCTAGGCGGATCTCATATCTCCGCAGCCCTAACTTTGAACTGCATCCAACAGTTTCTTTTTAGTTTTTTTTACTTTATTTGGTGTGTGTGTGTGTGTGTGTGTGTGTAGATTAAAGGAAAAACTGCAGGACTCGGTTCTCTCCTACTGCATGAGTCCCAGGAGTCAAACTCAGATGATCAGGCTTGGCGGCACTCACCTTTACCTGCTGAGCCATCTCTGCCCAACATTTTCTTTAACCATAATTCCTTGCCTATTAGTCTCTCCAGCCGAGGCCTGCCAGGAAGAAACTTGGTACTATATATATGGGAGTGTGTGTCCTGAATTGCAGCTGCAGAACTCATTATAAACTGAGAGATCTGGGGCAGTCCTTTTCTCTAGCTGAGCCTCAGTTTACCCACCGGTGTCACAAACGCGCCCCGTGTGTGTAAACTTCCAAGATAGAATCTGTGGGTTCAGCTGCCATTGTACTTCCGGCCACATGAGGGCGCCGTAGATCCGCGGGAGAACTAAGAAGGGTGAGGACTACAGCAGGTGGGAAAAAGAGTCAGGCTCCTTGGTGACTGTGTCCATGGCAACCGAGGAGCCCCAGGCTTTCTGGGGACTCGTAGGGGTGGGAGTGGGGGGGGGGGAGCGTGTAGACCCGCGGCTATTTCACCTATCTATCCTCGAACTTCTTGATGCTACTAGGGTAAAGTCAGGGCTGGTCCCCCACCTACCTTGGGTGATGCTGGGCCTTCCAGGCAGTCTCCCGGCAGCTCGGACCACCGCCCAGTGTCAACTCTCTCCTCTCTGTCTCCACCTGCCTCTCCCTTTCTGGCTCTCCGCAGAGGGAGGCGATGTTCGCTCTCTGCCCGTCAGCCACTGCCCATCTGGCTTCTTCGCAGACCCCACTCCGCGTGTGTACTTCTGTGTGTACTTTCGCCATCACCCCCCTTCGCTCTCACGCTGTCCCCTTAACTTACCTGCGCTCACCGTAACCGCCTCTAAAAACTGCTCCCTCCACGAGTGAGTCCCAATCACCAAGGCCAGGTTCGTTTTCTTTATGAGTTTATCCACCGTGTTCTGGGAAAGAGCGGGTGAAGGGGGTGATTACTTCCCACAAGCAACTCGGGGGGCGGGTGACTGGGGGGCTTTGGGGCTGGAAATCAAACCCACATTCAAGGGGTCTCTACATGCCCTGTCCAGGAAGGGAATCGTGTGCTTTCCACGGTGCTGAAGCTGGTCCGGAGACCACCCAGGGACCCCACCGTGCTCCCCAACTTTGAGATTTGCCTTGCGTTCCTGAGCCTCCTCTCCCCGCCCAACCTAGCTCAGGGCAGGCTTCCCGAAAGGGGAGGACCCGGAAAGTCACCTTGAAGTCGTAGGACTCCTCGATGATGACCTCGAGGCGACAGTTCTCCCCAAGGACTGGCTTGCCCATCTCTGCTATCCTCTGCGCCTCCTCCTCCTCTGCAGTCAGCTTCCTGTCCCCATCCCCTGCAGCATGAGGGATGGAGGTTAGACACCCAGGAGGTATGCCCAACAGGGTGAGTAATACTATCTCTTCCGTCTGGGGCACGGGTGAACTCATCCAGCTCCCTCGGGCCGCCTGCCCCCTCAGCCCACGGACTTCTAGGCGCACACGCTGGGTTCATATGGTAGAGGTTGTGTGACCTCAGGCAACGCATTATTAGCTTGTCTGGTTCATATTTTGTACATCGAAGGGTACCTACCTCATACAGTCCCAAATGCCATTCTAATGTCATGCACCCTGCACCCGGCCCTTGGCCTCGCTTCCAGTTCCACTCTTGGATATCACTAGCAACAACACTTGGCCACGTGCCTGAGACAGCTACCAGTTCACCCAAATCTGAGAGCAAATAGTTGGACTACATCTCCCAGCATCCCTTGCAGCTGGGTACCGTCGTGTAACTGAATTAAAGCCAACAGAATTGGGGGAGAAGTGATGGAGTGGTAATCCTCCGGGATCTCCCTCGTGGTTCTGGGAATTTTCTTGCCCAGTCACCCACAGGCAGTAGAGACAACATCAAATAGCTCAATAGCAGGTGAAGGCATGGTATGGAAAGGCCACACACGAAAAGAAAACCAGCACTTGGGAGGCAGAGGCAGGCAGATTTCTGAGTTCGAGGCCAGCCTGGTCTACAGAGTGAGTTCCAGGACAGCCAGGGCTACAGAGAAACCCTGTCTCGGAAAACCAAAAAAAAAAAAAAAAAAAAAAAAAAAAAAAAAAGAAAGAAAGAAAGAAAAGAAAAAAGAAAAAGAAAAAGAAAAAGAAAGGAAAACCACCTGCAGCAAAGGAAGACTCACGAACTTTAAGCAACAAATAAAGTTCTGTAGCAGTCATTTGCTACATTTTGTAACAAATAGGTATTGTTCGGCCTTTTTGTTAGGCAGCTTACAAGACTTCTTGATACATCTTAGTCTCAGGCTAGTGCCGACTGTACGCTACAGTGCAGATCTTGCTTCTAAACTCACTATATCCAAGCTACTGGCTCCTACCTCAAACCTGACAGCCAACTTGGCATCATCCCCCCCCCCCCTTGGTGCAGTGGCTGTTTTGAGACAGCGCCCTCTATATTTCTCTGACTGACTTCAAACTGTTTAGACCAGGCTGGCTCCCAACTCACAGAGATCTCTCTGCCTCTGCCTCTGCCTCTGCCTCCCTCCCAAGTGCTGGGATTAAAGGCATGGGCTACCAGCTCTGTCTTCTTTTCCTGATAGCCCAGGCTTGACTCAAACTCTCTGTGCATCTGAGAACAGCCTTGAGCTTCTGATTCCATTGCTTTCATCCTCCCGAGCACTGAAATCCCAGGCCTGTATCACTACAGTGCTGGGATGGGATCAGGGCTTCCCACATCCTGGGCAGGCAGTCCACCGACGGAGAGGTCCTCAGTCCTCCTCACCCCACTTCTAACTCAAAATCTTCAAATTCCAGCTTCCATTTTAAAATTTTAGTGTGTGCGTGTGCGTGTGCGTGTGCGTGTGTGTGTGTGTGTGTGTGTGTGTGTGCAGGTGTCTGAGGAGGCCAGAAGGGTGTGTTAGATACATGGAGTTGTTACATGTGGCTGTAAGCAGCTCAGGGTTTGTGCTGGAACTGAACTGGCGTCTTCTGGAAGAGCAGCCAGTGCTTTTAACAGCTGAACCATCTGTTCTACCTCCGTTTTAGCATAAACAGTGACTCCGGTTCTAATTTAACTCCATCTTAATCCTGGACTACAGTCTCAATTTCAGTTCTTGTCTTGACCCAGCGGGAAGATGGATCTCACACCCCAAACCTACCCTATGACCATTCTAACCGTTGCCAAACCCGATTCATCCATGCCACAAGCTCAGATCTGATTTTACGACTCCGTTTCCCCCATCTTTGGTTCTACTTGGCATCTTGAATGCATCCCGTTCCCCGGGTGTCTCCCAGTCCCGGCTGGCTCCGGTCTTTACCCATTCCAACTCCACCTCTCACCTCCAGCCTGCCCCAAACCCCAGCCTGTGGCTCCATCGGCTCCTCCCCGCCACGCCCAGAGTTCCCTTCACTCACCTTGGTTGAGCAGCAGAGCTGGGGAGAGACAGAGACAGGGACACAATGAGAGAGTCGCTTCTCCTCAAAGCTCAGGCTCACGAGCCCCCCGGGGCCCCCAACCCTGAACCCCCTGCTTCTTCCCATAGCCACCTCTTCGCCCCTCACCTGAGATACCCCGCTTAAGCCACTGGGGCTGGCCCAGCTCGATGAAGAAGTTGTCCTTCTTCTCATACTCCTCGTCGTCCACTATCTTGACCTGAAGAGTTTTCCTGGGGTTGGGGGGGGGGCACAATGCAGAAAGAACGCCTAAGTCCCTGCAACACAGCCACCTTAGGACGATGTCATCAGCCACTAGTGGAGTTTATACGGCCATTCCTTTAGAGTCGTGATCTTGTCCCCATTTGCTGGAAACAACCCTAACCCCAAAACTCAACCTGTGTACATGAAGCTAGGTCCTGGAGGAGCTGGGATGACGTCTCAGTTAACAAGAGCTTGACCATGAAAGCGTGAGGACCCCAGTTCGATCCCCCATCTTGGCAGGGTGTCATATCTGAGGGGTGGAGACAGGCCACCCAGCCTAGTCTGATTGGTGAGCTCACGACCAATGGGATCTGTCTCCAAAGAAGTGGGCAGTGTCTCTGAGGGTGACATGTGAGAGTGCCCTCTGTCTTTCACATATATGAGCACACATACATGTACACGCACACATACACCACACACACACACACACACACACACATACACACACGTATACATAAAAAACCCACTGGGAGCCGGGCGTGGTGGCGCACGCCTGTAATCCCAGCACTTGGGAGGCAGAGGCAGGCGGATTTCTGAGTTCGAGGCCAGCCTGGTCTACAGAATGAGTTCCAGGACAGCTAGAGCTACACAGAGAAACCCTGTCTCGAAAAACCAAAAACCAAAAAAAAAAAAAAAACAAAAAAAAACAAAAAACAAAAAACAAAAAAAAACCCACTGGGTTTAAAATCCCAGAAACAGGGGCAAGGGGATTACCATAAAATCAAGTTCAGCTTAAGTTACAGAGAGAAGGAAGGAAGGAAGAGAGGGAGAGAGGGATGGAGGAAGGGAAGGAGGGAGGAAGGAAACAAATATCTAAGTCCATCAGTACAAAATACCTGCAGCTTCCCCCCCCCATCCTGACCACATTTGGAAGATCAGCCTAATGTGCCCAGTTTTCTTCCAGCATCTCTGTTCCCATGGTAACCAGGGTGAGGCGGGGACTAGTCCAACGTTACCTGTCCCCTTAAGGCACTGAACCCACACACCTCCTACCCCTCCTTGCCATCTCCAAGGCCCACACCAAGGAATGTTCACAGATTTGGGTGCCAGCAACTCTTGGCTAGAGGAACAGTGTACGTAGCCAGCCCCATAAGGCCTGGCCCCAGATCCCAGCCACACAAACACCCCACCCACGCAGTCACCAATAGAGGAAGCTCCACCAGTCACCCGCCCACACGCACAGCCATCCCCCCCCCTGAAGCGCATGATCTCAGGGAACAGATGCCTGTTCGTTTGAGAGACACCCCCAGCACAGCCTGAGACAGACACTGTCACCCTGTGAGACCCTTTTAACGTTCCTCCACAGACCTAGCTCTTTTGTTATTTAATTACTTTTTGTTTCTGTGACACAGTGTGTTACTATTTAGCCCAGGCTGGTCTGGAACTCACTCACAACCCCTGCCTCTGCTTCTAAAATCTGGGGTGTCAGGCATGTGCAGTCACTCCAGGCTTAGATTCGTCCTTTTATACCGCTGGTCGTCTGTGTACACCCCCACCCCTCCCCCCATGTGTCTCTCTTTGCGTGTCAGCCTCTCTGGCCACCATCATGTCCCTGCCTTTGTCTCTTTCCTCTCTCCACCTTTCTTCGCCTGTGTTCTCTCCTCTTTGTCTCTGTCTCTCAGGGGCTCCCAAATGAAATAAAGTTAACACAGTCAGGCAGAAGACTTCTAATCGGGCAATCATTCAATCAACATGCCTCAGCGGGTGAACTTACACAGCACACAGGAACATGGTCATGTAAGGACACACAGCCACCTCCACACTTTGGGTTTAAAATTATTTACTTGAAACAGGGTCTCATGTAGCCCAGGTTGGCCTCAAACTCTATATGAAGGCCTGGCAATACGGTTCAGTGAGAAAAGGCACTTGCCTTGAAAGTCTGTTGACCTAAATTTGATCCATAGAACTCGTGTAAAAGGTTGGAAGAGAAAAGGGGCTCGGCAAAGCTGTCCTCTTGTCTCTCCATGTGGGCTGCGGTCCCCCCCCACACACACACCGGGCAGACACCGCTAAATAAATGAAAACTCTAACTTGATTTGTAGACGAGGATGAACTTGAACACCTGACCCTCTTATCTTCACCTCCCAAGTGCTGGAATTAAAGATGTGGGCTACCATGTCCCACTGGTGTGGTGGCACTGGGAGTCGCTCCAGGCTTCAGGCATGCCAAACACCCTACCACCAGGGCGCCATCCCCAGCCCTCTCTGTCTGCTAAGCAAGTTTTCACACTGTAGCCCAGGCTGGCCTTCAACTCACGGCAATCCTCCAGTCTCCAGTCTCCTCTGCTGGAATTACAGGCAACCAAGACCATGTCCAATACAAAATACTGCACCCAAGGGCCTCTGCAGTGGGCTGGGCGCTGTCCGCGGTGCTGAAACACCACATCTGGGACTGGGGGGTCCGGGTGAGGAGCGTCTCCCAAGACACACCCGGCTCCTCGGGCTCACCAACAGACCCAGTGGCACACTGACACAGTGGCACACACTTTGTCATGCACTCTCTTAGACAGCCCACAAGCCGCTAACACAGCAGCTAAGGCTTGGTGACAGGTCTGCCAATCAGGGCTCTGACAGGCAGCCAGGAGAATTCCAACTGACAGGACAGCGAGAGAGACTCGAGCTAGACAAGGGGAGGACTGGCCCGGGATCTTAGAAAATAGCTTTCCTCCCAAGTTTCTGAAAATTCTACCCCTCACCCCCGTAAGACTCCAGTCTCTCCACCTTCTCCTCTTCCCTTGTTTCTCGATGACCCCGGCTCTCTGGGTCTGACTCTTTTCCTATTTTCTGCTCCCCCTTTTCTCTCTGTTCTGTCTCTGGCTTTCTCCATTAAGTCTCTGATTCCTCCAGTCTCTGTGTTGATCCTCCCAGGCCTCCACTGCAGCCTGCTTGCCTCAAAGCGCCTCTAATTAGCGCCTGCCCGTCAGAGGAAGGATGTGTTTCCCTAAACGCTAATTAGCCTCCTGTTCCCTTGTCTCCTGAAGCCACAGCTGGAAGCCTGGGCGGAGGCGGGAGATGGGGGAGGACAGAGGGTGTCCCGGGCTGGGGAAGCCGCATGGGGGAGGAAAGGCCCACAGAAGTGCAGCAGCAAGAAGGACGCGGGTTAGACTATCAGAAGGACAGGAACATAAAAAGACAAACTCTGCCCTACCCTCTGTCTCTAGAGTTTGGCTAGGGATGCAGATAGGGCTTCACTCCAAGCAACCGCCACCCCTCCACCTGCTCGTCCCAAAGAGAGGAATACGGAGAGCGGCTCAGGGCTTCTGACTAAAGAAAGCATAACCCGAGGCAGAAAGAAAGACGGAGGACCGAGCCAAGACTCCAGAGAGGCATGGCCTGGAAGGTCAGAGTTGCAGGGAGGGAAAGCCATTACCGGCCGGTGAAGCCCCAAGGCTGGAGGGAGCGCGTGGGTGGCTTGAGGAGGGAGCCAGCCGCTGCGGGGGCGGCGGGAGCGGAGGAGCGGCGCTGGCTGCGCTCGCCCGCCCGGCAGGCGCGGGGGCGGTGAGTTGTGGCTCTCCAGGGACTCGAGCCCAGGGCTCAGGGTTTGCAATGCTCTCTCCGTCTGGAGGGCCTGTGTGTGAGTCCAGGCACCTCCTAGTCTCCAGCAATCCATGCCCTGTCTCTCTTCTCGGCTCCCTGCGTCTCCCACTGTTTCCCAGTTCCTCCAATATCTTACAAGTCTCACCTCTCGGACTTCTCCCGCACGTAAGGCCCCACCCACCTCTCGACCACGACTTTTCTCCACGTTGGCTCGGCCACGGCCACTTCCCAACGTCCCTCCTAGAGCCCCTCCTCCACCTGAGACCACCCTCCTTGCTTCCACATCCCAAGTGACTCTTCCAACCAAAGTTCACGCGGGCCCCGCCCATTCTCAGCCCCTCCCCCTTCTTCCCAGCTTGGTTCCCCATTCAAGTCCTTCTCCTTCCTAAAGCCCCACCCAGTCTCCTCAAGCCTCTGGTCTCCTCCCATCCATAGATTGGCCACGATCCTTTCTCAAGCCGCGCCCTTTGGGGTCCGTCAAACTTTGTCTCTGCACGGCTCCTCCCGCTGTCCGGATCCCAGCCTGTCTCTTCAGGCCCGAGCTTGGACTTGCTTGGGCCCAGTCAGGTTCTCTTCCCCCCCCACCCCCCGCACGCTTCCCTCTTGATCCGAGAACTCCCAAGGCCCCACCCCGTCTCTACAGCGCCCCACAACCTCCTAGGTAAGTCCATTTCACAGGGCCTGCCTGTTCTGGTGACACACCCAGCCACAGCCCCATCCTCTCATTCAACCAGGGCGATTTGTCAGATCCGCCCACCTTAGCTCTGCCCCTTCCTTTAGCCAAGGCCGCTCCTCAGACCCCACTCGCCCAGGCCCTGCCCATCTCCACCAAACACTATTCAGCCAAACCATTCTTCGGGCCCCGCCCACTCCCAGCCAAGGCTCGCCCTTAGCAGCCCCTCTCGCCCTGGCCCCACCCCATCGCCTGCTAGAGTTATTCTTGTTTGTTTATTTGGGGGGGGGGACGACAGGGTTTCTCTTTGTAGCCCGGGCTGTCCTGGAACTCGCTTTGTAGACCAGGCTCACAGAGATCCGCCTGCGTCTGCCTCCTGAGTGCTGGGATTAATGGCGTGCGCCACCACCGCCAGGTTTAGGGCTGTCCTTCAGGTCAGCTTTACCCTGACCCCATCCCACCCCACTCTCAGCTAGGGCTGTTCTCGGGCTCCGCCTCTGTCCCACCCGCGCTGCTTACATGGTCTCGTCATCGCCGAACTCCAGTTCTCCACAAGCATCCTCGTAGTGCACACCGCCGCCCCGGGCCGTGCCGTCCACTGTGCGGTAGGGGAGGCGCACGGTGCCGCGCGCGCCCGAGCTGCGCACCACGCGCACGTCCACCGTGCCCATGCACTCGCTCACATGCAGCAGGCGGTCCTGGAAGGAGAAGATGCCCGCGTGGTCGTCGTCCAGGATGGTGACAGTGGCCAGCAGCGGGGCCACCAGCCGCCCCTTGGGCCGCCCACCGCCGTCGGGCTCGAACATGCCCTGAGCATCGCCCACGCGCAGGTTCAGCAGCCTCACGAAGAAGTGCTCGTCCTCCTCGAAGATGTCGTCGTCGATGATGCCGATGCGCAGCTCCTTCTGCGTCTCCCCGGGCTTGAACACCAGCGTGCCCTCGCTGCAGACGAGAACCAGAGGGGGCCATCCCTGTTATGAGCACATGTGTGTGCAGTGCCTGCCGAGGCCAGAAGATTCCCCCCTAGCTGGAGGCACGCAGCGTGCGCCTCCCTGCGTGAGCGTTGGGACTCCGATCCAGGTCTTTTGGAAGAGCAGCCGACGCGCTTAACCTTTGAGCCATCTCTCCGGTCCTTACTGCCCTGAGGCCTCAGGGTCCCTTAGTGTCTGCTGAAGTGGGAGTTTGGGCAAAGCGAAGCCCCTCGGCCTCGAGATTCTCTATTCTACCTGGCTCTAGGGGCCGTGGGTGGTGCTGGGCTCAACCGCAGAGACTTAGGGACTTTGGAATAGACCTTGTTCTTCTTATTTACGATAGATAGATAGATAGATAGATAGATAGATAGATGGATGGATGGATGGATGGATGGATGGATGGATGGATGGACGGACGGACGGACAGGTGAGTAGATCAGGGCTGGGTAAGATGGTCCAATGGGTAAAAGTGATTGGCACCAATTTGGATGACCTGAGCTTGATTCCTGAGATTCTCAAGGTGGAAGGAAAGAATTAAGTCCACCCATAAACTTGTCCCCTGACCTTCATGTATGCACACACTAGGCATATATACAATTACAAATAAATGTAGTCTAGGGACTGGATCAGTGGCTAAGGGCACTGGCTACTCTTCCAAATGACCGGAGTGTATGTATGTGTGCTCTCTCTCTCTCTCTCTCTCTCTCTCTCTCTCTCTTTCTCATTATAACTTTAGTATTAGGGGGCCTGGGCCTGGTGCCCTCTGATGGCTTCTGTGGGTTCCAAGCATACAGTGTCGTTTAGACTTATGTGTAGGGGAAACACTCATACACATAAAATAAAAACAACAAAAATCTTTAAAAAACGAAACCTAAAACAAAACAAAAAACCTCATTAAACACTGAGCATGGCGGCACAGCCACACCCCAGTCCCTCACTGGGGGGGGGGATTCTAAACAGCTGTGCTATGGGTAAGCTATACCCCCCCCGTTGACCCAGATGTTAGTGAACCCTGAACCCCGCAGGTGAGAAGCTCAGTACCTCCTTGGACTGGGGCTCTCGGACTGAAAAGTGGAACTGCTCAGTTTTATATAAAAGGTTGTTCAGGAAAATCCCAGCTCGGCGGGAGGGACATAGGGAGCCCAGGGTCCTGTAGAACTAGAACAGAGGGACACAGGGACAGGGGCTCCCCGTTACTGCAGGCCTTGCCTTGACAGACACTGTGTCCTTGGTGGCTCCTGGCCACGTGAACCAACAGGCTGTGGGCCTAACTCACCACAGAGCCAGCTAAGTGACCTCCGACCCCAGTGCCTCAGATGTGCAAGGGCGCGGATAGCAGCAGATACCCATTCGCCTGATGAGGGGCTGGATTCATACAGAAGCACTCAATGAAATCTAGCTGGATGCGGTGGCTCACAGCTGTAATCTTAGTGCCCGGGAGGCAGAGGCAGGGGGATTACCGGTTTGAGGCTTGCCTGGGCTATATAGCCAGAACAGTCTCAAGCAAAATAAAACAAATTATCTAGTGATATTTACACACTGATGTTAGAATCCTAGAGGTCTATGAGCTGGGGCTGTGGCCGAGTTGGTAAGGGGGCCTGCC
Source organism: Apodemus agrarius (assembly GCA_964023405.1). Lineage (NCBI taxonomy): Eukaryota > Metazoa > Chordata > Mammalia > Rodentia > Muridae > Apodemus > Apodemus agrarius. Next base: position 4,334,840 of record OZ030005.1, on the reverse strand, counting down.
TAGCAGCCACAATGTCCGGGGTTTCATCCCCAACACTGCGTAAAACAGGCACAGCGGTACATGCCCACGGCTATCCCGACGCTCAAGAGAGGCAGGAGGAGGAAGAGTTCAAGATCACCCTGTGCCAAAAGAAACTCCTAGTGCAGTCTGGATGACCGAAGATTTGATCTAAAAACAAACCTCTCAGAATTCTAAAATATTCTAAGATATTTGGAATTCCAGCTTAGGGCAGTAGATGCATCCTTATCAAACAATCCAGCCGGACCCCCACCAGCAACCGAGGGTGAGGGTACAGCTTCCCTTCCTTGGCCTCCTGAAGGAAGTGCGTACAACTCGGTCTCTGTCTGCGGAAATATGAGGCCAACTCGAACTGCAGATAGTTCTAGGACCGGAGCTTTCGAAGCTGCACTGGGGGTGGGGGAGGGGCGGGAAGCTAAGGGGCCGGCTCTGTGGCAAAAGCGATTGCTGCACAAGCCTCAAGACCTGAGTTCGGCTCCCGAGAGCCCACATAAATGCCAGTGGGCGCCGTGGCCCAGGTTCAACTCCAGCTACAGAGACTGGAGCAAGCCGGCTAGGAAGACCGGCAATGTCTACAAACGCGGAGACAGTGAGGGGAGAGGCCGCCTCCTGAGCGAGGTGGAGGGGAGAGCAGGAGTGATTTCCATCATCACACGCACCCTCACACCTGTGTACCCACACACACGTTCAAACGTTCCTATACACAGCCATGGGCACACCACACACACACACACACACACACACACACACACACACAGTGAAAGTGGAAAAGGAGAAATGTGGACACAAAACTCACGGGAAGTCTCAGAAGCATACAGAAAGAAGGGAAGTCATTGAGATGTGGCATTCAAGTGATACGTGTGCTTTTTTTGGGTTCAACGGGAGGAGGGGAAGGACGATATGCCAGAGGACACCATGGGGACCCTGGGGACCCTGGGAGATGTAAGCAGGTCTTGGAGCTTCACCAGGTCGACTCTGCTGAATTCCATTAATTAATAAAATAAAATAAAGTAAAATAAAATAAAATAAAATAAAATAAAATAGTATGCCAGGCAGTGGTGGCGCACACCTTTAATCCCAGCTCTTGGGAGGCAGAGGCAGGCAGATCTGAGTTCGAGGCCAGCCTGGTCTACAGTAGAGTGAGTTCTAGGACAGCCAGGACTATACAAACAAACAAAAACAAAGAAACAAACAAACGGAGCCCAGCATGGTCCAGAAACAAGAGGCACAAATAACTTGTGGATGTTGAGGGGGATCTGAAAGGCAACCTTGCCTTCCCCAGAATGGTGTCTGGTACGGTTAGGAGGCAGGAGAATTATTACATATAGCCAGCACGTCATCCAGGTGGCCAAGAACTCATAGAACTGTAGACATCACAAAGGCCTGTCTGTGCGCCCCAGGTCACTGGGGCAAGGGGAAAGCAGCGTGGGGTGACTCCACTACCACCCGGAATGCCGTTTCCTCTGAATAACAAATTTTTTCCATAGTGGAGTTTGGGGCCATGGCTCGGGGAGGTGAAGGAATGAATGATGACTGGATCGTGAATGAATGAATGGATGAATGAATGAATGATGAATAAATGCATCCATACATTGATGCTACAGATCTGCATATAGAAAGGAAGGGAGGCCGGGCATGGTGGCGCACGCCTGTAATCCCAGCACTTGGGAGGCAGAGGCAGGCGGATTTTTGAGTTTGAGGCCAGCCTGGTCTACAGAGTCAGCTCCAGGATAGCCAGGGCTACACAGAGAAACCCTGTCTCGAAAAACCAAACCAAAAAAAGAAAAAAGAAAAAAAGAAAAAAGAAAAAAAAAGAAGAAAGAAAGAAAGAAAGAAAGAAAGAAAAAGAAAGGAAGGGAGACTCTAAAGGAAGCCCTGAGGCTCAGCCCAAGGAAGGCACCATGACTTCCCTCTCATGTGACCTGCTCAGGACCCACCTGAACCTAGACTCACCCACGTCAGGACAATCTGCGCAACGACCCATCTACCTACACTAAGACTTACCCGGACCTGGGACACACTGGTAGTTGGGACCCACCTGGGCCTGAGAGCCACCTAGATTGGGACCTACCTGGATCCCGGTCCTACTCGTGGTTGGGACCCACGTGCACCTGAGAGCCACCTGTACCAGGACGCACCTGTACTCGTAATCGGAGCCTGCCTTTGCAGAGCCGTCCTCGGTGCGGTAGTCCACGTAGAAGGTGCTGTTGCCCTCACCGCCCTGGCAAGCCACAGACAGCAGCACCGACCCGCAGTTCTCCAGGCAGTGGTAGAGGCTGGGCTCGAAGAAGATGCGGCTGGCCCCATCGTCCTCATCATCGGTGGCCCCGTCGCTGGCACCCGGCCTGCGGGCGGCGTCCGCGGCGTGTCTGCGCAGCACGTTGCCCGCGCCTGTCATCAGCCGCGTGGCCTGGATGCGGTAGAAGGCGCGGCTCTTCTGCTGGTGCAGCAGTGCGTAGTACTTGGCGATGCCCACCAGCTGCTCCAGGTCCTTATCCGGGTGTTTCTGCTTCAAGTCCTTAAGAATCTGGATGACCTCGCGCCGGCTGGCATCCAGCTCTCGCGCCTCGGCAGGACCTGCGCCCAGTGCGCCCAGCTCGCCTGGGACCTCCGTGCCCACGAATGTGCCATCCAGCTCGATGCTCTTGGGCGGGTCTCCCTCTGCCCCGATGATGATTCCGCTTCGAGGGTCGGTGCGGTAGCGCTTGTACACGTACTTGTAGAAGAGCAGCCGCTTGTCCGCCATCCAGGCGAACACCACGCACACCGGGAAGAAGACCAGCGTGAGCAGCGCCTCCCACACCTGAGGGCAGACGACCGTGAGTGCGCTACACGCCGCTCCCGCTCATCGCTGTTCACTGCTGCTTCTCCCGTGCTCGTGTTTCTCCACACACATCCATCCGTGTCCACCCCCACCCACCCTCCATCCACCCATCCACCCATCCACCCTCCATCCACCCATCCATCCAACACCCATATCTACCCACCTATCCAACCATCCCATCGATCCTCCATTCATCTCTCCACGAGTCATGTATCTACCCACATATCCCATTCATCCATGTGTCCATCCATCCACCCACTCATCCATCCGCCTACTCACCCATCCATCCACTCACCCATCCACCCACCCACACACCCATCCACCCGTCTGTCCGTCCATCCATCCACCCACCCACTCATCCATCCATCCATCCATGCATTCATCCATCCATCTATCCACCCACCCACCCACCCATCCACCCACCCACCCATCCATCCATCCATCCACCCACCCACCCACCCATCCACCCGTCCATCCGTCTGTCCATCCATCCATCCATCCATCCATCCATCCATCCATCCATCCATCCACCCATCCATCCACCCATCCATCCACCCACCCATCCATCCATCCATCCATCCATCCACCCACCCATCCATCCATCCACCCACCCATCCATCCATCCACCCATACATCCATCCACCCACCCATCCATCCATCCACCCATCCATCCATCCATCCATCCATCCATCCACCCACCCATCCATCCATCCACCCACCCATCCATCCATCCACCCATACATCCATCCACCCACCCATCCATCCATCCATCCATCCACCCATCCACCCACCCATCCACCCACCCACCCATCCATCCATCCACCCATACATCCATCCACCCACCCATCCATCCATCCACCCATCCATCCATCCATCCATCCATCCACCCACCCATCCATCCATCCACCCATACATCCATCCACCCACCCATCCATCCATCCACCCATCCATCCATCCATCCATCCATCCATCCACCCACCCATCCATCCATCCACCCACCCATCCATCCATCCACCCATACATCCATCCACCCACCCATCCATCCATCCATCCATCCACCCATCCACCCACCCATCCACCCACCCACCCATCCATCCATCCATCCATCCATCCACCCACCCACCCACCCACCCACCCATCCACCCGTCCATCCGTCTGTCCATCCATCCATCCATCCATCCATCCATCCATCCATCCATCCATTCACCCATCCATCCACCCATCCATCCACCCATCCATCCATCCATCCATCCATCCATCCATCCATCCACCCACCCATCCATCCATCCACCCACCCATCCATCCATCCACCCATCCATCCATCCACCCACCCATCCATCCATCCACCCATCCATCCATCCATCCATCCATCCATCCACCCACCCATCCATCCATCCACCCACCCATCCATCCATCCACCCATACATCCATCCACCCACCCATCCATCCATCCATCCATCCACCCATCCACCCATACATCCATCCACCCACCCATCCATCTGTCCACCTGTCGTCCATCCATCCACCCACCCACCCACCCACCCATCCTCAAACCCACCCATCCTCCCTCTACCCGTCATTTACCGATCCCTGTATCAACTCACACATCCATCTACCTATGAGTCCTCCTCTGTCCACACATCCACCGCCAAGGCAAGCACGCACACAGGCATCCTCTGCTTTCCCATCCACCCACTCGCGCAGCCTTCTGTGTCCCCCCTCCCTCCTTCCTCTCCCCTCTCCTTTCCCCATCCCATGCCTGCTTTGTCCTAACTCTTCATCTCTGCCTCTCCGACTCTCTTCTCTCTGCCCCCACCCTGGCTGGTGTTTTTAATTTCCCCTCTCTTCTCCTTCTCACTTGCCCCTGTTACCTCGGTTCCTTTGTCTCTATGTCCTAACTCTACCCCTCGAAGTCTTCAGAGTTTTCCTCCTCTGCCCTCTCAGTAAGTGGGCTCTCCAACCGGCACGCGTTCCCTGCCCACCTCACTCCTGGCCTTCTTACCCACCCACCCACTGAGCGGTACACCCTGCCGCACGTGTGCCAGACACTGAGAGGGCATTCCTGACCCCCACCACGTGACAGACGTCCCCGCTTGTGATCCTGGCCTGTCAGGGTCGGAGCCTGCATCTCCTCCTGTGCCTCACCCTCCACTTCTCTCTCCCGCTACAGCCCCTCCGTCTCTCCACGCTGCCACTGCCGATCACAGCTCCAGCCAGCCTCTCCCTCCTCAGAGTCTAAACGGCTCTCCTGGGCAAGGCTGACGACTCTAAAAGTTCATTTCCGGGAGTTCTAGATCCGCGGCGATCACTCGTTTTTCATTCCTCAGCAGCTGCGCCCCCGCCGTGTCAGGTAGCTCTGAGGAAACCCCGTAGCCCCGAGGTCAGTAAGGTCTGAGCCGGAGTTGACATGCATGCCCCCAGCTTCTGGCACACGAGGAACACCCGAGAGGTGAAACGATCGGGCACAATTTGGTGATTGTATCAACTTGGGAGGCCGAGGCAAAAGGATACAAGGCAAAAAGCATGTTCTAGGCTAGCCTGGAAAACTCGGGGTGGGGGGCGGCTGGAGAGGTGGCTCAGTGCTTAAGAGCACTGACTACTATTTCCTGAGTTCAATTCCCAGCACCCACATGGTGCCTCACAACCGTCTGCAATGGGATCTGACGCCCCCTTCTGGTGTGTCTGAAGGCAGGCTACAGTGTACTCACATACATGAAATAAATAAATCTTAAAGGAAAAAAACAAAACAAAACAAAACAAAAGCTCAGTGGGTAATGGCACACACTGCCAAGACTGACACTGGATGTTGATTCCCAGGACCCACATAGTAGAAGGAAAACCTGATTCTTTCAAGTTATCCTCTGCCTTCTACCTGGGTACCGGTATACCCCCTACACAAATATCAAGCTTTAGAGGAGTTTAGTCAGGTGTGGTGGTGCATGCCTTTCTCTCTGGGCGGACAGAGGCAGGTTGATATCTCCAAGTTCAAGACAGGCCAGGGCTAGATAGTAAGGCCTTGTCTCAAAACTGGTTTTTTAATTTTTTTTAAAATTTTTTTTAGATTTTAAGAAAGAAATGGGTGGAGCTGGGATGACAGCCGTGGTTAAGAGCACTGGCTGTTCTTCCAGAGGACCTGGGACATGTAAAATAAAGAGATAAAAGCCATTTGTCCCTCCCCCCCCCCAATGGCTTCATGGTAGAATGCTTGCCCAGAATCTCCCACTGAAGGGCTGGGACCATGGCTCAGCGTCACCTGCCCAGCACGCGAAGGACCTAGCTTCAGTCTCCAAAACAGAAAACAAAACAAAACAAACCCCCAAAACAAAACAAAACAAAACAAAACAAACAAACAAACAAAAAAATGGGCGGTGGCGGCGCACGCCTGTAATCCCAGCACTTGGGAGGCAGAGGCAGGCGGATTTCTGAGTTCGAGGCCAGCCTGGTCTACAGAGTGAATTCCAGGATAGCCAGGGCTACACAGAGAAACCCTGTCTCGAAAAAACCAAAATCCAAGAAAAAAAAATCAGCAGAAGCCCCCAGCCCCTCCCACCACTTCATTTCCTTCCCTGAGTATTAAAAAAAAAAAAAAAAAAGTCCACGTGTGGCCATTTCCTCCGTGGATGGAGCTGTGGTGTCCTCCATCTTCCTTCTGCCTTTACATCACAGCTAGCTTATGTCTCCTCCACTCTGCTCCTCCCTACGACTCACCCACAGCGCCTAAAAGCCTTCTTCACAGCTCTCTCATATATATGTATGTGTGTGTATGTATGTATGTGTATATATGTGTGTATGTATGTGTGTATGTATGTATGTGTGTATGTATGTTTGTATGTATGTATGTTTGTATGTATGTGTGTATGTATGTGTGCATGCATGCATGTATGTGTGTATATGCGTGTATGTATGTATATGTGTATGTATATATGTATATGTGTGCATGTATGCATGTATGCATGTATATGTGTGTGTTTGTGTATATATGTGTATGTATGTGTGTATGTGTATATGCATGTGTATATATGTGTGTATGTATGTTTGTATGCATGCATGTGTGTATGTATGTGTGTATTGTGCATGTATGTATATGTGTGCATGTATGTGTGTATGTATGTTTGTATGTATGTGTGTATGTTTGTATGTATATGTGTATGTATGTGCGCATGCATGTGTGTATGTGTGTATATGTGTGTATGTATGTGTGTATGTATATGTGTATGTATATATGTATATGTGTGTGTATGTATGTATGCATGTATATGTGTGTGTGTTTGTGCATATATGTGTATGTATGTGTGTATGTATATATCTATGTGTATATATGTGTGTATGTATGTTTGTATGCATGTATGTGTGTATGTATGTGTGTATGTGTACATGTATGTATGTATATGTGTGCATGTATGTGTGTATGTGTGCATGTATGTATGTATGTGTGTATGTATGTGTGTATGTATATGTGTATGTATGTATATGTGTGCATGTATGTATGCATGCATGTATATGTATGTTTGTGTATATGTGTGTATGTGTGTATGTATGTATGTGTGTGTATGTATGTTTGTGTGTATGTTTGTATATACTGGGTGAGGTTGGGACCCCTGTGTTGGGGAGGTGGAGACAGGAGGAGCCCTGAGCTCAGCGGCCATCCAGTCTAGCCAATCAGCGATCTCTAGGTTCAGAGAGGGACCCTGACTCACAAAATAATGTGGAGAGCGGCTGAGGAACCCGCTGACACTGCCTGCACACGTGTGCACTCACCTCACACAGTCACACGAGGCGGTTGTGGACCCCAGGCCAGGAGGCTGTCCTTTTTTAAGAGAGCCTGAAAGCTGTCAGCGCCCTACCCTGTGCTTTTCATCAGGGCTGCTAGGAAGCTCACCTTCCAGTCTTGATTTGAGCTCGAACTCGCTCACGCTCTGATCCCACAGTGTCTTTCTCTCTTTCTCCCTCCCTTTCTGTCCCCCCCCCACCTCTCCTTTTCTCCCTTGTTCCTTCCTGTGCTGGGCATGGAACCCGAGACTTCATGAACGCCCTGGCTGTCCTGGAACTCACTCTGTAGACCAGGCTGGCCTCGAACTCAGAAATCCGCCTGCCTTTGCCTCCCAAGTGCTGGGATTAAAGGTGTGCGCCACCCCTGCCCGGGTTAGCACCTCACCTTTTAGCTACACCTCTATCTCCACATTCTCACCGTGCTACCCAGGCTGAATGTGAACTTACAACAATCCTCCTGCCTCAGCTTTCCTAGTGTTGGGACTACAGGCATAAGCCCCATGCCCTGATGAACCCTGCAGTCTCTACTTTGATGCCAACTCTAGAGCACTTTTACATCTGGGTACTTCTCGAGTAGAATCTATTAAGGGACAGCAGTTAACAGATCGTGCACAGCGTGAATGAGTGAGTCTTGGGCACCACAAATAAATTATGCATGTGGGTGTATGAAATAGGCCAGACCCATGAATAAATTATGCAAATAAAGGCGGCGGTCTTAGACTTGTGGGAAATAAATTAACTAAATCTTGTAAAGGAAGATGAGGACAGGCAGGGGTGCTGGTGAAGACACTGGACACAGCAGAGACAGACAGAGGATTGTGGGAATCGGGGCGTGAGCCAGGCAGCTGTGAGTTTCAAATTTATCTCAATGTGGAAATAAATTATGCAAAGTGGACACTGGTCCCTGCCAATTGGATGGGAGTCTAAACTACACTGGCTCTGAAGCTGAATAATGAATGAGCCGTGCAAACCGCCCGTCTCTCTGGCCCTACAGAGATAAATTATGCAGATGTGGGTACCACAGATGCCAGGCCGCAGATATATTATGTAAATGCGCCAAGTTACTCAAATTGATTTGCTCTGTCAGAACACAGGAGGCTGGTTTATGCAAGCGGAGTGCGAGTTATGCAAATAGAGATGTCTTACTGTAAAGATGGGAATAAATTATGCAAAAGGAGTGCTCTCAGGTAACTACGTGGCGAGCCCGAGGCATGTCTTACATGGTCCTGGGGCTCTGTCAGCCCAAGCACAACCTTGGGAATTACCTTCTGGGTGGGCGCAGGGCTCTCTACCTATTCCTGCATTCTTTGGCTCAGTCCTCTGGTGCAGCGTGACTAGCACATACACATGCACACTCACACACGCGCACGCACATGTATACACACACACACACACACACACGCACACGCACACTCACACTCACTCATACACATACACACACATGCACACTCACACTCACACACGCGCACGCACACGTACACACACACACACACGCATGCACACTCACTCATACTCATACACACACATGCACACTCACACTCACACACGCGCACGCACACATACACACACACACACACACACACACGCACGCACGCGTATGCACACTCACACATACGCATACACACGCATGCACACGCGCAGACATTCCGAGGACACCAGGCACCCCTGGGGTGTTGGCCTTACTCACCTGGACCACACCTGGGGAGAACACGGCTAGAATGAGATAGAGCCAGACATAGGCAAAGATGCTCCAGGAGGCTGTGACGAAGAAGACCCTTAGGTGCTTGATCTTACGGCTCTCGCCAGCCGGGATGACGTACACACACACAGCAATGACCACAAACATGTTGAAGGCGGCACTGCCCACGATGGTGCCTGGGCCTAGCTCACCCGCCTGGAAGTTGTGCCCACAGACCTCGATGACAGACAGCAGAATCTCAGGTGCTGAGGAGCCCAGGGCCATGAGTGTAAGGTTGGACACCGTCTCGTTCCAGATGCGCACAGTGCCCACGCTAGTCTCGCCGTTCGCCTTGGTGATGGTGATCTCTTTCTCCTTGGATGTGATGACCTCAATGGATGCCATAAAGCGATCGGCGATGATAGACACACCCAGGAACATGTAGACCATGGCCACAAAGTACACCACGGCCCGTGCGGCCTTGTCGCCCAGCGATGGGTCGTCGGGTTCCCACACAGGCAGCAGCACCCCTGGTTGGCAGCGGTAGGAACCTTGGCAGCCACCTGGGCTGGCATCGCTGTCATTAGCTGGGGGAGGCGGCAGGGAAGGGGTCGGAGTGGCTTCCCCCAAGCAGTGGGGTGCCCCGAGAAGGAGGGCAACCCCCACCAAAGCCAAGGGAGCCATGGGGGGGTGGTAAGGTCCTGGGGAGAGGAGCAGGAGATTAGAGTGGATCACATGCCTCCCTGTCACTCAAAAGGCACAGTGTGGTCTGGGGGCGTGGCTCAGTGGTAGAGCTCCTGCCTAGAATCCCCCAGTAAGGGGCTGGGGGCGTGGCTCAGTGGTAGAGCCCCTGCCTAGAATCCCCCAGTAAGGGGCTGGGGGCGTGGCTCAGGGGTAGAGCCCCTGCCTAGAATCCCCCAGGGAGGGGCTGGGGGCGTGGCTCAGTGGTAGAGCCCCTGCCTAGAATCCCCCAGGGAGGGGCTGGGTGTTGCTCAAAGGCACAGTACTTTCCTACTATGCAGTGAGGGTCTGGAGGTGGTACTCATTGATAGACCACATGCCTAGCATGCAGAGAGCCCAGGGTTTCATTACCAGCACTGTCAAAGAACAGTATCCCAGTTTGTTGGGTGAACTGGGAACCAACACAGGAGGCAAAGAGACACAGAGATCACCACATGGGCACCCAGATGAGAAGACACAGGAATGCCCAGGACAGAGGGAGTTTGCAAAATGCTGGAAACATCAGCGAGTCAAAATACCAACCATCACACACCATGATTCTGCAGCCTCGTTCCTGGGACAGACTTACACACCCATCTCACCAAAAGGCCCCAGGAGAACATTGAGGCAGTTTTTTTTCCCCCCGAGACAAGGTTTTTCTGTGTAGCCCTGGCTGTCCTGGAACTCACTCTGTAGACCAGGCTGGCCTCGAACTCAGAAATCCGCCTGCCTCTGCCTCCCAAGTGCTGGGATTACAGGCGTGCGCCACCGCTGCCCGGCTCGAGGCAGCTTTATCTACAACAGCGCCAACCTTGCAACAACTCAGCCGCCTCTCTCTCAACAATCGAACGCGGAAACAGTAATGGAGTAGTACACTGCCCCTAAACAGGGAGAGGACTGTGGCTGACGGTAACGACATGGAGGGGCCTGACCCTTAGACACGGGGCACCCCACGTACAGAGAACACCGCGAGACCCATGCCAGCTGGAGGCCAGGAGGCCAGTGGGCAATTCCAGGCGTTTCCGCTTGGCCCTCGAGGGGGCTGTAGTAGGTTCCGGGTATGAATGTCTATTTTTGTCTTTCTGTGTTTATGTTTTATTACCTCTCATTTATTTTGAGGAGGGGTTAAGTGTGGCATGGCCAAAAAAGAGACAGGATGAGAGATCTGGCTCCACAGAGCGGTCCTCTGACTGCACACACCCACACAATAACAAACTCACAATAAGCACGCAGGAGTGCCCACTCCAGAATATTCCACAGCTCCCACCTGAGGACCGCGGACCCCTCCCTGTCCCACCTGTCCTGTTCCAGGCACTCTAGCCTCTGCTGTTCCTCACACAAACCATGCTCTCCGAGGCTCTCCGAGATGACACCCCTGCCTGGCCTTTGGAGAGGAGTCTTCCATTCGGTTCACAGAGTAGAGGATCAAGGCTCAGAGAAGTGCAGCAACCGCACAGGTCACCCAGCATTCATCCACGCCCCCCAGAAGGCGCCCGAGGTCTGAGCTCCTGGCCCCACCCTCCCGTTGTTACGGTAACCCAGTCGCCTAGGATAGAGAAAAGGCCGCCCGCCCCGAGGAGCTGTCACCTGAGCCTGCCCTCCATTAGAAATGCCTTGGGGTGACTCTAGCCTTGTCTCCAGGAATTGCCGCCTTCTATGTCAGTCTGAAAGTTCCTCCCGAAGTCTAACCCACAGCCTGCCCTCCGCTCACACCCACAGACCAGGAGCCCGCTTCTCTGGGGGAGGGGTGCAGCGTGTTGGCAGAACTTCCTGAAAAGGAGTGGAGTGTGTGTGTGTGTGTGTGTGTGTGTGCGTGTGTGTGTGTGTGTGTGCAGGCAGGGGCGGGGAGAGGGGTGATTCTTAAAGAGCCGCTACACAGTCCCCTAGACGAGGTCTTTAATGATATATCTAATTAGCAGCCCCTAATTAGCAAACAGTCGGGCTTAATTACGAACCCGCCAGGATCCCAAGCGGACTCCCCTTTGTTTCTCTCTCCTCCCTTTTTGGGTTTTGGGAGAGACAGGGAAGACCCTGAAAGTCAAGAATCATCTAACCGCCTCCTGGGGGAGGGTGAGATGCCTGGGAAGTCCTAGTTCAAGTCTAATCAATTGTCCCTCCAGCTTCAGTCCTCCAGGAACACCAGGGTCAGTGGACTAAGGTTCGCCCGCCCAGCCAGAGGCAGGGTCTATCGGATCCCTTTTGCTGTCACCTAGATTGCCCTCCCCCCACCCCCCATCTCCCAGTCTTGGAAGAGGGACCCAGGAGAGAAAGCACTAGATAAATATTTGTGAAACACTCGGAGGCCTGAGCATTGTCTGTCTGTGGCTGGGGCAGGCTCTCTTTCTGCTCAGGCTTCCTCCTCTGAGCCCTGGAAGCTAATCTGGGTGCGGACTCGGTGGCAAAGGGTCGGGTTGAGTCCAGGAAGGGCCGGCAGGGCAGGTGGTAGCACCCTCTCAGGGTGGCATCTTCAAGGCTGTCTCCCCACTGACCTCGTGGGCTGCTGGCCAGCGGGGTTAGTGGTGAGTCTCCTGTTCTGTCTGACCTGTCTCTGGGGGATTCTGGGAAGCCAGGTGGGACTGCTCAGGGCAGACAGAAGCAGGGTGAGGACCTGGGCTGGGGCGGGGGTGATGCAAAGCAGAGTGGGAATACAGAACTCAGAACACACACACACACACACACACACACACACACACACACCGGCTCTCTTTCCATCAACCACACAGGGCCCCCACCACACACACAGTTGCAGACTGCAGACATAAACTGAGGCCGGTAGGGAGAGAGAGGACTTGGCCAAGCCAGAGGCAGAACACAAGTGTGGCATTTGAGGTGTGGGGCTCCTAACCCTGTGATCTTCTAAGCCATCTGGAATCCCCACGCGCCTGCCATGCAGGGCGGGCATCTTATGGGCACGTGAAAGCTCACCCCAGCTCTGGCCCAGGTGTAGGTTAGCACCTCGCCTACCTTCCCTGGAGCCCTTCCTGTGGGGAGGAAAACGTCAGGCTGAGCCCCTCCAGCGAGCCCCCAGACGCTGGCTGCTTTTCCACCCAACCTCAGTGTGAAGCAGGCATGAAGCTGGAGGGATGGAAGGGAGACTGTGCGAAGGACCCGTCTAGCCTGACCTCAGAACAGTTTCCAGGAGTAGCAAAGTGTCTCAGAGTTGTCCAGAGAATGAATGGACAAAACAGTGAGAGGTATGGGAGTTAGACTTTGGAAGGACTGGTCAAATGTTACTACACAGGTTAGGCTGTAGGCAGGACCAGTCTCAGAAAGTCAGGGTTGAAGAAGGATGGAGAGACCTGGGCTAAAAAGGGGTGACGAGGAGTTGGGGGCACTCCAGGCTCTCGGGGGAGTCCACACTGCGGGGAATCTGCCTCCTCCAGGTCCCCGTGCATCAGGGGCGGAGACAGAGGTGTGTGGGTGTGAGTTGGCTGCAGGCAGAGGGAGAAGAGGGGAGAGACAGACCCAGGTGCCCAGAGACGGACAGACAGACATACACATGGCGCACGCTGAAAGCGGGGCAGCCTGGACTCGGAGCCAGGGCTCCGGAAGCCCCCGCACTTGATGATGCGGCGCAGCCTGGATTCCCACAACCCCGGGGGGCTCCGGACGGCCACGCTAAGCTCTTACCTGCCTTGCGGCCGGTCCGGTCCCCGCTGGGCCCCCGCGGTGGGCGCCTCTGGCCGAGGAGGAAAGGGAGAAAGAGGGAGAGGAGCCGGGGACTGAGGGAGAGCAGGGAGGAGGGAGGAGAGGGGATGCGAGGAGGGAAACGGGGAGGAGCCGGGAGGAGGGCGGAACCCAGGGAGGAGGCGGGGACAGAGAGAGCAGCCCAGGGGAGGGGGCTAGACTGGAGAGGTAGGGGAGAACAGCTTGGGAGGAGGCCGGGGAAGGGGGCGGGGACGGAGGAACTGGGGCGGGGGAATCAGCCCTGAAGGGGGACTAGGATGAAGGAGCGGGATGCGGCTGACGGGAGGGGGTGGGACAAGTGAGTGGGGGAAAGGACCACCAGGAGGTGGGAGAGAGGAAATTTAGGAAGGGTGATGTGGGAACAGGGTAGTTGTGGGTTGGAGGACAGGGACAGCCTGGAAATGGGAGGAGCTGAAGGAGGAGAGAGGGTGGGCCCAGGGGAGCTGGGGAAAGGACCACCAGGAGGAGGGATATAGAAGCCGGAGGAAAAGAGGGAGGAGCCAGGAGAGGGCAGGACTTATGGGAGGGAGCGAGGCCTGGGAGCTCTGGTTAGGGAACCCGCCGAGGGTGGAGCCAACAAGAGGAGGCGTGACCAGGGGAGCTGGGGGCGGGGCCTCAGAACAGAGCAGAGGCCTTGCAAAAAAGGAGGGAGGAGCCCAGAAAGGGGGCGTGGCCAAGGAAGCTGGTGGGTGGCAGAGGGGCTTGGCAGGGCTGGGGTTGCAGGTTGCCCCAGTCTCGGGGTTCAGCACTAGAATCCAAGGACAGCGACGGAGGGCGCAAGTAGGTACACCTGTCTGCGCTGTGGTATCCCCAGTCCCTCGCTTTGATCACACACGCGCAGCAGCCCGTCCATACAAGGGCCCAGAGATGCAGTCATCGCTACAAATAGCCACAGGCTGGCAGACCTGGGGGAAGTGGGGGAAGGAATGTCGGGCGGCAGATCTTTCCAAGTTAACAGGCTCAGCCTGCTCAGAGCACCTTACAGAAGGCAGGGGACTGCCACCAGAGTGTCCATGTACGACGAGGGCCCTTCCCACTGCCCCTGCCACGCCAAAACACGGTCTCACTCCCAGACCCCAGAGGTAGATGTTATTAGTTCTGTTTTGACATTTTGAAGGTGGGGAAACTGAGGCATGCTGTACTGCCTCTGGGCTGGCATGGTAGGGGAGGATCAAGATCCCCCAGCATGGTGACACACATCTGCGATCCCGGCACACAGGAGGCTGAAACAGGAGGATGGCTGAGTTCCAAGCTATCATCAGAGCAAAACAATTTTGGGGTGGGGGTGGGGGTGGGGGTGGGGTTGAAGATGTGGACCAGTTGGTAGAATGCTTGTCAAACATGCACTGGGCCTGGGTTCTGCCTTCAGTACAGTATAAACCACGCATGGCTGTGCATGCCTGCAATCCCAGCAATCAAGAGGTGGAGGTGAATCAGGAGTTGACTGTCACCCTTGGCTAGAGGCCAGCCTGAGCTACATAAGACCCCTTCTCGACTCTCCCCCAACTGCAAAGTCCTAAGCCAAGCGTCTTGGGATTCTGAAACCTGCAGGTGGTTGACTGCAACTAGCTGCACAGGTGCAAGCACGCATGCCTGCAAGTGCACACATGCACACATCTCGGATGCATGTATCACACGCCCTCACCATCACCCCAGGCTCCCTCCCTCCAGAGGGCAGGTGACAGGTGCTGGGTGCTGAGCACAAAATGGGACAGCGCGGGGAGGAGGCTGGCCTTGCCAGCAGCCGGTGCCCACTGCCAGCTCTGGAGGGACGCTCTTGGGCCTGCCGCCAGGAGAGGGAAATTCCAGCTCCCCGAAGCTTCCCACGCTTTGGCCTGGCTTTTGGAGGTTGGAGCCGGGGAAGCTGGCATCTGATGTCCCAGGACCTTTGCGGTGAAGGAAGGTGGTCAGATTTACAGGCGGACTTCCTCAGCAGGAGTGACTGCTACCTACCCAACCCCACAAACACCCTCCGAGGAATCACCCAGACTCTACCTGCAGCCTGGATTCCCTCTGTAATATTTTACCAATCCTGCTGACCCCAGTTCTATTCCTGGTCCGGGCTTGGGGAAGCAACATTTCCTCTGGGCTGCATTCCTCTGAGCCTTGGGTTAGAGACTCTCTCTAACGGACCCATGGGGGTGGTGACTGCTCTTGCCTCTCCGGTCCTTGGGCTGTTTAGCTGAGCCCCGATACCTGCTTTAGCACAGTATTTCCTGGGCCTGTCTGCCTCAGTCTAGCGTTGACACCCAACACCGGAATCTATGCACCCTGACGCATGCAATGCATGCACAGTCGAATCCCTGTCCTTTGAGACCAGCTGCCTCCTAAATGGACCAGTAACATGATCACTTCTGCTTTGGGGCCGAGGGAGTCTGCAGCCTCCTTTCTAGGTCCGCTGGAGATGCTAAAAATCCCACAAGATTCCCTTGTCTCCGTGGGTCTCCCGGGGACCCACCCTGGGGAGTCCTCACTTCCCCGTCACTGCCGACTCCTCTGCGGTTCTTTATTCATCCTAGGTCATGACAATGAACCTAGGGTGGCCTCAGTGGCACTCGTCTGGGTCTGTGCTTCCTGAGTTTAGCTCACCAGAGCAGAAATCAGGTCCATAGCTTTCAAGAATGCACCGTCCACACACTGTAACTTTCTTTCTTTCCTCTGGGTCTAACCTAGGAGTCTCTGTGAGGTCCTCCTCCTCCTCAGTTCTTCTAGAGTGAATCCAGCACGGTAGAACCTGGCACACAGTAAGTACTCGGTAGGTGCTTGCCAGACAAAGGAAATGAAGACAGCCAGGACAGCTTTGTAGCTCCGCACGTGTAAAGAGTCCTCAGGGACCAACACCTGATGGATTGCAGGGGTTGGCAGAGAACATCTCTTTTCAATGGCGCAGACGGGCGTGATCAGCCGGGGTCACACAGCACGCCAGGGAGGGTCAGGGACTCTCAGCATCCCCCTTCTGGGGGAGTCCAAGGGGAGTGCTCCTCTTCTGAGACGCTTCCCTCCCCACCAACAATGATGGGCATGAGGGGCCCACACCCGAGAAGAGGGCGTGCTCAGGAGGCTCGGGGCTCCTCAGGCCTGGGACCCACCCTGTCCCCAAGGCCCTGATGATGTCTCCTCTGCTCCACTTGATGACGAAGCCGCGTCAAGACCAGCTCAGAGGCCTGGATCAGGCTGTGCTGTGGGGACAAGAGAGGAAGGTGAGCTGTGACAGGAGAGGGGCACATGCTAGACCATAGAGGGCAGAGGCTAGACCACAGGGTGTTGGGTGAGAGTTGGTCTCCCAAACAGGAGCAGAGGCCAGATTTGGGGTTGGGGTGAGGGGTACAGCTTCAGGTCAACTTCCTGTGGGAGGGGCAAGTTAGTCCCGAGCGGAAAGAGCTGGGGTTTGAGATCAGCAGAAAGGCTGGGCGTGGCCGTGCAGTGGCTGAGAACGAAGAACCGGACTCTGGGACAGCCTTGGCTACACAAAGCCCTTGGGTTTGGCTCTACCTCACAAAGCCAAGGTCGGGGGGGGGGTATAGCACAGTGGGTCCGACACTAAGCACCAGACGCATAAATAAGTAAGTGGAAAGAGAGGGGGAAGGAAGGAAGGAAGGGACAGGAAAGCAGTCAGAGGAGAGACAGAGATGGCTCGAAAACAGGCTCCATGAGAGGGTGTGTGAGGTTCAGAGAGAAGCTGAGCTTAGATCACAGCGGGAGGAAAAGCTGAGCCCCTGCAGCAACGAGGGGCTAACAGAGCACGAGCCAGGCAGAGGGGAAAGCACAAGTTGAGGCTGGACCTCAGAGATGCTCCTCTGGGGCTCACAAGCTGCCAGCGTAGCTTGTGGTTCAGTAGGGGACTCTGCCTCAAGAGCGTAAGACAGAAGAGAGCAGGACACAGGACACCCTCCCTGCCCACCCCCACAGTGAGATCTTAAAACCCTCTAACTCTGCTTTGCCCCCTCATGCCAGAGACCTCCCAAGACCAGGCGAGACACCATGCCTGCACCCGGGCAACTGGCCTGGGCTCAACCTCCCTCCCACCAAACCTGGCCAGGTGCCCCAGGGAGCGGCCGCTCCTGCGTCAGCCGGATGGATACCTGGAGAATGTGCACCCCTTTCAGGGAGACCACGGCCAGCTCCCGCAGGCCATCTCCAGTCAGGTCCACGTGGGCCATGGCCAGCAGCGGGCTGGAGAAGCTCCTGCGCCAGAGCAGGCGGAAGCCCCGGCCGCGGTACTTATAGCAGAGCAGCTCCTGTGGGGGAGGGGCCGAGGTCGTCAGGCTGAGGAGGGGGGTCCCTGCAGGGACACGGATGAGCCCATCTTTCAAGACTCACCTGTCCATAGGTGGCCACCAGGACTTCCGGCTGTCCGTCCAGGTCCACGTCCGTGACCAGGCCGCAGAGGACGCTGTCAAACTGGTCACTGCCAGGCAGGAGGAGCTGGTCGTCCAGGCCCTTGTTCAGAAGGTCCCTGAGGGTCCCCAATGCAGGGGAGCTAAGGTCAGCTGACAGGACCTTGCCACCTTTGACAGTGGCTGGCCTCAAGTGTCCGTCCTGGAGGCCCCCTTCTGGACGGCCTCCTGCGCTCCTAGGTGTAGGCTCACACAGTGGCTCTCGGAGACACAGGTGCCCTGCTCTCCGGACTTCTAAGCACGTGGTACTTTACAGAGCACAAGTGTGCGGAGCCGGATGAAGCCAGCGCACAGGAGCCCATGGCAGTGCGTGGCGTGGGAGAGGGGGAGCGGATGCGGGGTCGGGATGCAGTTAAGTGGGTTTGACGCAGCACCACGTAAACTGGGTGCGGGGGTACATGCCTGGAATACCAGCACACGGTGGCAGAGGCAGGAGGACCGCGAGAGTTCAGGGTCATCCTTAGCTACATAGTTGGAGAGGGCAGCCTTGACTTCCTTAGATGCTATCTCACCCCCATCCCCAACACACACAAGGCAACTGTCTATTAGCATTTCAACTGTGGTGTCTTAAAATCAAAGATGGCGGGAATGGTGACATCCTGGCAATGACCAAGCACTGCATGCCTAGGCTTCTCCAAGCCAGGGTCTGCTGGCATCCCTGGTCCACTCATGTCAGGGGTCTGGGTTTCTTTTTTTGTTTGTTTGTTTTGTTTTTCTGAGACAGGGTTTCTCTGTGTAGCCCTGGCTGTCCTGGAACTCACTGTGTAGACCAGGCTGGCCTCGAACTCAGAAATCCACCTGCCTCTGCCTCCCAAGTGCTGGGATCAAAGGCGTGCGCCACCACCGCCCAGCCAAGGTCTGGGTGTCTTTAAAGGGGGAAGATATACCCGCCCTTAACGAATCCTCTACGGGATGCGGGTGTGAGCGCTTCCACCTCCTCCCTGATCATAGCATCTCTCTTAACCCTAGCCACCTCAAAGGGTTGACAAGGTTAGACCACACCACATGGGCACAAGGTTCCATTGTGCCCAGAAGCCCCGGGCGTGCTCACCAGTACACCACAGCTGGTTCCAGCATGCTGGCCACAAGCAGACTGTATCCTTCCTGCTGGGGGAGGTCCGGGGTTGCTATGGAAGAGACAGGAGTTGGCAAGTCTATGGAGACAGGATCTTCCTTATCCCCTTCTCCTCTGCAGTGAAGGATGCAGGCTAGACCTCAGGATGAAAACCCAAGACTGTGCCCCAGGAGGGAAGATTAGAGATTAGCCTATGACAGGACTGTGGCCAGACATTAGACGGTGTTAGTCTGAAGGTAGAACGCAATAGGAGAAACACAGGTTAGAGTTGAAGTCTAAGGTTAGACCACAGTGTGAGAACTAGGGTGGAGGGGACCTTGCTTAGAAGGTGAGGGGTGGGTTAAGATGAATGTCAGTGTAGGACAAACCAAGGTCAAAGAACAGGAAGAAAAGCACCAGGGGGTAGTGTGAGATCATGATCGACAGTTGTCAGTTCAAAGGGCATGAGAAGTCTAGAGTGGGGGAAGTTAGTGTAAGATAATATGAGGAGTGAAGGCTAGACCACAAAGGGAAAGTTGAAAGTAGAGAAAAAGTTGAAGGCTAGACCAAAGCGGGGAGAGAGGTTGAATAACAGGAATGATCTGAGGCCAACCTGTGGCACAGCTTGGGGCTGAAGGGGGCCACAGGAGGAGCAAGAGGTCTGGTGTGGTCTCCTGGGGTGGGGAACGCTGAGGCTGCACCCCAGGCCCCAGGCCCCAGGCCCAGAGCAAAGCACTCACCCTCCGAGGTCGGCAGGCAGAACACGATCACTCGGGAGATGGGCCCGTCCTGCTGCACTGTCCATGTCTGCAAGATCTCTGTGTGGAGAGCAGGGACTCAGGGACCTGTCCCCCAGCCCTGGGCTTTTCCCCAGCCTGGGCCTCACCCTCACCTCCATTCTTCTGGTCCACGTGAGCCACACGCACACAGCCACTCTGGCAGCCCAGGGCGGAGAGCCGCTGCGACGAGCCGGGGATGTTGTAGACATCGAGCCAGAGGACACTGGTGGGAGGCCGGGAGACGGTGGGCAGACAGGTTAATGTCCCAGGACTCAACCCTATCTCTGCTTTCCAGAACACCCAGCCCCTCCCTGAAGCACCAGGAGCCAGCCCCTGAGCTCCATTCTGCTCGCTCTGGGGACACCCACCATGTTCAATCAACTTCCTGATGTCACGCTGAAAGCTGGAAACACGGCACCAAGCTGCCCCCCCCTTTTTTTTTGAGACAGGGTCTTATGTAGCCTAGGCTAGCTTCAAAATCAAGGATGACGTTGGGTTCCTGACTTTCCTGTTCCTATGTACCACCTGAGTGCCGAGGTTAGAGGTGTGCACTATCATTCCTGGATTACGGGATGGAACCTAGGATTTTGAGCATGCCAGGCATGCATCCTGCCAATGAGGTGACACTCCGCCATGCCTCCAGTGTCTCTAAGGTTGCCCTCCTGTGTGTGGTGCTAGAGGGCAGCCTGCTGTCTGGCTTCTCTGGACACGGAGCCCTGATCCCTTCTTTGGGTGCCGCGGTCCCCCTCCTACCTACTGGTCAGGTTCGTGAGCTCTGGAAAGAAGTTTTCCACGGGCTGCTCCTCAAACTGATGTAGTCCCTCGTTCTGAGGAAGCAATGGCGTCAGTCAGTGGCCTCCTGCACACGGGGCCAGCTCTGTCAGCCCGCCCCGCCCGCCCACCTCACCTCCTTGTAGAGATGAATGGCTGGGTCATTCCCACTCAGGAGAAACACGGTCTCCAGCTGGTCCCCAACCTGGACTCTGAAAGCAGAGAAATCTAGAATGTGCTAGAACCTGAGTGGGGTTAGATTCCTCCGGGGATTTAGAAATGCAACTGTCAATTTATTTTGAAATAGGGTTTCCTATATCCAAGGCTGGTCTTGAATTTACTATGCAGCCATAGCTGGCTATGAACTCCTGACTCACGTACCTGTACCTCTTGCACCCAGGCTGAAATGCATTTGTAAAAGAAAGAGAAAAAAAAAAAAAAAAAAAAAAAAAAAGCCCGCAAGAACCCTGCCATCCAGAGACTCGCACGCCAGGCGCACGGCCTAGTGTTCTGCATATTTGTGTACATCAACGCTTAAGTCCCGCAGCTGTGAGATCTCAGAGCAGCCTAGGGCAGGTGCTGGGGGCCCTGCTCTGAGTGCCCCCCCCCAAGGGCATCTTAGAATGAGTCTGCAAAACCTCACAGCAAAGGCCGGGAGATGGCTCGGTGGATAAAAGCAAGTGCAGCCGGGCGTGGTGGTGCACGCCTTTAATCCCAGCACTTGGGAGGCAGAGGCAGGCGGATTTCTGAGTTCGAGGCCAGCCTGGTCTACAGAGTGAGTTCCAGGACAGCCGGGACTACACAGAGAAACCCTGTCTCAAAAAATCAAAAACAAACAAACAAACAAACAAACAACAAAAAGCCCACCACTGGCTCCGCGTGCATCCCTGGCTAACCACTGGCTTATGTGCCTCAGATGGAGCCCAGAGCTCCGTGTACGAGGTGGGTGTATCCTCAGCCTTCAGTTGCATCTTTTAAATCTGGGAATCTCAGGGCTTATGGGGGCTAGAGAACAACTCCAGGCCTGGGAGGTAGACATCTGGGATTTCAGAAGTTGAATTCTGGTTGCTCAATGAACTCACTGGAATGATGTACCTGAGAGGTGACAGTGTGGCCATCTTGGCTGCCTTCACTTTGAAAAGCACCATAAGAAGCAGACTGGTGATGGTGGGTGGGTGGATTCCAGTCTGCGACAGTCCCACGAAACCCCACTTCCTGACTATGCTTCCCTTCGATTTTGGGGGCCTCCACTTGTTTCTAATCCTTAGTATACGAAGAGCCTTTTGTTTTCCAGACAGGGCCAAAGCCTCCGAGTGCGAGGAAAGGGGGCGGGGGAGGGGGAGGAGGGGGGAGAACACGGGTGCCCGGTCACTCACTCTGCGTGGCACAGCTGGAAAGGTGTGAACTGGAGTTCCAAATTCAGGCAGCTCTCTGCAGAAGGACACCGGGTGAGCCCAGCCGCCCCTGGAGGCCCCACCCGCACTCCCCCAGCCCCACTCACCTGCAATGGAGTCCAGGTTGTACTCTGAGCCAGGCTCGTAGTCACAGTAAATGTTAAGAAAGGGACTGCCCTTGTCTCCTGAGTCCTAGGGATGGAAACTGCTCTCAGGGGAGGTAGGGGAGGTGAAAGGCGTTTGACTTGGGATAGACTTGGTGGGATCCACAGTGACTAAGAGAGAGGGCGTGGACAGGCGGAGGGTGCTGTGGTACCTTTATAAAAGTGATGCCCACAACCAGGCCCCGTTTGGGGGGTGACTTGTTGAAAGTGTCGATGGAGACGATCTCAGCATCCACTATGAGGGGAGTTCAAAGTTCACTGGTTAGGCAGGTCTCCACTCTTTCAGCCTAATCACACTAACTTCGTACCACTGCAGTAAAACCTTTGGGCCAGCGGGAGTTTAACCACTCTCACCGTGATCTCTCAACACCGAGTACTATGCGACTGACACCTATGCTTGCGGAATCCTGGACCCTAACTACTCTCAGGCCATGACCACCACTGTCTCGGACCCTAATGATTAGCCAGTTTTGACCCTGACCTCACATCGCAGTGAAATTCTTAGAATTTCCAATACCAGACTCCGGTCCCGCCCCCGGCACCACAGCGCCACGCACCGGGAATGTAGTTGAATTGCAGCTCTTTGGCTACAGGCCGGATTTTCTGTCGGAGGTCTTGATAGCGGAAGCCGAGCACCTTGCCTTTAAGAGTGGCGGCCAGCAACTCCCCTCTCCCGTCGGCACCTCCAGCAAGCCCGTACACGTTGCTCTGCGACGAGAAGCGCGTGAAGCTGTCCTCTAGCAGTGGACAGGGTCCCTCTGCCACGGCCGCCTCCCCCATCCTGGCCCTCCGCGATCGGTCTCAGCTGGCCTGATGCTTCCCCAACCTGTCAGGGAACCTCCAGTAGCGCATACTGATGACGCCAGAAGCTGCCGCCCCTGCCCTCTACAAAGATGGCGCCCGGCTCCCTGACTGGGCGGCCCAGACAAAATTGTCCCTCTGCGTCGTAGTGCCCTGTCCTTACTCGTTTCAGAACTATGGAGAGGGTCTTCCAGAACTTGAGATGGGGGATGAAGGCGTTTCTGGGCTTCTTTGAAAACAGTGTGAAAATAATAAGAATCACCCTGAATTGGGGGTGGGGGTGGGGGTCACACACTCCTGTGATTACAGCACATGGGAAGTGGAGGGAGTTGGACCAGTTTGAGGCCAAGGTTAAGTATATAGTAGTTTTCAGGTCCGCCATCTGCATGAGACACTCGCATGAGACACTCCCAGCCCCCAACTCTTGTCTCTCTGATACACACACACACACACACACCTAATTACTACCCTTTTAAATAAGCACCCTCCACCCCCACCCCCGACCCCCCACCCCCTACAGGGTTTCTCTGTGAAGTCCTGGCTGTCCTGGAACTCACTCTGTAGACCAGGCTGTCCTGGAACTCAGAAATCCGCCTGCCTCTGCCTCCCAAGCGCTGGGATTAAAGGCGTGTGCCACCATCGCCCGGCTGAATAAGCACATTTGATCCGCCAATTTATTTAAACTCCGAAGCAAGCTGAAGGTAAGCCACATACCCAATCTTTTTACTTTTACAGACAGGATCTTACTACATAGCCTTGGCCGAACCGGTAATTTACAAATCAGGCTGGCCATAAACTTGTGACAATCCTCTTACCTTTGTATGCCAAATGCCAAGAGCACAGGCATGTCCTTCTAAAGTGGGTACTCTTAATATTTTTAAAACATGTATGTATATGCTTCTGTATGGGCACACGGACCATGGCATGTGATCAGAGAACAACTCTGGGAGTCAGTTCCCTTCACCTTCTGGGTCCCAGCGATTGAACTGGTTCGGCTTGGTAGCAAGCACCTTTGTCTGCTGAGCCATCTTGCTAGCCCTAAGGTACTCGGAGATCTATCATACAGGCTAACCGAGGTGAGTAAATTCTCTAAGACCACAAAGCAGCAGCTAGTATTAAACCCAAATTATGTCATACTTAAGTGGTATTATCTTTAAAACATTAAAGTGCATTCTTTTGTTTGTTTTTTTGTTGTTGTTGTTTTGTTTTTTTGAGACAGGGTTTCTCTGTGTAGTCCTGGCTGTTCTGGAACTCACTCTGTAGACCACGCTAGCCTTGAACTCAGAAATCCGCCTGCCTCTGCCTCCCAAGTGCTGGGATTACAGGCGTGCGCCACCACCGCCCGGCTTAAAGTGCATTCTTATACCAGGAGAAAGACCAGTTAACCTGCCCATCCTGGTGGCAGGGGAGACAACCTGCTTGACTGAACATCGACAGGCTGCGGGACCCACGGCTACCCTGTCCGCTCAGACTGCGCATGGTGCCATCACATCCTTTAGAGTGCCGCAAACTTCACACCAGAACTACGCAAAAAGCTTTACAAAGTATGAGCCCAGATCCAGGGAGGGCAGGGTCTGGGCTAATGCTTCTCAGTGATGGAGCCGGGTCCCAAGCCAGGTGCTCCTAACTATGAGGCCTTCAGGGGGTCCGGATCTGTAACTTCAATCAACCTCAGCACCCGGGATGCATAGCCTCAGACACAAAGTGGGCTCAGTAGCTATGCTAAAAACCTGCCACCTCTAGGCCAGATAAATGGCATAGATAAGGGTGCTTGCTGTGCACGCCTCACAGCAAGCCAGATCCAATCTGTGGAGTCCATGTCAAGACAGAGGAAGTGCTGCGTATCTGCAGTCCTAGCACTCCTTTGGGCTGGAAGCTCCTGGGCCAGTTAACTTGAAGTACTAAGCACGTGAGCAGAAAGAAGTCCCTGCCTTGCCCAGCATGGTGGCCCACACCTTCTAATTCCAGTACAGGGGAGGCCAGACTAGTGTACAGTCAAAGCTACACCAATATAGAAAAACACGACGGTGCTTCAATAAGGAGTTAAGGGTTGACTGCCAACGTCCTCTGATCTCCACATGTGGGTCATGGTGTATGATCATACACGCATTCTGCAACCTCCAAGCATGTGGTGCTGTTAGCCAGTATGCTGTATGAGACTTCCCCTGGGCGGTATTTGGACACAGTGTGGTATGAGAGGTGGAGGAGGAGCTGGTCTGGTGAGGAAGAGCTCTTGGGGGGGGGGAGGGGCAGCACTGCACTCCCTGTGCACACCTAGCTTCATAAACCATCCACTGAGTGGGTGGGGCATGCAGGCTGGCATGGCCTCTAGTTTTTATTATTTGTGCATGTAACGGTGTATCTTGTGCATATCCATGCACACGGGAAGACAGTTATCAATGACCATGTTGTCACTCTATTCCTCTGAGACAGGGTCTTTGTTGAGACTACCAAGCTTCTGGCCATCAAGCCCCAGCAAGTCACTGCCCCCCACCCTGCAGGCTTACACATACGTGTGGTCACACCCGTGTTTTCGAGCATGGGTGCTGACCATCTGCACTCGGGCCCGCCTGCTCGCTGTGTAAGTGTTCTTACCAACTAAGCTCTCCCCACTTTCCCAGCTGCTCGGTGTGTTCTCTTCAGGCTGGTTCTGACTCATACAGCAACTTGTAAGCCATGTTCACTTATGTTTGCAACCACATATGTAGTAACTGAGCCACATATGAAGCTTCCAAAACACCAGGATATCAACCGCAGTCTAACCAGAGCAGCAGGCTGCAGCCCTGGGCATAAATGGGAGATTCTCACAAGGCTTCTTGGCAATCCCATGGTAAAAAAAAATTGTCTTTCTCCAGCATCAGGTTTCTCCAAAGCTGAGGGCCACTAAAGTTACCAACTGAATGAAGCTACTGGGACTGGAGGGATGTCTGGAAGGTCAACTTTTTCTACTAGGTTGTCTGCTTCAGTCGGGGCAATCCCATGGAAGGAGCCCAGCCCTGGCAGACCCACCCCCTGTAGGGTGAAATGGGCACGAGGCTCCAGCATCACGGGCCAGTCCACAGCTTCTAGAAAGCACTCTGGTTCTGAGGTTCAGCTGCAGAAACCTCTTAACAACCCCAGGACAGCCAAGGTCCAAGGGGAAGGGCACGGAGGGCAAAGGGGCGAGCTGAGGAGGCTCATGCAGAAGTGGCAGGTTTTATTGTCCTTCTTGGGCCAGCTGCAGCAGCTTCAGGGTGACACACCTGGATGCAGGGAGAGAAGCAGGCGCAGGGCAGGGTCAAGGCACCCCGTGAGCTCCAGGGCTGGGTCTAACCTGAGAGGTTGGCGTTGTAGGAAGAAGGGAAGGCTCCAGGGGCAGAGGTTACCCCCAGCCAGGGAGAGCGAGCAAGTCTCAGAGCTCCCTGTGTTCTTATCTCTGCTAGGGGACAAGGTAGAGGATATGGAAACAGCCTTAAGACACTGCTGGTCGGGAGATGGGACCGGTCGCTGACCCCAGGTTCCCGACGCAGATAAGTCTGTACTGGAGAATCTGTCCAGGTGGGTTTTCCAGGGCAAGAGGGCACCTTTGGGGGCTTAAATAAACGGCAGGGTGAAGGACGCAGGGTGACCAGCCATCCAGGAGAGCCCGCCTGGTGCCCTGGAGGATGCGGCCTGCATTGCACCCGTTCCTTCAGACTCCTGGTGGGAGGTGTTGGCTCCACCTCTGTGACAGACAGACAGACAGGTGGAAGGCGTGGCTGGAGGCCTAGCGCAGGTCCTCCTCATCACCCTGAATGGTCTTCTTGATGCGTAGAAGCATGGTGGTAAGCCACTGGTCCAGTCTTGAGATGGAGTCATATTCCTTGACCTGTGGCGTGGCACAGAAAGGGTGAGTCATGACACTGCTCTGTCCTGGAACCCTCCCTGGCCCCAGTCCCAAGGTGTCCAAGAAAGCACCCTGTCACCTCAGTCGGCATGGCTTGGGGTAGGAGTTGGCAGTAAAAGACTTGGCAGTTTAAAGGACCCTCCGAGCCCTCTGGCTCTGTGGGTGGACCTGAGGCCCGAGGCCTGGAAACACTGTCTCTCCCATCCCTGTGCCCGTGGGTACAGCCAGCTTCACCTTTGCCCCGGGGCCTGGTTACCGAGCGTCCCCAGGGAGTGATGCCAGCGGCAGGTACGGCTGGAGAACCAAGGTAGACACAGCTGGGGATGTGTTCAGAGTGGACAGGGAAGGGGGCACCGCCCTGCAGGGCAGCCGAGTGGTACGAGCTGACAGCCTGGGTGTCCAGGGGGGCTCTGAAGACATTCTGACTGTGGGGCAGAGATGGACTGGAGTTCCGAGGGAGCAGGGCAGCCCCAGCCTGCCTTCGGCCTCCGTGCTGCCATCTACACAGTGGGCGGACACCAAGGGCTCCAGGGTGACTTGTAAGAAGGAAAACTACAGCTGAGGCCCAGGGCCTAGAGTTCAAGTCGGGGAGAATCGTTTTGGGGTGGGGAAGTATTGAGAGGGTTTCTCTCTGTAGCCCTAGCTGTTCTGAATTTATTCTGTAGACCAGGCTGACCTCGAACTTAGAGAGATCCTCCTGCTCTGCCTCCCAAGTACGGGGACTGAAGGCGTGCGCTGCGACTACTTGGCTTAAGTAGGCGGACAGTGAGGGCACACCCGGGAGGCTCCGCGCGCGAGGGCTTCCGCGCCAGCACTCACCGACTCCGTGTAGCTGTCCACATTCTGCTCCTCGTGCGCTTCCAGCAGCTTCTGCAAACAGGGTCAGGGTCAGCTAGCGGATGCTGTGGGGTGTAACTGCCAGGAGACCCCACACTGACAGGGTCTGCCCCAGGCCCCCGCCCTGCCCACCTCCCTCCACTGTCCCTGCGTTACTGTACTCGTTTCGGGTGGAGAACTGAGCAGAATGGCAGGAGAAAACCAGAACAAACACAGCCCCTCTAAGCAGTCTCGGGGGTCGCCCCAGCTGAGACCCAGGTCAGGGCGTGCCAGCCCCAGAGCTCACTTTCATCAGCTTGCACTCCCGGGAGTCGGAGAAGGCCGGGAACAGCTCCTCATACTTCTGAACAGCAAGCTGAGCAAGAGCGGGGCAAGAGAGAAGAGGTAAGAAAGACCGGGCATCAAGAGTGCTGGTGGGCAGTTCTGACTTGGTGCTCCACGCCTCCAAGATCACCTGACCCGTGCCCGACAGTGCCATCCCCACCCAGCTGAGCCCGGCTGGCAGAGGTGGCTGCAGGAAGGGGCAGGCTTTCCAGGCACGGAGTAGGGAAGGAGGCATAAGAGCCTATGGCACGCCAGGCCTCCAGCTGTGCGCACACCTGGACCTGGGGGCCTTGAGCAGGCCAGCGGCAGCGGGAAGACTTACTGGGGATACGAAGTGAGCTGGGTGGGGGTGTGGCTCAGGGGTAGAGCATTTGCATAGCAGGCAGGAGACTCAGGTTCCATGCCCACCACAGAAGTAGAAACAGCAAACTGTTCTAACTCCCCCAAAGGCAGAGCCGCCAGCTGTACGCAGGCAGGGAGGGAGACTGGGGCAGCCAGAAGGCTGAGAGCCAGTGCCCCTTCCAGATCCTTCTACCAACCAGTGCTATCCCCATCCCTGGCCTCGGGCCTGGAAGCACTGGAATTTGGTGGGGAGGCATAGAGCCAAAGGTGGAGTCGTGCCATCAGGAGCCCCAGGTCCTGGCAGGACTATGCCTGGGCTTCTGCACCACAGTTGAATGGGACAGTCAGAATATACGGCAATCCATAAGGGGACAGGCTGGCAAGGCACCAGTCAGCAGCTGGGAACTCAGGAAAGCAGCCAGACTGTTTTCCTTCCTTACCACAGGCTAGGGCTAGGGCGATAACCTGGCTGTGGGCTCACCTTGGCGTTGAGCATGTCGATGCAGAAGTGGCAGAGGGCCGCCTTGAAGAAGTAGTCTTTGGCGCTGTACTTGAGGAGGGGGCTGTCCATGGCGCTGGTCCCAACCTGCAGCCACATTTCACCATGAGCTTCGCAGGCAGCTCCAGGGTGACGGTCACCATGGGAGCCTGTGGGGAGCTGAGCCCTACCCTACAGAGGTCTGGGGAGCAGTGAGCAAGGTTATGAAGTGTTGCCTGAGTGACCAAACATGCGGGTGTGGGTGGGGTAAGGGAAGCAGGTGTCTGTGGGGGAGGCGGCATCACTGCCAGACACACAGGAAACTGGCATTCAGTGGGCAGAGGGGTGGCAGGTGTGGGAGCATGGGAAGCAGTGCCCGCCCTTCTCCCACAGCCAGCTGCCTGCTCTTCTTCTGGCCACAGCCTGCCCCACCCCCAAGCAGTGTCACATGACCCTGCGGCTTCCCACGGTTCAGGGTCTCTCCTTTGCTGAGTCTTCTCCCTCCTGCCCTCCTTGTTCTGCAGGGGACGCCTAGCTCTAGGGCCAGCTCCCATGAGGAGGTTACAGGGGGAAGCAGCATCTGGTGAGGGTGGCCTGGGAAGGACTGAGGATGGAGTGTGGTGGGCAGAGGCGGCGGTGGAAGCCGACACCGGGCAAAGCCCACCTGCTCGTAGATGTCGATGGCCTTCTGGTACTGCTCCAGCTGGGCGGCGTAGCCGGCCACCTTCAGCAGACACTTGTTGGCTGAGCTGTGGGGAGAAGAGGCATGAAGGGGCAGCACAGGGCCCGCGCGGAGGGCAGGCTGGGGAGGGCTACCTGTTGGACTCTTCTCCTTTGTAGTAGTCTGCAGATTGCTCGTAGTGGGCGATGGCCTGGGGAGACATGACAAGGGACCACTGAAGTGGAGGACAAGGCGGAGCAGTGCCTTAGCACAGCCTTCCCTGCCTTCCGAGGCCGAGCAGGGCAGCATGGTGGGTGGGAGCGGGAGCTCACCTTCTCTACGTCCACCAGCTCTGTCTCGTAGATCTCAGCGATGGAGATGTGGTGCTTGGCCGCGATCGTGAACCTGCCCTGGGGGAGGGGAGAGCACAGTAAAGGGATGCGACCAGCGACGTGCTCCACCAAGTGCCGCCCCAGTCCAGTCGAGCCCCCTCGGGCTCCCACCTCGGTAAGGGGTCAGACCGCAGACAGGGGGATGACTCATGACGGGATGGGCAGAGAGGAGCTGGCAAGAGCGGTGGCCCAGCAGCTGCCTCTCAGGAGAGGAGCCTTCCTTACTAGAGGGCGAGGGCCAGGCAAGGGCAGCACCTGCAGGGGCGCTGCAGCCACAGGGGGTTATGAAGGGGGCAGAGGCAGCATGTGAGGGGTGTGTGGGGCAGCAGACACCCCATTCTGTAGCCCTGCCCCTAAGCACAGCGTAAACAGGATGGACGGAGCAAGGCAGGGTCATCGGGCAGCCCTTACCATGTCTGTATAGATCTCAATCGCTCTCATCAGACAGTTAATGGCCTCTAGGGAGGAAAGAGAAGACAGAGAGGTCATTACGGCAGGGCCTGCAGACAGGAGACTGCACTCCCTGAGGCAGATGACAGGCTCGTGGCTGCCTTGGCTGCAGGGCTCTTAGGATCTCCAGAGCAACAGGAAGGAAAGGATGGGACGGGAGCGCTCGGCCCCAGGCAACCCGGTTGGATTGGGTGTTTCTGCGCACAGAGGCGTGCTGGCGCTTCCTCCCCGGGAGGCCCTTCCCGTAGCCGCTTCCAGCTCTCAGGCAGCATCAGGGCACAGTGGCACAGCCAGACCCCGCCCCCAGAGGCAGACTGAGAGCCAGTGTGAGCTGGGGCAGGGCCATGGTGCTCAGCGCCGGTCCGTGGAGACGGCACCTTGAGTAAGACGGCACCTATCCCAGGCCTATGGCCCGACTGGTCTTTCCTGCAGAGAAGGCTGGATGCCAGGGGCACTGGGGCCTCTCCATGGGGGCTCTGCACCCCCAGAGGGCACCGTCCTCTCCTTAGTGCACCCCAAAGGTTCTGGCCCTGCTGCTGGCTGCTTGAATAGCAAGCTGTACCGGACACCAGGATGGCACCAGGCTACCGTCGCTGTACCATTTCTTCTAAGATTTTATATTGGGAAAGGATTTTTTTTTTTTTTGAACAAGTTATTTGGAGGAGAGAGGCACGAGTGGGAGGCATTTTCTAGCAGATGGAAATGAACTCTCAGTATCTTTTAACCACCGTCTCAGGAGGGGAGTACTGGGGTTGGGGGAGGCGCAGCCGGTCAAGGGTCTAGATGGACTATGAACGTGCCAGGAAGGCTCCAGGGCTGTCTACTGGGCCCTCTTGGGATGAGGATGCTAAGGTTGCTTCCTGCGGGGATTTCGGTAGCTAAGGCCTGTCGGCATGGGATCTGTTGGTGGGGCAGTCCCTGCCACACAGGCAGGGGAGCGACACGGATTCACGGGGCCTTGGCTCCTTGCTCTGGGAACAGCTTGGAAGGTGGCAGGCTGCTGGCTGACACCTAGTCTGCTCTCACCACAGGGCTTATCTGAGGCCACAGGTCTGTTCCTACACTCCCGGGTGCTCGGCGCAGAGAGCGGGGAGAGGGTCACAGAGCCCAGCTCCACTCTGCACCACCCTGGAGTCCCTGGGCAGACGCAGATCTAAGCAGGCACTGCTCACAGTAGGACAGGAACAAACTGCAAGCTCCAATAAGGAGCAGGGGTGGATGGGAAGGCGGTCAGGTGTCTTACACATAGTAGGCATGCAGGAAACAACAGTGGGCGTGAGGTTAGAGGGAAGGCATGTGAAGACAGGCTGTTTCCCTGCCTGTGCACGTACACAGCAAGCTCCTACTATAAAAGCGTTGAATTCCCAGGCCATCAGCTGCTGCTAATGGAAAGCCTCAGGGGAGAGTCCTAAAGAGCTGATGGATGAGACCACAGGGTAGGTGGTCAGACAGGCAAGGGAGACCCCTCACGAACAAACTGGGTGTGCGAGCCTGCCCTGGCCTTCCGGCAGTTTCCCAGGACACTAGGCACACGGGGGAAGCTCTAGAGCCCAGGGTAGCTCCCTTCTGGGTATCAGACACCGCTGTGCACACCTCACAGTAGGTCTGTGCTGTCACTGAGGAGAGCGCAACGCCCAGACAAGTGATGGGGCTGGGGTGCCGTTTCATGGTGCTGCTCAGGGTGGGGGGCGGGGAGTGATGCTCGGGTTACCTGGGCGTGTCCCCGTGAGCCCCGACAGCCCCGACAGAATGGCTGTCACCCATGCCAATGCTCTCCTTCCCCCAGCTGTGGGCTGTGACGGGGGCGGGCACCGTGGCAGCAGGGCTGGCCGCCACCCCTCCCGGTCCAGTAGGAGTCCCTATCCCTTAGCATCAGAAGCTCTCCTCTCACAACTGTGCTTTCCGACCCCGTAAGGCCTGTCTACCCTCGGCGCCTCACGCAGTGGCTGCAGCATCTCAGTCACTTCCATGTTAGGCTGGCCTGGGCCCATGCCTGGGTCTCCAGGGGAAAGGACATGACCTCAAGCTGGGAGGGCCAGTTCTGTTGGAAGAGCTCGTGGTGCTATGGCATCCTGCAGGGGGGGGGGGCAGCCACTCCCACCCAGGAGCTAGTCCTCTCCGCCCTCGATGGAGCAGCTGAGGGCGCGGGTGCCAGGCAGTTCCCCCGGGGCAAGAGGGGAGAGCATGAGGATTGCTGTGTGGGGCAGAGACGGCCCCGAGCCACGGGCTGTATCTAAATCCTGTCAGGCCTGAGCCCCACCACATCACAGCCAAACAAACAGGAGTGACCAGTCAGCCCAGGGACAGAGCCAACACAGTCATCTCTGACTGGTAGTGCTTCTGTGACAAAGGCAGCTGTTCACTGATGCTGGAGGCCGCGGCGCCGCCTTCTCCCCAGAGACGGGCCTTTATCCACACACTGAGCGTCTCCTTTTGAAAAGAATATTCAGCCGGGCGGTGGTGGTGCACACCTGTAATCCCAGCACTGGGCAGGCAGAGGCAGGCGGATTTCTGAGTTCGAGGCCAGCCTGGTCTACAGAGTGAGTTCCAGGACAGCCAGGGCTACACAGAGAAACCCTGTCTCAAAACACACACACACACACACACACACACCAACAAAAAACAAAAGAAAAAAAGAATATTTTCCACTCTCCTGAGGGGAAATCCTCGATATTTTAAAAGTTACTGAGACAGCCTCACACAGGCCCAGGCTCACCTCAAACTCACTTGCAACCGAGAGCTGAGGATGGTCTGAATGCCGACTGCCTCCCGAACGCTTAGATGACAGGTGCGCCTCATGACTGTCAGACACCTCTGCTTGCTAAAGTTTAAAGTTAGCAATGTGTGTGGCTCTAAGATGTAAAATAAGAACCATTCTGGGGAGCGGGGCCGTGCACAACATATTCTCAGCTCACCAGAGGCCCAGGCTGAATCCCCAGCACCACAAAAATAAGTGAATAAAAATATCGGAAGCAAACTCCCCGGCCCAGGAAGCCCGGCTGGTGCCCATGGGCTGCGCTGTGTCCAAGCCGGCTCCTGTCCCCACAGGCTCTGCTGTAGGAACTGCGCTCTGGCGACTCTGCCTCTTCCTGGAGTGCAGGGAAGCAAGGTCACACTGATCCACATTCCTCCGCTCATCTCCCTTCTTATGCTAATCCTGACACCTGAACAGCTCTGCCGGCTCCCTGGCACACAGTGGGTCTGAAACGGAGCTCCCACTCCCAAATGCTCAGAGCCCGGAAGGGGTGATGGCTGCACACCAGGGTGGGAGAGGTGCCACCTGCAGTGCCAGCGCCAGTCACTGGAAAAACCCAGATCTGTGTAGACGCCTGAGGCTGTGGGCAGTGCCCGGCGGCTCTGCCCTCTGTGGCTCACAGCCCTTACCTTGCGGGTCAGCTTTCTTGAAAGCGTTGCCAGCGTCCACGAAGCAGGTGGCTGCATCGTGCTTGCTCTGGAGCTGGAGGTGCAGCTGGGCAGCCTGGCAGAAAGCGTTGCCAGCAGCTAGAACAGAGCAGATTGTCCGAGCTTCAGTCGCTGCCCCAGGAGGCACTCCGGGCTCTCAAGAACACACTCGAGTCCCAGGGAGCGGCCAGGGCCAGCCCACTCCAGCCCACGCAGAGCTTCCTGGTGGGCGAGGGTGTCAGCCGCCTTGGAAGCCTAGTCCCGGGCACACACTGACAGGCAGGGTGAACCAGGCCCAGTCCCGTACCCTCCACCCAGCCCGGGCCAGCCACTCCAGAGCCACCGCTGCCACAGAGAAAGGAAAGGCAGGCAGAGCTGAGGGCGGCAAACCCACGACGTCCAGGCTCTGGGGTTTAAGAGACTTCCCCTTGAACAGGAAGCCTGGGACCTAAACAGAGAAGCAAGGTGGGGATGGGGAGGCGCTCCCTGAGGGGTGCTCTGGGAAGGTCCAGCTGGGATGAACCCATTTCTCTTCTCAACCGCCCGAGCTCTCAGGACACGGGACATGGACAGCAAGTGCCAGGGTCCATGAACACAGCGCTCACACCTGAGGGCAGGACAGCCTGTGCTCATCTCACCGCCAGCGGCCACAAGGCCCACGCTAGCCTGCTCACAGACCTCCTCCAGACTGGCCAAGGGGAGGCGGCAGGTCTCCCCACGGTGGGCAGCGCGTCAGTACCCCCTCAGCTCAGCTAAGTGCTGCCTCTCCTGCTCCTCCAGTCCCACTGAGTGGGAGCCTCCAAGTTGCGGGAGGGCTGGCTGCCGCTCACCTGAGCACGGCAGGGCCCACAAAGCCTGCCAGGGCTTTGCCGTACCATTATCTGATCAGATCGTCAGCAACAGTAGCAGTATTTGTCATTGTTATTGTACTGTTTGGGTTCTGAGACAGGTTCTCTTTTACTGCAGAATAATCTCGAATCCCCAGTGTAGCCCAGGGGATCTTAAACTCCTGATCCTCCTGCCCCACCTCAAGAATGCTAGAACACATACTAGGCTCCGGAATTGTTTTTAGTAGATCTCTAAATAGTTAAAAAACGAAAGTTGAAGCCGGGCGGTGGTGGCGCACGCCTGTAATCCCAGCACTTGGAAGGCAGAGGCAGGCAGATTTCTGAGTTCAAGGCCAGCCTGGTCTACAGAGTGAGTTCCAGGACAGCCAGGGCTACACAGAGAAACCGTCTCGAAAAAAACCAAATCCAAAAAACAAACAAACAAACGTTGAAAACATGGAACAAATGGCCTAAGACTTGTGTTTTGAACATGGGGCAGGGCAGGAATACAACCTGTGATTAAACAACGGGCCTTGGAGTGCTGGGCTTGGGGAACTCCACTCACTTCACTCAGAGGGTGATGTAGCAATAACTGCGTCTACTTGCAGCTCTGGCCCCTACTGATCAGCCCTGCTGACACTGGAAGCCATGCGACAAAACCAGGCCCGGCAGGCTCCACGCAGTGACGGCTGCCCCAACCCAGCTCATCGGAGGCAGTGAATGTCCTCCATGCCTCCTCTCAGGACAGCATCCATCCTACCACGACCCCAACTGAGGGGGCAAAGCATCCCATTTGTCTCCTGCTGTGGCCTCCTGAGGATGAAGAGGGGACTTCAAGGCCGCGGGCCGGGCCGGGCCGGACCTGCAGGCTTTGGGCTGAGGGCACGTACCACTCCAGTTCTTGGCCATCTTGAACATGTTCGCCGCTCTGGCATAGATCTCGCATGCTTCCTCTATTTTGGATGAGCCTCTGGGGGAGAAGAGAAGGGAAGAGATGAAGAGACCGTCCAGTCTTCTATCAGAGAGCAAACCGTCCTCTGCGCTGACATCACCTGAGCACCCTTAGCCCTGCGTACAGGCCATCCCCGCAGGGGAGTGTACGTGCCCATGGTAGTGGCGACATTGATTCCTGACCTCCCCTCCTCCACAGCCTGGCTCTTCAGCCTCTCCTACTCCTTGCCTAGGTGGTAGGTGACCACTTAGATCTAGGAAATTTAGATTCCTGTACTTGAGGAGACTGCAAAGCATTCTGGGGGGATCCTCAGGGCCTGACTCCTGCACATGGCCACTGTTCCAGAAAGGCCTCGATACAGTGTGTTGTCATACTTCAGAACAAGGCAGACACAGCACATGACAACCACATGGAGGAACACTATCACAAGACAAATACAAAATGCTCCCGAAACACACCCATTTATATAAACAAATACTCAATACTTCTGGAAAAATATACCCAAACCTGGTAGAAGCATTGTTTGCTGAGGTAGAGCCTGCAGAACTGGGGCTGGGGCTAGGGCTGACCCACTGTACATATGTGCACAGAACTGGGGCTGGGGCAGGGCTTAACCACTGTACACATGTGCACAGAGCTGCGGCTGGGGCAGGGCTTAACCACTGTACACATGTGTGCTGCTAATTTATTTTGCACCATCTGAACATTTTATATTTCCGAAAATGTATATATTTTATTACCCCATTTTTAACCAGGCCTTCTTGTAGCCTAGGCTGGCCTCAAAGTCTGGATCTTCCTGCCAACACCTTCTGAGTGCTGGGATTACAGGTATGCACCACAGGCCTATGTGGCCCTGGGGATAGCCTCACACATGCTAGGCAAACTCAGCTGTTTCCAGCCCTGTGTGTTTTATTATCAGGATTTATATTTGACCCTGTCGCCCAGCAATGGACAACACCATTTGCAATTTATCCTAAGACACAAATCAGAATTGCAAAGAAATTTGGCATAGCATTCTGGAAATGAAAAGTACCCCCCTACACTTACTGGGCCAGGGCAGGAGCCTGGGAGACACAGGAATGGAGAGACTTTTAGCCTCTTTGCTGAGTGAGGGTCTGATACAGCCCAGGTGGGCCTCAAACGACACAGCGGGAGGTGCTCAAAGACTCCACCCCACTGTGGGCTTGCACCATCGCCTCTGTCACTGAGCTACATCTCCAGCCCCAGTACCTTATAGTTATTTTAAAATAAGGGCTTTGGGCTTTACTCTCGCTTCTCAACCTCCAAGGTTCATATGAACCTTCTCCTGGGCTAGGCAGGGGAGGGGAGCTTTCTTATTAGCTCAAACTCCTAAGTCCCTTCCATTCTGTCTTCCAACGAGGACTAGCCCGTGAAGACTGTGACCCGACAACTGTTCAGACTCTCATCACATACATGAGCATATGTGCACAGAACTGGGGCTGACATTCTCCAATATCCCATCAAATGGACTTCACGCCTTCCCAAACTGGTAGTGATTAAAAAAACAAAAAGGAACATTTCCTCATGAAAAGCCACATGCACTCTCCTCACCGCCCGCCCGCCCGCACCCCCAAGTCAACAGATGCAGTGTGGATGGCACTTGGGAGCGTGGCTCTGTCACGCAGCTGTGGGGGCTACTGTGTTCGTGTGTGACCTAAGAACACAGCCTTGCTCAGGGCGGGGCGGCACCCACAGCCCTGAACATGCCCGCCCATGTGCTCGGTAGGTGGGCGGGTCTGGACTGGGTCTTAGAGTCTGATCACTGTGCTAGGCCAGCAATGGTCTGGAGAGCTCGGGTCCAGACAGCACCAGGGGACGTGTCTGTTCAGAATCCGCCCTCTCCTCTCTGGCCCCATGCCCCTCCCCCCATTACTGCTGCCCTGTCTTCTCCTGAGCCACTCGCAGCCATGGTGAGGTCGGAAATGTTCTCGTTGTTGTTGGCACAGGATAAATCAGGAAGGCCCCCTGAACCTGGATGTAAAAACCCCACGAGGACCTTCGGGATGGTGTCTCTGGATGTGTAGAGATATAAGCCAGAGCCTGGCACACGCTCAACTGCTCTGCCACTGACACCCTGAGCCCCAGGAAGACTCATCTTCTTTGTCTCTGACAGTGTCTCATGCATCTCGGTGCCCAGGCTGGCCCTGATGTTTGATGTTGTGTGGTGCTTGGGACTGAACCTGGGACTGTGGGCAAGCCAGGCACACGCACTACCAGCTGAGCCATATCCCTGCCGGAGTGTTTTCTCTGCATGCGTGGATGGGTGGATGTCATCTGTGGCATCAGGAGTACTGGAGTGGGGTGCAGACGGGTGGGAACCACCATGTGCTGTGTGCTACGACTTGAACTCTGGCCAGAGCAACAAGCGCTCTCAAGTGCATCTGTCCGTCCTGTGGAATACTGTCCGGACAGTCCGTGCCCACACCCACTAGCCACGGATCTCCATCCCAGTGATCCCCCTGCTAGTCCTATGTGGCCCCAAAGCTCCTGGCAGAGCAAATGCGTCCAGTGTCACCAGCCTGAGGCAGAGTGGTGACGAGCAGTCACTGCTGGCTAGGTTGGCTTTCGCTCAGCACAACAGGCAGATTCAGCACAAAGCCTGCCAAGCTGCTGGCCGGGGCTCTCTGATCCCATGCTAAGCTGGGCTGACCCGTCTGCTGCGGGCAAAGCCAGCTCTGGCCCCAGGCTGCCTCTGCCCTGCCTGTGTGAGGTGGCAACAGAGCATCTCCAGAATCCCAGTGCCTTTTGCTGGTGGGAGGGATGTCACAAGGGGCAGGTCCAGTCGTGTAGACTACCCAGTAGATCCTGAAGGAAGGACCGCCTACTTAGCTGTGCAAACAGTGTCCGAGAAGTCGATGACGGCTGCTCTCTGAGGGGGAAGCCGGCTATCCACAGCATCAACACGCTTGCTCACAGCTGCTTGGCATGTACCTCACGGCGTGAGGCCAGGGCTCAGTCCCCAGTGGCCAAGGAGCTGCCCCAGCAGCGGGAGGGGCACTGGAGGTGAGATATGGTCAGAAAACCCGGCTTAGGAGCTAGGGCGGGGCAGGGTCCGACCGCGTGGAGCAGGCCGGCCGGAGGAAGACGCCCTCAGGTCCACTGAGCTGCTCCTCTGCTGGCTTACCGTGGCTTCCCGTCGCGGCGTGGGGAAGCTGTTTCAGTCACCTCTACTGTGGCCCGACTAGAGCTGCTGACCACTGACCGGACGCCTCCTGCATGCGGCGTCACAGCGCACCGGCAGCCCCCGGCAGGGCCTGGGTGAGCTGTGCGACAGCTGCCAGCCTCCCCCACTGACCTCCTCCAAGCTGCCTCGGTTGCACTCCTCAGCCCACAGCTCCATGCCTCATGGGAATAGAGGGAACTGGTTGGGGCTGGTCTGCTGCAGGCTGTCTATAATTACTGCTCAGCTCTGCTCCCCCAAGAGGCGCGGAGGAAGCAGCCTCAGGCCTCCCAGGCACGGCTGCCATCTGGAGTGCTGACGGTGCCAGGGAGGTGCAGGCGCCGCTGGCAGTGGCCGGGGCTCGTGCAGGACAGGCCCGGCCGGCTGGCCTCCTGCCGCCATCCCCTGGACCCGCCGCTTCCTTCCCCGTGCAGTCCCCCAGTTTGAGTCTGCAGTCTGAGTCTCCCTTCTGTCCTTCCGGCAGCCATAGATACTGGTTCCCCATCCTCTCGTAGGACTTAAGGCTCCTGGCCAGATTATCCACCCAGGCTACTTAGTTTCCACTAATACGACGGACCCACGGCCTGCCACAGTCACCCATGGCTCCCAGCACGGCTCTCAACTGGTGATGTTGCTGGGGGACCTGGAGGAGCACGTGCAAGCACTGTCTGTCCCTTGCTGAGTACCCCAGGGTCCTCCGGGAAATGAGGAGGGTGGCCAGGTGCACGCCAGTCCTGAGTACACAGAGGACGGCGTGCACTGCTGGGCTGCTCCGGGCTGGAGCTGCCAAGCATCTTCTAGGTAAGGGACACACTATGTAGCCAGCCCTCACAGGCTGGCACAGGCAGAAGGACCCAGAGGGAAAGGGTCACCAGCCTGCCACCATGCCCTCAAATCCTCTTGGAACCCTCTCACACGTGTCTGTAAGAGCGACAGGCAGGAACTGTTGAGACGCTTGCCTGTGTCTGTAACCTTGGGCTAGTACCCGAGAGCCGGCCTCTCCTCAGCTGCACAATGACACAATGAGACTGAACCTGCCCTGGGAGAAATCGGAGACACAACAGTCAGCACCTGGCCCAGGCGCAGTGCTCGGGAGGCGCTCAGATGACGGGACGGGGGAAACGATCCCCCTCGATAGTGCGCACTTTTAGGGTGCTGTGTGGCAATGCACCCTTGCCTTTCCTGTCACTGTCATCAGAGCCCACAGAGTCAGACTAAGGAATATTTCCCCACTCCGCAGCTCAGCGTGGGCCCTGAGGCCTCCGCCTTCTCGTGAGCTCCGCACACAGCCTTTGTTTCTAGTGTCCCAGGCCTCCCCCCCTTCTTGCACCAATCGCCAGTGCTGACAGGGCAGTGGCCTACGTCTCTGGGTCTGCACCCGTTAGGATCGTGAACGTTCTACAAGCCTATCATCCCTGCCTTCAGTATGTCCTAGCTGCCCCCTTGTCACAGGGGAGCAGGCGAGCCTTCCACGGTGACATCGCATAAGGAAGTAACTCAAAGGGCACAGGGCGTTATAGAAATGCTGCCCCTCTCACGGAGATCTGAGCAGGTGCTGGTG
The DNA here is from genome assembly GCA_964023405.1 of Apodemus agrarius. Lineage (NCBI taxonomy): Eukaryota > Metazoa > Chordata > Mammalia > Rodentia > Muridae > Apodemus > Apodemus agrarius. The sequence goes on along the minus strand of OZ030005.1, from coordinate 4,294,511 downwards.
TCTGTGGGGTGGGGAGGGTCAGGGGAGGGCACACATGAGTCTACTGTCCCATAAGACTGCCAGCTCAAGGAGCGCTCACAGATGTGCTCACAGCCCGGAAGCCCTCCTTTGTGTGCCCCGAGGATCGCACTCGTCACAGCCCAGAAGGCCAACGTTTCCTTAAGAAAGTGCTGAGGATGCCCCCAGCCTCTCAGCACCGCCTTCCACACGAGAGGGACCAGGGAACCTCTGTCACCGTTGGCAGAGGCCACCTGTGATCAAGCCAGGGGCTCTAGGACCCCTCCCCCCAGACTGGGTGGGAGGCCTCCTGTTGTGTATCTCAGCAGCGTGTCCGGCAGCTGGTGAGCACTGTGGCTCCTCGTGGAAGGACACTGAACTTCTGCAGATGGCAGGGCGTCAACACGAGGCAGAGCCTGCCCCGGCTCTGCAGAATGCCTGCGGGCCCAGTTGGAGGCACCCTCCCTCCCAAGCAGGAGCCCTGCTTACTTCCAAAGCTGGCCTTGCAGGCCCCGGGTGCCCGCAGGCAGCTCAAACAGAACCAGCTTGTCAATGTGTCAACTGGCTGTCTGTGTACAGAACGCTGCCGCCGCCTCCAGCTTCCCAGCCTCCAGCCCAGCTTGCAGCAGGGACCCCGGTGGGCATCTCGTCCTCACACTCGGAGCCGACAGTAATCACCAGCTCCAAATCAGCCTTCTCACTCCACAGAAAAACGCCAGGGAAGAGGGGCCACGGGGGCCTTGTCTCGTCAAGGGAGAAACTCCCCAACCACACTGGCATCCCACAGGAGATGGTTTGTCTGGGAACTCCCTATGTGTACCAAGCTGATGCCAAATTTACAGAGATGCGCCAGCCTCGGGCTCCCGAGTGCTGGTCCTTTTGTTTTTGAAGGCAAGACTGTAGGGCTAAGTTAGGGATCAAGAAGCGCCCTACAGACCAGAACTGCCCTTCAGGACCAGTCCGGTCCCTATGGCTCACAGCAGAGGGGCACAAGGAGGTAGCGGGTGTTAGGCTCTCAGGCAGGCGTGCCCACCACCAAGGGAAGGCCCTGACCTGAAACTAAATGGTGTTTCAAAGCCCCCTAGTGTCTACCCGGAAATCTGGACGTGCGATGTGGGGTGAGAATAGCCTACGTGACCTACAACCTGAGCAGAGGCCTCTTAACTTGGGGAGCTTTCATCACGGGCATCCCCGAGAGCAGAAGCCGCAGAGAGCAGCCGGGGCAAGGCTGCCTGTCAAAGGTCTGCCAGGCAGCCCAAGGTCCAGAGCAGGGGTACCTCCAGCCCTCCCCCCAGTCCCAGGCAGCCCAAGGTCCAGAGCAGGGGTACCTCCAGCCCCTCCCCACCCCCACCCCCCGTCCCAGTGGGCCTCGCTCCCTTCTCTATAGCACGTCCTCTATTCCTCCTGGAAGGACCAGAAGAAATCCACTCGCTCTCCCAAACGTTTGCAGAAAACTACTGTGGGGGCAGGCAGCAGTCTAAGGCGGCAGCACCCCAAACTAGTCTGCCAACACCTCCCCATGTGCAGTGTCCACAGCAGGCGGGAGTGTCGGGGGCTCTCTGGGCTTCAGAAGCACCAGGGTAATAGGGGGACTGCACAGGCCGGGCCTGACCACCTGGTGCCCCCGCGGCTTCCTGTGCTGCTATAGACACAGGAGGTGTAGACTGTCCCCTTATCCTTTACCCGCCTCCACAGCGATCCTGTGGGGACTAGATAAGGCTGACTGCCTGGCCCGGGGAGGGCTGGGCAGCACAGTGAGCACCCGGAGGCATGGTCCACCGTCACTGTAACAGGCCCCACACCACTGGGCCATGACCAGCGGCTGCACTCTCTACCTCCCGCAGGCTCCCCAGTACCTCAAGAACAAGCCCATACGCACACGCCTCATCCATGTCCAGCCTCCCCTCCCCGCCTTAAAGTCAGTCTGACCCGGAACTCCGCCTGGACTAACCCTTCCTTCCGCAGGCAGGCAGGCTTCTGGGCCTTTTCTCAACTTGTCCCTTCTGATGTTCTCCCACGGAGAGCCCCTAGACTTGCTGAGCCCTGGGGTGGAAGCCCATCCTCTAGGAAACCATCCCTGTCTCTGTCCCACCATTCCGGGCACAAGCTCTGTCACGCCGGAGAGAGCTTTATTCCCGGTCCCTAGGCCGCTGTTCCCAGCCTCACTCCTCACCAGGAGCCTCCCTTGAGTTCTCCAAGTTTCCTTTCAGCTCAAGAACTTTAAGTGTGTGATACAAACTGGCCATTATACCCAAAAGCTCCGCTCTACCAGTGGCTGAGAAGTGGTAAACAGGTGGAAGACACAGCCCGTCCCCTGGGAACAGCCCAGCGATACAAGCTTCTCTCTGGGCCAGAGAGACCAGACACTGAGCCACCAGGAAAACTACCGCTGAAAACCGAGCCGGGCGCCACCCCAACGCCACGCCCAGCCTCAACTTCTTCCCCTGTGAAGGAAGAAGAAACACACTCCCCACCCCCTCTTTCTCACTCAACATTCTCATCTAACTGACACAGCCTGTCATTAACCAGATGTCTGTGCAGCAGGTACAAACATTTTTCAAATTCCTTTGATAACATCATCTGATGGCAAACAACGAGGGGTGTGTCACCACCACCCCCCCCCCATGCTGCCATGCTGTCCTCACCCAGCTCCTAACAGTCTGGCCCCGAACCCAGGCTTTTCTCCCAGCCTTTCCCCAACTTCCTGGCCGCCGTCTGTCTTCTTCAGCTGTTCTGAAGGCTTCTGCTTTTGCGTCCTATCCCTAGCACAGCTCGTGCTCAACACCTGCCTGGACCTCTCCCCAGGGCTCCTCTTGCTTGTTCCCCCAGGAGCCTTGCCTGCTCCCTCGTAGTGTCGTCTCCCCCTACCCCTCCTACACCCCGAGGCTCGGGCCCTCTCCCCAGATCCTCTCAAGCACCTCAGTCCTACAATCTTGGTCTCCCCACCAGCATCTTACACTCGGAGTCTGCTTCTTCCTGGCCGGTGAGCCTTTCTCAGGGCCAGATTCAATTCTGAGCACATTCCGTATAGTTTATACCCATAACTAACTTCTGCAGTCAGTTTTTTACCAATGAGCCCTTTCGGAAAAACCTACTCCCCTAAGATAAATCTCGGGACCGCATCCCAAGCACGGGCTCTGCTGCTCCTAAGTTAACATGGCTGAAGATGGCAAACTCGCATCAACTCTGTGTGAGGTACCTGCCATCTCCTGGGGTGTGTCCAGGCCCCAGACTTGAGGACCACCTACCTAGTAGGCCTCTACCCTACTGATTCTCTTGTGTGCCTCATCCTCACATCGCCATTTCCTTGGCCAAAGCAGTGTCACTGTCCGTTCACGTCCCCTTCCCCAAGTCCCCACCTCAGTCCATCAGTCTTGCCATCAGTCACTCTTAGCAGGGCCCCACTCACCCTCACACCTCGTACTCCGGCTCATCATGCCCAGACTCGCCCCAGCCCGGGTCCCCTCGGTCTGGTGTCCTCACCCCGGCAGCCTGGGCCGCACAGATCCACGGGCACCAGCCTGGGAAAGGCACGGCCACCATTCAGCGGGTGTCGTCAGCCACAGGGCCACGGCAGGGCCTGCAAGGCCTCAGAGGGGCTCCCAGAGTGCAGAGCAGGAGAGGCCGCTCTTCCCCGCCTTGGGCCCAGCTTCGCCCGCTGCTCACCCAAAGAGGCCGGAGAAGAAGGACTGCGAGTTCTTCACCTTGCGCTCCGCTTCAGCCAGCAGCGCCATAGCCTCGGCCTGCTTCCCGGAGGTGTCCATGACGTCGCGCAGCTGCCCGGCTCAGGCCCGACACCGCCAGGCGACGACTCACAGGCCCCGGACACGGCGCACTCAGCGGAGTTCCGCCCGCTGCGTTGACGTCACCCGCGCTGCCACCCACGTGAACCGTGCGAGCCAACCAGCGGGCCCAATCTGCGCCGCGCTCGCCTCCCGGCACGCTCCCTGCGGCTACGGCAATCAGCACCTTGACCCCCAACACGTGAGCACACACCCGCGGTCTGACGTCGCTAGCTACCTAGACCCCATGGCGCTACCACGTGACACCAAATGAGCCAATCATAAACCCGTACCGCCAGTACCCCCTTGACCTTTGACTCCCTCCAACCAATCAGCAGGCTCTATAGACTTGTTCCGCCACTCCTCGGCGGAACTGGGACACACTGATCAGCTGACCAGGGTCGCGGCGCTCACGTGACGTCTCAAGGTTCGTGCTCCAGGTTTGACAGACCCAGCAGCATAGCTCCGCCTCCTGGCTCACTTTACGTCATAGTCACTTGGGAAAAAGCTGTGTAGTAAAATAGAACCTTCTTACTCCCTCTGGCGACCGTCTCTAGAATTGGCTTGGGGAGTCCAGAAGGTCTCCATTTCTAGCTGGATGGCTTAGCTGCTAAATGCATTTGCTACCAAGTTTAACACCCATAGTTCGATTCCTGGGACCCACATAGTGGATGGTGAGAAGTGACTTCTCCAAACTGTCCTCTAACTTACACACACAATGCGTTTAGAGTATCTTGCAGTGCCACACACAGAATGGCACTGGATACCCAGACCCATGTAAAAAGCTGGGTGTGTCCGTGGGTAACTAACAGGAATGGGTGGGTGGGAGGCAGGCACGTGCCTGGAGCTTGCTGGCCAGCCAGTCTGGCAGAATCGGTGAGCTCCAGGGTTAGAAAGAGACCTGGGTTCAAAAACTAAGATGCAGAACAACTGAAGAAGACTCCTGACATCAACCTCTGGCCTACACACACACACACACACACACACACACACACACACACACGGGCAGTGAGTTATTGGCAGTGGCTCAGTACCTGGAGTAAATACACTATGCTATAGGAAGAGCAACATCTTACTGTATGACACAGACTGGGTATGTGGGAACTAGCATAGGCTAGTTTTCTATAAATCTAGTTATTCTAAAGATCAGTCCCCAGGGCCCTGCCCACGGTGACTCCAGTCCCGTAGTGTGGTACAGTGTGCTGTGGTGCAGGAGTCTGTATCTCTTCTTTACTGAACTTTACTGATTAGCAGAGAACATTTGAGGAAAGTGTTACGTGAGTTGGGTGTTGGGGACAGGAAAAGGCAAAGGCTATCTTCCCCCGACCCTTTCCCACTGAGCACTTTCCCAAGTGTGCCCGTGCTCGTGACTGTACACCCACCGACCTCGGAGCTGGCGAGTCTGGATGGCCACACGCGGTATGGCTCCCCTTCCATGTGCTGCGTTGTGCCACCCCCTTGGAACAATGAGCTGTGCAGCAACAGATGACTATATACCCCCGACCAGTGAGGCCAGGCTTGCATTTCCACTCGTGGAGTTGGGCCATTCAGGGCAGAGCAGTGAATGCTCACTGCATAGCCATGCTCAGGCCACTGGGAACACCCACTAAGCAAAGCGCATTTCCTCATTTACCAGCTACACATATTGGGAAAAATGTCCAAGTAGGAAGGAAGAGCGCTGTTCTGGTTCCTAGGCTGCCCTGTGCCTCTCATTTCCCTCAAACAGGGCATCTCAACAGCTCCAAAACCAATTCTTTCCCTGCCTTTAAGCTTTCTCTGAGATGCTGAGACCTCTGTGGGGCTGGGATGGGCCCTGGAACACGGGAGGTGAGGCATGGCTCTTGTAGGTTGGGGTTGGTATAGATGTCTCTGGCCTCCCAGGGCCACAGCCAGGGCACTGTCCTGCTGAGGTTAGGGTTCTTCTCCTTCACTTCGGGTTGACAGCTGCATCCACGCATGCTTTCCTGTCTTCAGTCTAACCAGTCCTTCCCGTTATCATACCTACTGTCACTCCCTTCTCACCTGTGCGCTCACCCACAGCTACTACAAGAGCCCTCCTAGAATGAAGCTCTCCGATGAAGGGCTCTCGCTGCTGTGTGTGTGCCCATCTACAGCCTGAGAAGAGCTGGTGTGCTGCTAAACAGAGCACAGCCCGCTGACTGTGCCTACCCTCTCCCCTCTTTCTGCTTACCTCCTGGCCCAGCTATGGCTTCTGCAGAGCACACAGGCTTGGAAGTTGGAAGACAGCTCTTTAAGAACCCAATTTAATAAGATTCAAGCAGACACGTAAAAAATACACCTAACAATATACAGTCATTGCAGACTAGGGCTGGTGGGAACGCACGCAGGCCCTGCCCCAAGAAGGGCCCAGCTCGCTGTATCTCAGGTGTCCTCACTGGTTCTCTCTAAGCAATGTCAGTCCCATGCCCACAGCTCAGATCTAAAAGCCACCTACATCAAACCTTCTGCCTCCCAGGGTCCCCTGCTGCAAGTGACTGGGACTGCAAGTAAGCAACTATTAACCAGGAGAGAATGGAGCCTCTGATTACCCACTTGACTCCAGAGCTACCTTGAGGGCTTCTGCCTGTTCATGTCCAAATGCTAGCCAAACCTGCTAGTAAGGTTAGAAGTGAGAGGACAGAGAGGATAAGGGCCCGGGGCACTGGTTCAGAGCTGGGTCCCCTCTCCTTGCAGACCAGCTTCTAGCAAGAAGTCACCACTGCAGGGGGCCCATGTCCGCCCCCAGCTCCTCCTCCTCCTCCTCCTCTTCCTCCTTCAGTGGGTAGGGCTTCACAGGCCACTTCACCCTAACGGGTTCCACATGCTCCTGGAGGCGGTGGCGCTTCATGTGGGCATTCCGACTCTTGATCTTGTCGAACACCCTGAGGAGTCACAAGGATGTCACAAGGATGGATCAGAGCCAGAGGAGCTTGAGAAGCAAGTCAGGCCAGAGGGTGAAGGTCCAAAGGGAAGGCTGGTACCTCTCACACTCTCTGCAAGGGAACACGCCCTGGCTCTCCACACTGCCTGGAGGCTCAGGGGTGCGCTTGGGGGCTGCACTTGGGCTGGAGTGAAGGATAGACTCCCTCCTGTAACTCTTGGTCTTTATCTTTAACTCAGGAGTTGGACGGTGGGTAGGTCTCTCCCGAGGGCTGCAAGTCACCTACAGAGAGGGTAGAGATGACTTAAGACACTAGTGTGGAGCATATCTCCTGCAGGGACACCTTCCCGTGAGAGCCTCCGCCCCCCTCTTTCTGGACACAGACACCCAGCCCACGTCCTCATGCATCCTCTACCTTGTCTTCAGTCCTTTCCACCTCCTCCAGCTCTCTTCTGCCCCTCTTCTCCAGCCCGGGCGCTCGGCCACAGTCAAACTTAACCATCTTCTTCCAGATGTAGTAGTACTCAACACACTGGGCTACACTTTTAGTCTGGATCTAGTGGGAAGGAAGATACAGAAGCAGGCTGTGGGCAGTGCCTCACATGGGAACTCCACCCTGGAAATCCCGTCCCCAACATCTCTGGCCATGGCTGGGCAAAGACAGGGATCTTGGTCCTTCCGTGTGGTGAAGGGTCCAAAGTAAAGCCACACAGTAGCCATCAGCACTAAGCCCAGCATGCTTCTTCCCTGTAGGAAGACATACAAAGGCCCACAGGTAAGGAGGCTCACTGTGACATTACAGCGGGCATACTGTACTCAGTGAGATTAAGATTAACACAGAGAATTAACAGAGATTAATTCCTCTCTGGTGAACTTTCAGGTACCACAACTAAACGTAGCCTCGGAAGCCCTCCAGGGAAAGTGACCCCATGAGGACAGTCACGAGCGTACACAGCACTCAAGCCCAGTCACTTAACCTTGCAAAAATATGACTTGGGCTGAATGTCAAACCACATGCCTCTGGAGACAAAGGCAGCGTGGTTTCTGAGAGTTCTAGGACAGGCTGGGTAGATAGTGAGTTCCAGGCCAGTCAAGGATATACCTGACTCAACCACCGTGTCTCAACAAACATGACTTCTGGTGCATAATAAACCCCTACACTTTGGGAGGCAGAGGGCAGCAAATCTCTGTGAGTTCAAGGCCTGTCTGGTGTACAAAGCAAGTTTCAGGACAGCCAAGGCTACACAGAGAAACTCTGTCTTGAAAAACAAAACCAATCAATCAGACAACAAACCAATGACTTCTAGAGCCAAGTGTAGTGAATGATACGGGACCATAATCCTAGATCTCAGGAGGACTGAGCCTCAGGCCAGCCTGGGCTACACATTGTTGCCTTATATCAAGAAAGAAAGACCCTCTGGATGGTGGTGGAGGGAACAAAAGTGGAGAGCTGAAAATGGGACCTAGTGGCAGAGAGGTTGCTTACTATGAAAGAGGATGTGGGTTCCAGTCCCAGCACCAAGAGGAGGAGGAAGAGGAAGGGCGGTAGGATGGAAGGAGAGTTCAGCTGCCCGGGAAACTTTCCCAGGGAATTAACTGGCTAAGTGAGCGCCTCACTCCAGAATACACTTTCTCAACATACACCTGCAACTGCTTGTGTGCTGTCACAAACTAGAAGTCAACCAGCACGTCCTCTGCTTAGGAAACAGCAGAAGTTAAAAGGAAACAGAAGCTGGCTTCTGCTTCTGAGAAAGAGGGCAACAGGAACAAACTCGCCTTCCAGCTAAAAACAATGAAAGAAACAGTGCTGGGAAGAGTAGTGAGCTCTGAGAGCAGACTTGGTACATGACGCTATAACCGCTTTGTTTTATAATTGCCCGGCCTGGAACCCCCTCAAATGCCCATCAACTAATAAACGATTAAATACAACTGTAGTACATCCATGCAGCACAGTACTATTTAGCAGCGGAAAGGATGAACTATTAATAAATGCAACACAAATGAACTTGACAGTAAGTACACTGAGTATAAGCAGCTCAATGACGTGTGTGGAACGCATGCTGTTGACTGTCCTAGTGATATAAAACTCCAGAAAGTATAAACTTCTTACAGACCAGGGCCGTCCGGGGACATGGCATGCGTGACAGGCTGTCAGGGAAGGAAGAAGTGCTGGGCATCACAGAGAGGTCGCTGTCTTACTGTGGTGACAATCCTTCGCATTCAGACATATGTAAAACATCCATCCTTGCACCTTGCTTATATGTAGTTTTATGCATGTCATTTTTTTAAAAAAAAACAGAAAAGATCTGGGTGGTAGCGGCACACCCCTTTAATTCCAGCAGAGATAGGTGGATCTTTGTGAGTTTGAAGCCAACCTGGTCTACATAGTGGGACAGCCAGAACTACATAGGGAGACCATTTCAAAAAAAAACAAAAAAAACCAACAAAACAAACCAAACACCAAAAAACAAACAAACAACAACAACAACAAAACAGAAGAGAGTACTAGGTTTTCTGTTTGTGCATTTTTGGGCACATGCACGGGAGTAAGTCAGGACGGAGAAGGCAGCAGCGCTGAGCTGGTGAGCAGCACTGACTGACTTAGCAGGGCAGCCTCCTAAGGTAACCAGCCGCTTAAGGTGCTGAATGTGCTGCAGGCAGGGAGGGACAGTTGTACGAGGTGGGGCTTGCTGCCCCAGCCTTCTGTCATCTTACCGTCTTGTGTATTAGGTAAAAGTCCTTCTTGTGGGCACAGAATGCCTTCTTGAAGAGCCTCTTCTCCATGGGGGTCCAGATGTCTGAACCTGCCGGGGAGCACAGCCAGGGCAGGGTAGGTTTTTCTCAAGGGACCACAGCCTGACTGACATTATGAACATTGATGATGTTCTAATTTCAGACAGTCTTCCCTAACGCTACAAAGCGGGGGACTCACTATCCTCATGTTATAGATGTGGGCAACTGGCTGGGGCCTTGGCGGCCTAACAAACGCAGGGGGCTCCAGCTGCCTGTCTGCTGTGCTCAGCTTAAGTCCATGTCCCCTGCCCTAGTCGGGAACACTAACCCTGCCGGAAGAACTGAGTGAATGATGGAACAGGGCTGGTGGGGTTAGTGAACTCAAGGCAGTGGAAAGAGCAGGCTCCTTCAGGAAGACAAAGGCCCTGGACGGAAGGCCAAGGGGAGGAGGCAGAAGTGAAGGTGCCATTAGGCTGGCAGAGGTCAGCCAGGTCCTGGGGTCAGGCAGCCCTTTCTCCAGTCACCTGTGTAGCGATAGTCAGCCAGCGGGTGGGTCCGGGGCTTCTGGGGTCCTCTGAGTAACAGAGTCTCCAGGGCAACCTGGAAGGACAGGAGGTGTGGGCCACTCATAAGGCATGGAGATCAGAGACTGTCTCCTTTCTTTCTTTCATTGAAAAACAAATGTCTCTAAAGTCAACTTGTTCAAGGTGACCTACAGGTGCTTGGTCCTTATGCTGGCCAACAATCTGTTGGCCCACAAGGACCTCACTAAGCACCCTTTGAATGTCATCTTTGCCTTCAGACTGTGACCTTTTCCGTGAAGAGCACAGTATGCGGGTGTGGCCCCAGAGGCTGCTGCCTGGAAGCGCGCCCTCTTAGCCAGCACCGCTCTTCCCCCCTGCACTCGGTGCTGGGCTAAGTCTTCCTTTCAGGAGAGTGGGGGATGGAGCCTGACCCCACAGGAGCTAGACCACCAGCCTCTGATATTCTGCGACAGAACCTCATACTGTAACCCAGGCTGGTCTTAAGCATATTCTAAGTGCTGAAAGCACAGGTTCGAGTAACCACATCCCTCGGCAATATGCTTTTAAAGCTTTTGACTCTCTTAAATTATAAACCCTGTGAGGTATGGGCTACTCTAATCCCAGTGAGGACCAGACCTTTTGTAGGATCTGGTACAAAACAAAAATGATTTCCACTGAGTGGTGGTGGTGCATGCCTTTAATCCCAGCATTTGGGAAATAGAGGCAGGTGGATCTCTGAGTTCAAAGCCAAATTGGTATACAGAGCAAGTTCCAGGCCAGCCGGGGATACTCAGAGAAATATTTTCTCTGAAAACAAAAAAACAAAACAAAACAAACAAAAAACCCCAAGGATTGCCGGGCGGTGGTGGCGCACGCCTTTAATCCCAGCACTTGGGAGGCAGAGGCAGGCGGATTTCTGAGTTCGAGGCCAGCCTGGTCTACAGAGTGAGTTCCAGGATAGCCAGGACTATACAGAGAAACCCTGTCTCAAAAAAAAAAAAAACCCAAGGATTTTCACTCAGAAAGTCTAAAGACTCCCTAGGTAAGGACAATGAAGTATTACGCCAAGGACAGAGCCCTCCATGACTGAGAGCCAGTGGGTTCTCAGTAGACACATGCCAGACACTGCCCCTCAGCTTGGCAGAAAGCATGGTCCAGGACTGAGTCTCAGGTCTTGAACACTGGTCCTCCTACACTGCCCCAGAACCCTTTCTCCTGGAGTAGTGGTTCTCAACCTTCCGAATGCTGTGACCCTTTAATATAGTTCCTCATGTTGTGGTGACCCCCAACCACAAAACTACTTTCACTGTTACTTCATAACTGTAGTTTTGCTGTTGTTGGGAATCATAATATAAATACCTTTGCTTTTAAATGGTCTTTGGGTGACTCCAAAAGGGTCAGGACTCACAGGCTGAGAAGTGCAGTCCTAGAGGCTCAATCACCGACAGACAAGCCTGCAACCCGCCAGCCTGTGCCCCCCACTCCGCCAGCCTGTGCCCCCCACTCCGCTATTCTGGCCTCAAAGCACTGCAGGCTTGGACCTTCCTCACCCCTCAGCTGGCCATCCAGGTCCCAAAAGCCCAGCCTCAGGTGCGCAGGGTGCCCAGGTCTCACCTGAACGCTGCCCTGGGCATCATGCAGGCAGTGCAGGGCAAGCTCCAGGTTGGTGCCCCCTCCTGGCATCACACTGGAGCATGCTACGTTGCAGAGCTCCATCACTGGTTCCAGCACAGCCGAAGAGCATTGGAAGAAGAAATGAAGTCAGGCACGTGAGGGAGGTCGCCACCCCATAGCACAGGGGCTTCTGGTCAGTTCCCCCTTTCCTCACATTCCCAAGGTGGGGCGGGCTGAGTAAGGGGAACAAGGGGAGCCATAGGAGCCCTGGCCTGGCCCCTGCACTGGCAAGTGAGGGGGGGGGGCAATGCAATGAGGGAGAGGTGCTGGGCCGAGGGTCTATTTCCTGGAGTTGGATGGGAAAGAAGGAGCCTTGGGATCTGACTCAAAGCCTCAGCCACCTCTGTCCTGGGTCTCTGGGTTGGTCATCACATCTCCCCATGGCTTCCAGACCAGGGCAGCCACATTCTCATCCACTCTGGCCAGCGGCCTCTCCTGCAGTTCTGGGATCTCCGCCTGAAATCTGCTTCCTACGTTGATATGTCTGAAACAAGGCCACACACAAACATTGGGCTGCAAAGCTGCCCGAGCCAGGAAACTGCAGACACACCATGCGCCCTGCTCACAGCCACAGCCTGCTCATGGCAGTCGGCTGTCATTTCTCCGCTTGTCACCTTCATCGCCCAACAGACACAGGCATTTCGGGACATGTTCTATGTGCTGACACTACCCAGCTGTGTCCAGCCACAACCCACACATGCCCTCGCCTCCTGCATTATGTTGTCACCACTTCTGTCCAGAAACCCAGGTCCAAAGCACAGACTGTCCCACCCAATGCTTATCTGTGTCACAGAAGTAACACAGCAGGAACTTCTGACTGACTGTTGGGGAAGCCCACAGCTTCTGTATGGAATATGTGCATCTGGTCTGCCCTTCCCTCGGAAGACCGGCCTGGACAAGGAGGCTCTGCGAGGCCAGGCTGGTGAAAGCACCCTTACTGGAAGGCCTTGGGCACTAAGGGTTCCAACTCACGGTTCGATGCTGATTTTAGTGTCATCCTTCACCACACAGATGCCAAAAGAGCTGTCCACGTGGTCTAGAAAACACGAAGGGAAGGGCCTCAATGAGACTGACCTAATGACCCTCTGCGCCTCCCACTGCCTTGTGGACATGGTGAAAACAAACTGTAAGGCCCAGAGGGAAGGACAGACCTCTGAAAAAAGCAGAGGAAGAAACCGAGTAATTTAAAACAAACAAATACAGAGCAGCAGAGATGGGCAGGTCTCTCTGAGTTCAAGGCCAGACTGCTCTACACAGTAGGGTCCAAGACTTCCAGGGCTACACAGAAAGACCCTGTCTCAAAAAAACCAACCAACTGGTGAGGCTGGTGAAGATGCCGCTAAGTCTGAAGAACTTGGATCATCCTTGGGGCCCACATGGTGGGAACAGGACCTGACTGCTACCTGTTGCTCCCTTAGCTCACATGTGCCCACACACAAGACAGACGGACCGAGAGATAAACATGAATAAACATGTAAATAATAGATGATTAAAACCTAATAAAACTCACACGTATTAAAACAGTTAGGAGGCCAGTGAGATTGCTCAGGGCATAAAGCCCTTGCCTTAGATCTTTCGATCCAGTTCCTAGGACCCAAGTGGAAGAAGAGATCTGACTCATGAATTGCCTTTTGAACTCCACACAGGGCACCCATGCACATATCATCAATCAATAAATATAAGCTTTAAAATAAAAAAAAACAATAGAAACAACTTTCTCTTGATAAGAACCGGAGTCTGTGCGTCCTGAGCAAGCTTGGCTTTCTTCCACACAGGTTCCTGGTGTGGATAACTGATGCTTTCTCCCAAGCACTTCACTCACATATGGGGCTAGCCCACAGGCTTAAGGAAATTGCAGAAGGGTCTGTCAAATGATCCAGTGGGTAAAAGTGTTTACTGCCGACCCTGATGACCTCACTTTGATCCCTAGGCCCCACATAGTGGAAGGAGAGAACTGACCCCTACAAGATGCTTTCTGACCTCCACATGTGCTTGTGTGCAAACATATAATTTATTAAAAAAGGAAAGATGTAAAAACTGCACAATTAAAAAAATCACAGAAGGTAGAACGATGAATTTTCAATAAGGAATAACTTTAAGAGATGGAAATCTGGTGATAAAAAGTACAATGGCCGAGTTAGACCCCTCAGGTTTGCCTGGGTTGGTAGAAGGAAATGATCAGCAAACCTGGAGGAGACTGGATTAAGAACCTGAGGAGGGAAAAGAGTGCAGAAGGGTGGATACCATGGAAGGCGAAACCACATGCAATGGATGCCCCAGACAGAGAAGAGACAAGAATGGAAAGATGTTTGAAAAGAGAATGGTAGAACCCCCAGATTTGGTGATAAACAATATACACATCCAATAAACACTGTGATTCTAAACAGGACAAACAGAAGCAAAGGTGCAAGGTCAAAGATTAAAATCTCAAAAGCAAACTGAGAAAAAACAAAAAGCAAAATTAAAACCACCTTGCCCTATGCAGAATTCCAGTAACACTCACAGTTGACTTCTAATAAACTGGTGGTCAGAAGATAGGGGCACAGCACTGTGCTGAAAATAAATGTCAACTCTTATACCAGAAAGTTAACCTTAAAAAGCAAAGTGAAAAAAGATCCCCAGATTTAAAGAAGATTGAGGAAAATCTGTTGCTGTCAATCTTGGCTTATGGGAAATATTACAGGGGGATAATCTTCACCCTTGGGAGAACGATACCAAGACATCCCACAGCACAGATGGAACCTGAACACGTCGGGGAGTAAAAGAGGCCAAGCATAAGGAACCACAGACCGTGATTCCATGTGTTTGAAACCTTTCAAGCAGCCAAGCCTGTAGAGACGAAAATTGGATGAGCTCAGCCCAAACCTGGGCAAGAGAAAAGGAAAGGAATGGTGGCAGAGTGTGGAGTTTCTTTGTTGGGTGAAAATGTCTGAAAAGCAATTATGGGGTGATGATAGATGGTCCTGTATCATTACTAAGAACCACTGAACCATTATGCAGTTTAAAAATAAGTTGTGGGGCTGGAGAGATGGCTCAGATTGCTCCTACAGAAGACCCGAGTTCAGTTCCTAGCACACCTACATGAGACAGCACCTGTAACTTCAGCTCCAGGATATCCAATGCCCCTAATCTAAACTACACAGGCACCTGCACTCTCATGTGCATATAATACCCACCAACACACACACACACACACACACACACACACACACACACACAGAACAGCACTAAATGGCAATGGCCCACAGTAGTTACAGAAAAGCACAGAATGGCAGTGAAGGGCACAGCAAATGCAGCAGGAAGTGCCTGCTTTCTTCTATTGCTCTGACTTCGTGTGACCAAATCTAAAAAATTGTATATAAAGTTGTAAAGACAACAGGTCAGAATGGAGTCTGCTGACACATATGCTTAGAAAACAGATGGAACAGGAAAGGCCCATGAGATGGAGAAAGCAGTGTCTCTGCTCCTCACCATTACCACATAAACACAAATATAAATGGATTCTGCTAAGGAAAGATGTCTACTGCACAGCAAATGGTGGCATGTGCCTGCCTTTCCGACACTTGGGAGACACAGGTAGGAGAATGAGGAGTCCCAGGCCAGCCTGGGCTGTATAGAGATCCTGTATCAAAAAAAACAGCAACAAGCAAAGATATGTAAGACACACAGTGGGAAAAATAATTGAGACAAACTGCAACAAGTCCTAAATAAATGGGAAGATGGTCCAGTCCATCATGAATAGAAAGATCTAAATTATTTAGGATGGTAATACTTTCCGACTTATCTTCATATTAAACAGGGCAACTATCAAAATCACCACTGATCCTAAAATTCTATAGTAATGCAATGGACCCATTGCAACTTACACAATTCTGGAAGACAGAACAACATAAGAGAATTCAAATACACCTATTTGAAAGCTTACAAGAATCTACAGTAGTCAAAGCACTATGGTACCAGCATAAGAATAAGCATGCAGATCGAGGAGAAGCAAACACATGCACTGATCATTAATGGAGATGTGTGTTTGTGCTTGCAAGTGCACATTTATTCAGAAAAGCATTTAAGTGTGTGTGGGGGGCACAGGTAAATGTCTTATGTTATTCCTCAGATATCACTCACCGTGTTTTCTGAGACAAGATCTCTCTCTACTCAACAGGCTGGCTGACTGTCGAGGAAGCTTGTTTCCCTGTTGCTGAGTGTACAAGCATATGCCACTACACTAGGCTTTTTTTCATAGGCTCTGGGGACTGGACTCAGGTCTTCATGCCTGGGTAACCCAATTTTGATAAAAACAATTTGCTAAAACCACCTTGATGGAAATGATATTTCCTTGATATCATTTTCAACAAATGATCCTGGAGCAAATGGAATCCATGCAAAATAATGAACTTACCTCATACAATATCCAAAAGATAGTTGGAAACTGATTAAAGATGTAAATTTAAGAGTCAAAATTATAGCCTGGCAGTGGTAGCACATACCTTTAGTTTCTACCCCTTAGGAGGCGGAGGCAGGTGAATGTCAATGAGTTAAGAGGCCAGCCTGATTTACAGAGTGAGTTCCAAGACAGCCAGTGCTAGACAGAGAGATCCTGTCTTGAAAAACCAAGCCAAGCCAAACCAAACCAAATTATAAAACTCTCTCTCTCTCAAAAAAAAAAAAAAAGTACTGTTCGTCTAGCTACTCAAGAGGCTGAGGCAGAAGGCATGTGAACTCAAGGCCTGCCTGGCCTATCAAGTAAACAAGAGTGGCTTCTCATTACTCTGTGCCAGTCAACTGATCACATATAAAACACAGTGCACAAATGACACAAGGAGAATGAACAGATCACCTTAGTTTATAAAGAAGGACACACCAACAGCCAATGAACACCCAGCAAGATTCTTGGCACCAGTAGTCATTAGGATACCATAAATCTGAACATAATAATAGGCACCTTTCATATGACAGGATGGTTAGAAAGAATCACAGTCTAGAAGTGCAGGTAAGAGGCAGAGGTACTGGGACACTCCTGACTGTTGGCAGGAATCCAAAATGGGACAAACACTCTGGCACATGGTTTGGCAGTTTCTTAGATAGTTAAACAGGATTTCCCTGTGACCCAGAATTTATTTCTAGGTATTTACACAAAAGGACTTGGTACAGAGGCCCCCACAGGAAGTTACACACAAGTGTTCTTACAGTATTATTTACAACAGGTACAAGGAAAACAATACCCATACCTATCAACTGAAGATTCAAAAGAGTGGTCTGGCCATTGAATAGACTATTACTCACCAATAAAAAAGAAGTTCTAATGCACACTACCACCTGGGAACTCTGAATGCATCAAATTTGGTAAAATGGGTGATGCATAAAAAGCCACACAATGTCTGCTGTCACTCCTAGGCAAGGCTATAGGGACAGGAAGTAGATGAGTGGCTCCCTGAGGCTAGGGGATACATAGGACTGTGAGATGAAAGCCAGAAGGGTGGCTTAGCCACCCAGAATACAAGCTTTTGGGATGACAAAACCCTCTAAAGATAGTGTGCAAGGACGCTCAGAGGCCAGACAGCAGCCTCAAAGCACAAGCCTGAAATGGCCGATGTGCATGGCAGGCAGGCAAGCATGCTGTGTCTCTGTCTCCACTGAGTGGTTATAAAAATGAACAGAAGAGGAATTAAGCTGAATGGCCTCTATGTGTTCTTTCTGGCTGTTAAACAAACAAACAAACAAACATGTAGAAGAATCATCTTCGTATGTTTCTGAGTATCAATGAGTCCCCCAGGACAGGCACACACAAGGCTGGAAAGAATGGCTGGGTCATATACCTCAAGCAGAGAGATTGTGGGCCATAGGAAAAGCACCTTAGCCTGGAACACAGCAGCTCTATGGCCTCACTCACCAAGCACAGGGCTGATGAGGTGGGGCCCAGCCCTGGATGTGGAGCAGAGGGTATTGAAGTACAGCCCGGAGCCCTCTCGGATCGGGCTAAGCATGGGCGGCGGTGTGTAGGGAGAGCACTGGAACAAGCCCTTCAGGAGGTGGTCCACCAGGAACACGGGAGAGCGCAGGCAGCTCTGGTGGCACCCTCCGGGGCCTGGCTCCCCAAGGGCAGAGGGTGCAGGAGGAGCAAACAGGGCCTTGGGCTGGGGCCGCTTCTTCCGCTTTCTGTACTGGCAGCTCTCCTTGCTGTCTCTCTCTTCCCCATCTTTTTCTTGTCCCTGAAGAAGAGAGGACAGAACCACAGGTGTCACCTGAGACCACCTGCTGTACCAACTCAGTCTTCAGCTTGTTCAGGGATGGGAAGATAGGGCTTGTCGTGGGCACAGAGGGAAGGAGGATATCTGTATGTCTGCCATGGCCATACTCAGGGTTTAGCACAGAAGGCCGAGCAGGACCTTCTGTTCATAGCCCAAGCCCCACATGAACCAGAGCTGACTAACATACTCAGTATGGTGACATCCTGAGGCTCAGAGCCGCCTCATACAGTCATATAGGGATACACGGAGGCAGTTCAGTGTCTCAAGTGACAAGCATTCCAAGAGTGAGGGCAGATACAGGGTGCATGCCTTTGATCTCAGCACACAGGAGACAAAAACAAAGTGGATCTCTCTGAGTTCAAGACTAGCCCCACTTACATAGTAAGTTCCAGGTAAAGAAAGGCTATAATAGAGACTGGTCTCACAAAATAAACAAACAAAAAATCCCAGAAAACAACAAAAATATATATAAAAAGGGAAAAAAGAATGTCAGCCAGAGACAAGAGTATTATGGCAACAAAGATGTGTTCTCCCAGATGCCCGTGTCTTTTATGAGCCAACACTGGCCTAGCACTGGCACACAAACTTCAGGCCAGGGTCCAGTAGTGAAGGGATGGGACCCAGGGAGATCCACACTGCAATCATGACGACCTTTCATACCCTCTACTGTGCTTCCATGCCAGCCTTCCTTTTCTTCCAGGTCCTAGCTCTGACATACCGTCCTGCCTGCCCCCTCAGCCTTCCTCAGTTTCTTCTTCCCCTACATCCTAGCTCTGCAAATTTTGGGTCATTGCTTACTAGGGTCAGGACTTGGGCTGTCAATATCATTTCTGTCACCAGGACTCACATCATCAGGCCTGACGTGGGCTCAGCCAGTGCTGACTGCGGGTACAAACCAAAGCTTCTAGAGTGAGGACTTGTGGGTGCTTTGGTTTGGGGTCTTCCTAAGACTTCCACAGCAAGTGGGAAATAGCAGCTGGAGAAGCACCATCTTGGCTGAGTTCCTATGCTTTCCAAGGACATTGTGGCTCTTGGGGACCCCTGTCCCCAGCAGGCCTCAGTGCAAAACTGTGTCAAAAGCCTGAGCGTGGAGAGTTGGCGGCTCTAAGATAAGCAGCAGCCAGGGAGGAGAAGTGGCTCCTGGTGACACAGAGTCTACAGAGCTGGCTCAAGGGCCAGTCGGGCTACTGCAGGTCTGCACAGATGCTCCTGGCCCTCATCTCACCCCATCATCCTTGCCAGGATGCTGCCTTTAACCTGAGATGGATGACATTGTCTCTTCATGCAGACCAAACTGTCTGACCCCAGACTACAGAAGCCACCATTTGCCCCTTCACCTGTTGCTCCTGCTTCCCTCGAGGTGATGGCCACTGGTCACTATGGAAACACATGTGGCTGCTCAGCCCTTTCTCGGTGTAAAACATCTGGCTGCAATTCTTGCACACAAAAGTGCTCTTTGACTCCATCCAGTCTGTGGGGCCCCCGTTCTGCTGATGGCTGTGGATAGAGAAGGAGAGGGAGAGTGTGAGAATGAGGCTCTCGGCCTGAAGCTGCTTTTTTGTTGCTGTCTTCGCTTTTGGTTTGGTTTGGATTTTGTTTGTTTGTTGCATGTAACCCCAATTCACTGAAAACCCCTACTAAACAATGAAAATGGAAGACCATATTCAACTTTGCAAGGGCTGAAGCATCCTCTGCAGGGCTGGAGG
Source organism: Apodemus agrarius (assembly GCA_964023405.1). Classification (NCBI taxonomy): domain Eukaryota; kingdom Metazoa; phylum Chordata; class Mammalia; order Rodentia; family Muridae; genus Apodemus; species Apodemus agrarius. The sequence goes on along the minus strand of OZ030005.1, from coordinate 4,274,969 downwards.
CATCTGGCTCCCTCACTCAAGACAGCACAGAGAGGCCAGAGGACTTCCCGGGGAGTGCCTTAGTGGGGCAGAGGCCTTCTGAGCTTACCATCCGCCTGCCAAGCTCTCTTCCTTCACTGGATGGGGGAGTCTGTAGATGTTTCCACCCTGGAGAAGAGAAGACATCTGAGCCAGCAGAGCCCAGACAGGGGAACAAGGAAGACAGCATTGGGGAAGTCTGCTTGACAGTGCTCTGGGCAATGGTGTCTCAGATCTGACACCAAAGCAAAGCCAAAAACCCAACAGACACACTAAACTCATTAAAACTGAAAGCTTCACACTTAAGATGAAAAAGCAGCCCACACAAGGGAAGAGAAAGTCACATGTCTGATGAACATACAGAATATTTACATGTATATTCGTATACACACATATTTGCAAGTCAGTAAGACAGCAGTTCACAAGTGGTTTATAAGCACATGGGAGTTTCTAACATCAGCAATGCCAGGGCATGACAGCAGCAGCACCAGCAGACACCACTGCATAGCCTAGTGTGACTGGGACAGCAAAGAGCATGGAGGAAACAGGGCACTTGTGTACAGCAGAAGCACTGGAAAACTGCTGCTTTCTAGAAAGTAGTCTGGTTACTCCTTAAACACTGAGTAAGAGACTCTGTAGGATCTGGTGATTACAGTCCTTGGGTCTAGCCAAGAGAAACAAGAACATGCACCCACAAAATAGCTGTACACAGCCTTCCTAGGAGGTCATTCACATAAGCCATAGTGGAAATAGTCCACTAATTAATGGTAAATAAAATCTGGCCTGTTTATCCACTGGATATTGCTCAGCCAGAAAAAGAAATGGAATAGGGTAGGTAGCAAGGTGGTGGTGGTGGGAGGGAGAGGCACTTGCTGCCAAGACTGATAATCTGGTGGAAGGAGAAAACCAGCTCCCACAGAATGTTCTCTGAGTTTCACATGAACTCTGTGGCATGATCATGATCATACTAATACCCACTCCCAACAAAAATTGTGCCAAGTGGCACAGGTCTTTAATCCCAGCACTGAGGGGAGGCAGAGGAGATCAGCCTTGATCTCAACTGAACTTCGTGAGTTCAAGGCCAACCTGGACTACATAGCAAGTCCCAGGCCAATTAAAGTTACATACCCTGACTCTAAATAAATTTAAAAATTGTTTTTAATTTCTAAAAAAAATGAAGCACTGACAGATGCTGCCACATGAACGGACCTTAATCACGTGATACAAACAGGCAATGCCAGGCACAAGCCATCATACATCTGACTCTATTGACATGAAATGTCTAGAGCAGTTAAGCCATAGAGACAGGATTTGTGGGTACCTAGGGCTGGAAGGATAATGGTAGAGGGACCAAAAGTCGGGTGATTACTAAGGGATACAGGGTATCTTCTGGGAGTGATAATGTTCTGGCTAACGGTAACTGTTGTGTAAACTGGTTACTATACAAACGTCTGCCAAAGCACCAACTTTGTAAGTGTTCATTATACATCATTTGGCTAACAAAGATGTAAATGTTTACAAAGTGGTAGCTGTGAGATGGAGGGAATGATGCTGGTTTCACTAAGAGGAGTGGCTAAGTGCCCAGAGCAGATGGTCACTGCATGATGCACAAAGGACTTGGGTTCCGCGCATGTGTGGGGAATGCACAGCCATCGAACACAGCTAACAGCTGAGGAGGAGGCCTGCACCTTTATCTCCCTCGAGAGCTGGAGGGAGAACCGGGTGGAAGTAAGAGGCAAAGGAAAGCAGGAAGGCAGCTTAGTGCACACAGCAGCCAGTGCCTCCTATAAAGTCACGATGAAGCCCTGCTGCAGTGGGGAGGTCCTGGACAGTTAACCACGGCTATCCATCCAAGGACATGCACATAGCCTGCCACAGCCCAGAGCATAAGAGACGTAAGGTACAGATACCTGGATTCTGTTGAAGATTGTCAGCTTGGACTTCATGTCTCTGGGCGGATCAGCCAGAGGCCCAGCCGATGAAAAGGAGGCCATGGCCACCTGGCTGGGAGAAGCTGCACAGCACACATCCATCTTCACCTTCTCCTTCCGGAAACCTGAGAATCGCTGGGCCCTGGGGTGCCCTGAGAACAGCCTGTAGCCTCCACCGCGGGGGCAGGCTGGGCCCTTCTCACCTCTCATGGCCCCCGAAGCCAGGCCGTTCTCTCCTTGCCCCTGTTTCCCAACCAGCTGGGTTCCAGCTGGTTCATCTCCACCTAACTGGGACTGCCTTGAGCCTGCACTGGGGATAATGTCCCCCAGGTCCAAGGCCCCTTTGGCCAATGAAGAGCTGTCTGGATTCCGGGAGGGGTGCAGAGCTGGCCCTGTGAGGGATGGTGGTGCAGAGGCCACTTTGGGGCCTCCTTTTGTGTCTCGCCTAGGGCCACCAGGAGATGTTTCTCTGGACACTGCAGACATGGTTTTCCTCCTGCGGACTGGGGATCCTTCTGGCTCTGAGTGTCCAGGGCCTATCTGGAAAGAGTCCACAGTGGGTACTGGTGGCAGAGTCTGTGGTGGCCATGGCCCCTGCAGTGGCTTCAGAGTGGACTGCTTGCCCTCGGGCCCTGGTCTCTGGGCTGAGGTTGTAGCCACCTGGGTATGGGAGAAGATCCGCTGGGACTTGGCAATCATCTGGAGCACCTGCATCTGCTCATGGCTTACCAGAGACTCCTGTGACTTCATGAACAGCTGCCGGAAGAGGGGCGTGGCATCTGAGGGGAGCCCACCTGGGTTCTGTGCATCTTGGAACCCAAGCTCGGTGGGGCTCTGCCATGGGAATGATTCACAGTCGGGTTTGCACTTTTTGGGAGCCCAGGTCTCATCTTCCCCAGCTGCCTGCCGGACCTCACTGGAGGCCTCCCCAGGGGCCTTTAGGAGTGTAGGCGGAAATGGCAGCAGGTCCTCCTGGCTGGCGCCCAGGCTGGGTGAGGGCTCCACTGAGGCAGGGGTGCTGCTGGGCCCTGAGCCTCCCTCAGAGCCCTCTCGGGATGCCACTGCAGGGGGCTTGTGGACCATAAACACATTGCTGCCTTTGTTCTTGGGACAGCCAGGCAGGTTCCGGAGCCACTGGAAGTTGTGGCTAGAAGGCTGGGACCCTGAGGGGACAGAGTGGCCTCTGAAGAGAGGCAGGCAGGCAGGCAGAGAGCTGCCCTCTGGCCAGCCCTCCAGGGAGGATGGCCGTTGAAGCCGTGGAGACTCTGATTCCAACTCTGACTCTGGTGGATCGAGGGCACCATTCTCAGTTGCCCTTGACTGGGCAGCTGTGAACACTTCAGTGGCAGCTTCCTTCCGTGGGGGATGAGTTTCCTCAGGAATCTCAGAGCCCAGGGTCCCTGGGGCCACCGGGGTGCTGGCCGGTGTACATGACCCCAGTGAGGCGGGGCAGGCACAGGCTGAGCTCCTTGCTTCAGTATCAGAAGTCCCCACTGCTGGGCCAGGAGAAGGAATCTTCTGGTGGACGATGCTGCTCACAATACAGCGAAGGAGGTCTCTGTTGGGCAAGACAGAGCCAGGGGACCTAGCTTCTGGGGGCCCCAGGGACCTCAGGCCACTGGGTGGAGGCTGGTTGGCCACATCATGGTTGTGGGTAGGGTCCCCATAGGCCTCCTCTTCTGGTGGAGCCTCCTTCAGGATGCATACTCCGTGCTGGACTTCATAGTGGCGGCGCAGCGAGCGGTAGTCACAGTAGCTCTTGCTGCAACCTTGCTCGATGCACACGAAGGGCTTGGTCTTCTGGTGAGTGAGCATGTGCCCAGTCCTGTAGTGAGACATGTATAAAGGGAGGTCACCAGGAAAGCCCCCCATCTCAATACAGGAAGTGATTGGACCCCTACTTTGTCTAACGAACTGCCCTCCTCACTAACAAACGCTGAAATCCCACTGAAGCTGGATCAGGTCTCCCCAGAGCAGCTTCACCAGAGACGACAGTTCTCCAGAGCTAAGCTCTGGGGACCTGGGCACAACAGGGATGTGTTAAAGCATGTGTGCATGCACATGCACACACCCCGCTTTGGAGGTTCACAAAGCACTGGGTATGTGGGGGTCATCTTTAACCTTTGCTTTCATATGGCTCCTCCAGCATCCTGAGCAGCAGCCCTGTAGAATACGTTTGAGGAGATGCCAACTGGGACTACCACAGAACTGTCTATGGGAACAGCTTCCTGGAACAGCTCCCCCTTCAGCCGAGAAACTAATTTACAGAGTTAATAAAACCTTCCTAGGCAGTGTGTCAATCATCTGTGGAAGTGTAAATGCATGTAAATACATGTTGTGCCTACTCCTGCTTATGTGGACAATAACAGTGAACAATGAGCCCTGACCCTTGGGGCCTAACAAAAGACAATCCCAGTGCATGTGGCTGGGCTGTTTTAATGACTACCGTCTTTCTGTAGAGAATGTCCATGATCCTCACTTGTGAGGGAAGGACTCAAAAGACCTAAGCACTAGTCCTAGAAGAAAATGACCTTTGCCTAAGATGAGGCTGGCCAGAGGGTGAAGAGAGGGGCAGACTTACCAAACCCTCTCCTTCCACCCAACCCTCTAGCTGGGCATTGTCCTCTCCACTCTTGAGCCTCACAGCAACAGAGACATTAATAATAAGGGAACTTTGCTCTGAGCTTTTATGCAGCTTTTTTTTGGGGGGGGGTTGCAGACCTGTTGTTCTTAGACACCTGCTAGGGACTTGGGGCATCTCTTTACCAAGTTAGCCAACCTCGTTTGTACTGTTTTGTTTTCTCATGCAATCCAGGTGGCCTTCAAATTGTAATGTATGTAGTTGGGGCTGGCCTTAGACTCCTGCTGCTCCTGCCTCTACCTCTCTAGTGTGCCATCATGCCTGGCAACTCATCACATTTATAAACCACAAGAGTCACATCTGCAAATAGAGGCAGGGATTTCCTCACTGGTGTAAATGTGGAGGCTCAGTAAAGAGACTGCCCCAGACAGTAGCAGTGTGAAGAGAACAGAGTCCACACTGGAGGACAGGGACACACATCTGAGGGGCACAGAAGTGGGAACTCGACAGAGGACAGATGGGTGGATAAGAGGGTAGGGAAGGACAGGTGCATGCCCCCTGCCCTGCCCTGCTCCTGGCCAGGCTTTTGACATACAGGTGGTCCTGCCGCTTGAAGGCCTTGCTGCAGACTTTGCACACGTGCTTCCTCTCCTGGCTGTGCGTCAGGTAGTGCTTGCTCAGGGAGCTGGCGCTGCTGAACACTTTCCCGCACAGGCTGCAGTCCAGGAGTGGGTTCTGAGGGGAGCTGTGCTGCCGCTTGCCTTTCCTTGTGCTCCCAGTGGCCCTGCCGCCTTCATCAGCCTCTTTAGGCACCTTGAGTGCGCCCAGCCCCAGGTCTAAACAAAGGGAGAAAGCACAGGTTATGTCGAGATAGGACAGGGGAGTATCCGAAAGCAAACAGACCCTCAGCACGGAGCCCTGTCCAAGTTGTTTTGAGACTCTTCCACCTCAGAGGCTCTGCATGGACAGAAGACAAGGTTTGCCTAGAAGGGAACTGAGGTCTAGAGCAGACCCTATCTATAGGACTGCACCGGGTCTTGGTGCAAGATGTGGAGGTGTGGAGATGATGTCAGTGTGAGCTTCTAGGGCAGCAGTATAAGACAAGCAGGGTGGAAGCCAGCCTACCCACACAATGTCTGTCTAGAGAGATGCAGTATCTAAAGCAAGGCACTTGCCATCTTGCTCTGCTCTTGGGTCTGAGGACTTTTTACAAAAAAAAGTCTACGTGCTTTTTCTAGTAAAATGTTAGAAACAACCTTATATCTGACTAGAGAGCTTAGAGTTAGAGGAGTTGAGTGCTTTATTCTCTCTCTGTCTCTCTCTGTCTCTGTCTCTCTGTGTGTGTGTGTGTGTGTGTGTGTGTGTGTGTGTGTGTGTGAGAGAGAGAGAGAGAGAGAGAGAGAGAGAGAGAGAGAGAGAGAGAGAGAAACACATTGGGGACTGAACCCAGAGTCTAACACATGCTAGTCTAACACAGTACTCCATAAGTGAGCTACATACCGTCTTGCATTATGACCTATTAAACAACTTTCCAAACAAAACTTGGAGAAATATCTAAAACAATTTAAGAATGTTCATACTAATACTACTAAAATAGAAAGGAAAGAAGAAAAGAGAAAGCAGCCTATTTAAAAGCAGAGTTACCCCAGGTATGAAAAAAATATAAAATTAAAAGAAACAGGAAGATTGGGGTTCAGTGCCACAGAGATGGGCAGGTTTTATTTCTCTCACCCCTGTGTGTATCTGAAATTACCACATTTTCTTCATCCCTGGGTAAAATGTTAGCTATTTTTATGAATTATGTCTCCCAAGGGGCAGCTGAAGGAATTGGAGACATTCAGTTGGGGGAGGAGATGTGTTCAATTATTAGAAAGGCCAGTGTGTGGAGAAAGAACAGATAGCCTATGTTTTCTTTCAGGAGGACAGAGAGAAGCTTGGTATAAGAAGACTAAAGGGAGAAAAATCACTTTGGCAAGTAACTGAACAAAGAACTCTAAAAGTGTATACAAGATAAAACCAGGCTTCCTCGGATATAGTACTCAGCCTTGCTGGGGTACTTTAAGTATACCTTAAATCAATAGCAAACCTAGAAAATGTACTACATCAAAACAAAACTGACAAGGACAGAGAAACAGGCAAGGCTATTGGCCTAGACAGTCACCTGAATTTTCTAGAAAACAGTGTCATGAAGCTGAAAAATTGTGAGCAGAATGCTCAGTGAACCAATACAAAAGGAAATCCAGTATGTAAAAAGCTGTTCTCCCCAGAAGCTGGAGAGAGAGAGCACTGGCTGCTCTTGCAAATAACCAGAGTCCAGTTCCCAGCACCCATGTCAGGCAGCTCTCAAATACCCATAACTCCAGCTCCAGGGGATCCAATGCCTGCTCTGTCCTCCACAGACACCTACAGACATGTAGAACACACACCTACAGAATTCACACTACATATAAATAAAATATTTTTAAAGCTGTTCATAGAAACCCTTTAACAATCCAACAAGATGGGCTGAAGGGATGGCTCAGTGGTTGAGAGCACCGACTGCTCTTCCAGAGGTCCTGAATATAATTCCCAGAAACCACATAGTGGCTCACAACCATATGTAATGGGATCTGACGCCCTCCTCTGGTGTGTCTGAAGAGAGCAATGGTGGTATACTCATATGTATAAAATAAATAAATAAATCTTAAAAAAATCCAATAAGACTGTGGTAAGACAACACATTAGAACATCTATGACAATAGCAATCAGTCTACTCTCACATAAGAATCCAAATACTCTAAACGTTTAAAACAGCAAACACAATCATATCAATTATGTGTGTGAGTATACTGTTGGAGATTGGAACTCAGAGCCTTTAATGTGTACTAAATGTAAAAAAAAACCCAAAAAACAAAAAAAACAACCAACCTATATCTGAGCAATTCACCAGTGGATCTGAAGAGTTATGAGGTAAGATCTATTGGTTCATCCTGTAGTCCCAGGTAAGGCAGAGGAACTGCTGAGTTCAAGCCAGTCTGGGACACACAGTGGACCGGCCCCACAAACAAAAAACAAAATATTTATGTGTACACTACATAGCTTAGAGGTGGTTATTTTTTGCTTCATACTGTATTTTCTATAATAAATTCATTTTCCTTTTTTTCCACAGAGACAGGATTTCTCTGTGTATCCCTGGCTGTCCTGGGACTCACTCTGTAGACCAGGCTGACTTTGAATTAATTCATAGATCCACCTGTCTGCCTCCTGGGTGCTGGGACCAAAAGTGTGTACCAACATCTGCCAGCACATTTTACTTTTTTAATTAAAAACATAATATAGTCAGGTGTGGTGGCTCATGCCACTGTTCATCAGCACTTGGGAAACTGAGACAGGAGAATTACTCAGAGTCTGAGAACAGCATGGATAACATAGTGAGACCCTGCCTCAAATAAACTAATACAAGTAAATGAAAATTGGGCATGTAATATATGCCTTAGCCCTAAGAATTTGGAAGGCTGAGGCAGGAAAATCACTTGAGCCCAGGCATTCAGGGCCAGCTTAGCTTGATCACTAGAATAGTAAAACTCCCATCTCAAAAACAAAAAGAAAAAAATGATATCTACATATTTATTTATATAGGCCTTATTTAAGTTTTAAAAGCATAGAGTTGAAGTTTAATGCTTGGGCTGGGGACAATGTAACAGATAAATATAAAGAAAGGCTAAACTAAGCAGAACCCTAAGAATAAGTGCTGACAGTTAGGGTTCCTGTGTCCAGGAAAATGCACACATCTGTACCATGAGCATTTTCCAGGATCACCATGGCCCGAGGTGAATGCCATACCACAGCCCTGAGTCTGGCTGGTGCCAGAGTCAGTCTTCCCACGTGAACTCTAAGTTCCTAGGACTTCCTGCTCTGCCATCATTCCAACACAGACACAGGCCTGTCACTGTCTGGTAATCTTTGGAGTGGGGCCTGCAGAAAACTTTCACAGTGGCAAGTTCTTGGAGCACTTCCTCAGGCACAATCCCAACAGATTACTATCTGAGTTTCAGGGCATTTAGATGTGAACTTCCCTGCGAACAGTGGGATTATAAACTCCCTGGAGCTCTACCCCAGTCAACCAATTGAAGCAACTTTTCAGGAACCAATAAAGAGGGTCAGAAGCAAACCAAACCAAAAACAAACAAAAGAACTCCCTTCCACAGGAGGCCAACAGCAAACTAAAATGAGTCTAAACCCAACTGCTCAATTATTTCACTAATTCTCTCTTGTTCTTCCATGGTTGAAGAGGAAACTTTGGAACTGAATCAAGGCCCTATTTAAGATTAGGTATTACTGACAGTACTGGCTGTAAAAACAACTAGCTGGGCATGGCACAATCTATAGTCCTGGTTCCTGGACAGACTGAGGCAAGAGGTCTGCTGGAGCCGCAGTGTTCTGGAGAGACAGCAGGACCTCTCTCTTTTAAAAATACAAAGCAGGAACTAATCAAGTGCCTAATACCTGTCTGGTGCATTATGGTCTTTGGGAGGCTTTTGCAGTCTTCTCCTTTTTCACTTCTTGCCACTGCTCTAGAGCAGTGGGCATGAGAGGATTGGGGTCCCCTTATTTTACTGGTGAGGACGTGAAGCCTAGAAAAGCCAGACAGAACAGAATGGACAGGACCCCCACTTGTTCTGGAAGAATGCTCTTGAGATATGGCAGTGATAGGAAAGTCCCCACAAGCCTGATGGTCTGCCTATACACAGATAAAGACCAGGAGCTCAGTCTGTGAGATGGCCCAGTGGTGAAAGCACATGCCATGGAAGCATGTATTTAACCCCCCAGAACCCACAAGTTGGGAACAATTCCAAAGTAGGCCAAAAGCCTCCTGTAGAAGAGATTTTTGTTTTGTTTTTCTTTTCCTTCCTTCCCTTTAGTTTAGCATGTTGGAGACGGGGTCTTACTATGTCGCTCTGGCTGGCCTCAATTTGTAGTGTTGCTGTGTTTGTCTTCTACATGCTGAAATGATGAGCAGGCATCATCATGCCCAGCTAAGGAGACCTTTCCTAGCCAGAGCCAGCAGATTCAGTCCCTGGCTACCTGCAGGAACTGTAGGTGCTCAGTGCATGAGTAGCCTCACCTTGTAAGGAGGTCTGTGATTCAGAGTCTGCATATTCTTCCAGAAGCTTCACAGAGTCACTGTCCTTCCCTGAGTATAGGGACAGGGTGTCCAGATTGTCCTCCAGCACTTCACTGGGCACATCTGATGTGGAGAGACTGGGATCAAGGTCCAAACCACTTAAACCAGCATAGAGCAGGTCCCGTGTGCTGGGGCCCAGGTCCCGGTTGAGTGTGTCACTGCAGTTGAGCCCTTGACTCTCGGAGAAGGATGGCAGGTGCCCTTCTGATGGAAGTGCTCCCTCTTCCCCAAGACTGTATGGCTCCATGGCTTTCCACTGCCAGGTCCTGGCTAGAGCCCGTCTCCAGACAAGCAAAGCCGCGTCCAGAGTCAGGAAGGGGAGAGCCCTTGCCGGCAGTTAGCTCCTGAAAATGAACAAGGAGGTATTAGAATTAAGAGGTGGTAGGTGTAGCAGGCAGAATATGGACTTGAAAACGGAGCCACCTAAATGGGTCTGTTCTTAGCCATTTAACCTCGCTGCATGATCTTGGGTAAGTTCCATGAGCCCCGTTTCCTCATCTGTCAGTTAGACAGAAGACTAACACAGAGTGGACTGCAGAGTCCTCTGCCTCCAGCTACAAATACTAGAGAGATCAGACAGACTTCAATGTGTGTCCAGGCAGAAAAGACAAGCAAGGAAAACCCCAAGGCCAGCCACAAGAAAACTCAAAACTAAGCCGGGCATGGTGGCACACGCCTTTAATCCCAGCACTTGGGAGGCAGAGGCAGGCGGATTTCTGAGTTCGAGGCCAGCCTGGTCTACAGAGTGAGTTCCAGGACAGCCAGAGCTACACAGAGAAACCCTGTCTCGAAAAACAAAACAAAACAAAAAAAGAAAACTCAAAACTAGAGTTTGTGCACACACAAGTCAGTCCTTTGGGACATTCAGGCCCAAGTTTAAGCCTGGGGAAGCTTGTCCACTTGTCCCATGTGGCCAGGAGACACATGAAATACCACTGCTCAAATGGAGGCTCACTGTGTGTGTAAAACAGCGTGGACTGGCAAAGTCTCATACCAAAAAAAAAGAGTAAGTACAGTGAGTTTTAATCTAGAGTACATGCTGAAGCCAGGTTAGAATGCACCTAGCACACTCACACTTCTAGGCTCCGCCCAGCATCACATGAACCAGGCATGCTTGTAGTCCCAGCACTGGGGACATGGAGGCAAGATATCCTTGGCTAAACAGACAGTTTGAGCCAGCTTGTGTTTCATGAGGTGCTGTCTCAATAGTCCTCCCACCCTGATCCCCAGCAAAGGAATAAAAGAGAAAGTATTACTAAGGAAGTACTATGAAGAACTGTTCAGACAGTGCCCTCACATGGTAGATACGCTACAATACACAGCCAATTATGTTAAGTCATTGAACTCAGATACAAGGAAAATTAATGAGCAAATTTCTAGAAATAGACAAATTATCAAAACTCAGAAGAATATGTGAATGATCTTATAACAAATAAAAAGGTCAGGGGCTATGCGGTGGTGCCCACCTATACTCCTAGCATGCCAGAAGCTGAGTGAGAAAAGCCCTGGAATCCAGGAGTTCAAGACTGGCCTAAAAAAAACAAGTAGGAGAAGAGAAGAGAAGAGACTAGGGAGGGAGGAAGATAGGGATGGAGAGAGGAGAAAGATGGGGAAGGGAAGGGAGGGAAGAAGATAGAAATGAAAGGGGAAGAAAGGGGAAGAAAAATACTGAATTCAAACTGAATTCAAATGATTCCCACCTATCTTACCACACAAACACAAAGCAAACCAAACCAAAACAACAAAAAAAGTTATCATGTGGTGATGGCACACGCCTTTAATTGCAGCACCCAGGAGGCACAAGCAGATGGAGCTATGTGAGTTGAGGCCAACCTGGTCAAAAGTGAATTCCAGGACAGCCAGGGCTACACAGTGAAACCCTGTCTTGAAAAATCAACAAAACAAAACAAAACTCTTTATTAAAACCCTCAGTAACAGTGAAAGGTTCAGAGGCCCAGCAGGCTTCCCAGGAAAGAGCGACTTGCTGGCTGGAGCAGAGCTGACTTGCTCTAGCCCATCCCACTCCCTGGCTTGGCGGTGGTCTTGGAGAGGTAGCTATGTGGCTGCTATGGGTTTCTTATGCTGGAAGAACAGAGTAGAATCTGTTCTTACAGAACCACAGCCTCCCATATGACCTGTCCTGGTTCCCTGAAAGCCCATGGCAAAGGTCTTGACCTTATTTTACCTAATCTGGGAATTCCTTAGGGTGGAGATGAGTTGCAAGAGGGCAGCTGCTACAGCTTGGGGCAAGGAATTGACTTGTTGAAGCCAAAGAGAAAACTGGGGTGATGGTGCACTACAGGATGAGAACTCTGGAAAGCTTTCCTCTTAGGTCTCTCACAGCAAGCACAATCATATTACACCACCCAACCACCACTCCCCAGGAGCCAGCCTGTGTAGCTAACAGCACATGACCACACAAAAGCCTGCATATGCATGCTCAGGACAGTTCTAGACATAGATGTCAAACCTGGAAGGTGTCAGGACTCTCTCACGTGAATGGAGTGCTGTTCCGCAGTTAAAGGCGGTAAGTGGAATGTTGTGCATGGTGATGCATGCCTGTAATCTGAGCACTCGGGAGACACAGCCTACAAGATCTCTATACATTTGAGGTCTGGTCTACTTGGCAAGTTTCTAGCCAGCCAGGGTCACATAATGAGACCTTATCTCAAAAACAAGCAAGCAAGCAAGCAAGCAAACGGGCAATAGCCAGGACTGGAGATCACTCGCAGTTTAGAGCACTGACTTTTCTTCCAGGGGAACTGGATTCAATTCTCAGCCCCAACATGACAGCTTACAACTATTTGCAACTCTATTTTTGGGGGATCTGATACCCTCTTCCGACCTCCATAGACATATATGCAGGCAAAATAGCCATACATGCAAAATAGAGCAAATCTAAGGGGCAGGAGCAATAAGCTATCAACCACAAGGGAAGGGGAAGACCAGATATGCGGATTGTAAGAGCCAGCATGAAAGGCCAGCTACTGCATGACTCCACCTATGTGGAAGACAGTGCTTAACAATGACGTTTGTCAGATTGGGAAAGAATTAAAAGGAGACACACAGAAAGCATTAGGGTGGGGGCAGTACTATTCTGTGTGCTCTGTAGTGGTAATTAATAGTGGAGACATCACACATTAGTCAGAAACCACAGAACCACACTGCACAGAGGGTGGACACTAGTGTAAACATGGACTTAGTTGCCCTCTCTCTGAAGCAGCTCTATATAATTCTGGGAATTTAGAAGGTTATGACTACATGCTCAGAAAAGACCTGTCAAGGTCCCAAATGTCCCCTCTAGCCTGTTTTGCTTAAGCAGGGAGTGAAGGCTAAGGCAGAGCTTCTGCCTAGCCGTACTGAAGGGTGCTCCATTCGTGCGCAGTGTCAGCTGCAAACACTGGTTGTTTTGGTTTGGTGGTTGTTGGTTTATTTATTGTGGATGCTGAACCCTTTTATTGAGGGTTGAGCATCTCTTTCACAGGAGCAACCTAAGACCGACAAAATCTTTGTCGTTACTTTACTATTAAACTGAAAGAACAGAACTGATCAAGCATGGGGACATGGCTTCAACTCCTAGCACTCACATAAAAAGCCAGGCATGGCAGTACACACCCGTGAGCACAGTGCTGGGAGGTGATGCGGGAGAACCTGGGGCTTGCTGCTTTGCCAATCTAACCAAATTGATAAGCTCCAAGTTCAGGAAGACTTTGTTTAAAAAAAAAACTGTGACACTGGGCGTGGTGGCGCACGCCTGTAATCCCAGCACTTGGGAGGCAGAGGCAGGCGGATTTCTGAGTTCGAGGCCAGCCTGGTCTACCGAGTGAGTTCCAGGACAGCCAGGGCTACACAGAGAAACCCTGTCTCGAAAAACCAAAAAAAAAAAAAAAAAAAAAAAAAAACCTAATGTGAAGAAGAGTAGGGATATGGTTTAGTGTTTGTTGTACAAGCCTAAGAACCAGAGTGTAGATCCTCACCTCCCATATAAAGGCTGGGCTAGTATGGGTTCACACTAGCTACAGGTCCTGCATTATGAGAAATCTGAGACTTTTAACTTGCTAGTAGAGGAAGTTGGCTGCGAACCCATAATCTTCCTGCCTATACCTCCCGAGTGCTAGGAATGAGACCACCTATATTGCTTCTCAATAAGAATCTTGTAATTCTGTTTTTACTCTGAAGATAATCTAAAAGAAAAAGGTCTAGCAATATGTAGATCACTGAATGACCCCTTTCTTAGAACAGTAGTTCTTAGACCTGCTAAAGTTGCAAGCCTTCAATACAGTTCCCCATGTTTTGCTGTCTCCTCAACCATAAAATATTTTTGTTGTGGGGGATGGTGGGGGGAGGCAGAAGCAGGCAGATCTCAGAGTTTGAGGCCAGCCTGGTCTACAGAGTGATTTTGAAAATAGAGAAACCCTGTTTTGAAAAAATTATTTTCCTTGCTACTTCCTAACTGTAATTTTGCTGCTGTTATGAATTTTCTGTTGGTCTTAAGTTGCTCCTATGAAAGGGTTGTTCAACCCCTAATTAAAGGATATTAAAGTTGAGAACTGTTGCCTCGGAAGGAAACACTATTTTCTAATACACAACCAATCTTTGTTCTCTATCCAGAAAGTAGCACTGCTTTGACTGTTGCAGAATAAAGAGAAGAGGATACAGGTGAACTCAGCTAACTGAGGTCCAAGTAATCCAGTGGCCTCTTCTGGCCTCCAGAGGCACCTGTACACACATGTGCACATATACTCACATACACAAAAATAAATCTTTTAAAAAATGAGAAAAGGGCTTACAGAATTGAGGTACTGTAGAGTCCTGGCTAAAGCAAAAAGGGGCCAGCAAGGCGATCAGCACGGGAGCCCTTTCCAGGGATAGTGAAGATGCATCAAGATAGCCATCCCCTCACTACATTAGTGTATGCAATCTCATTAAACTGGCTGGGCTCCCTTGTTTGCATTTCGTTTGCAAATTAATTTTGGCTTTATAGCTGCATAAAGGCTGTGCGCTTTAAAACCATATGCCTTGTTTTAGCATCATGAATGCCTTGTTGAATGGTTTAGAAAACAATTTAATTCAACACTGGGGATCCAAAATAGTGCTTTTTTTTTTTCTTTTAAAAGAGGCCTATCACAAGCTAGGGAGAGGGCTGAGTTGATGAAGTGTTTGTGTGTGCATGACAGCCTGAGTGTGGATCCCTGAAATGAATATAAAGTGATGGGTACACTGGCCAACCCCATGAGTGGAGGGGTTGGGGACAGGGCAGAGAGACAAGGCCCTAAACCTCACAATCCAGCCGGGCGGTGGTGGCGCACGCCTTTAATCCCAGCACTTGGAAGGCAGAGGCAGGCGGATTTCTGAGTTCGAGACCAGCCTGGTATACAGAGTTCCAGGACAGCCAGGGCTACACAGGGAAACCCTGTCTCAAAAAACAAAACAAAACAAAACAAAACAAAACAAACAAACAAACAAACACCCCTCACTATCCGCCAGCCCAACTGAATGCATGAGCTTCAGGTTTCATGAGAGAGTCTGTCTCAAAAAATAAAGGTGGAGAGCCACTGGAAGAAGATGCATCGTGTCATGTCATACAACATAACACACATGTGCACATACTTACACTAAAAAAATGTAACGCACGCCAAAATAAGTGCCAATCAGGTCAGACATGACATCATAGTTGAGATCTCAAGCTCTTGTAATAATCATTCTCATGACAACAGCATGGACATTCTTGAGACTTTATGCCAAGTACTGCTGAGGTCACTCACATGCCATTTTTAGTTCCCTTAACTCCTCTCTGAGGGATGTGCTACATGGGTATGCATAAGGAAAACCCAGATAATAACTCGTCCCAATTCAGAGTTAGACCCCTCCCTGAGCTGTCTGACCTTTTTTTTTTTTTTAAAAAAAAGATTTATTTATTTTATTTATATGAGTACACTGTAACTATCTTCAGACACACCAGAAGAGGGCATCAGGTCCCATTACAGATGGTTGTGAGCCACCATGTGGTTGCTGGGATTTGAACTCAGGGTCTTTGGAAGAGCAGACAGTGCTCATAACCACTGAGCCATCTCTCCAGCCCTGAGCTGTCTGATCTTGAAGCCTGCACACTTCAGCCCTCTACTATGCTATTATCCCATACCTGACATTGGGTTTCTGCCTTGAATTCTGAAGTTGAACAATCAAGGAAGACCTCCTCCTCTAGTCATACCGTTTTAACCAGAGGGTTGACTCATTTCCTCTGATCACTTATTTAAAGACTGGATTTTGTCTGATGACTCTATTTCTAGCACATGGGAAACTGAGGCAGAGAATTGAGAGTTTAAGGTCAGTTTGGGCTACAGAGCAAAGTTCTGCCATTAGAAATAATGAGACATGGAGAATGAATTTAAATATTTCACACAAGAATCTGAAGGATACTCACAAAGGAAAACCCTAGCATCGAGTCAACTAAAGGAGAAAAGGAGACATCAAAGTTCCTTCCTTCCCAGGAGCTGGGCCTGGCAGAGAATGCAAGGAAGCACTGAGATCTAGAATAGCAAGCAGGGTATGGTGGCACACACCTCAGTTCCCGCAGGGACTGGGGTGGGGAGGAGGCAGGACCTCCTGGGGTTCAAGGTCATTCTCATGAGTGCACAATGAGTTTCAGTCTGGGACCCTGTTTCAAAAGGGGGGAAACACAAAACCTAGAATAACATTTTTCTTTCTTTAAAAAATATAATGTTTATTTTATGTGCATTGGTGTTTGGCTTGCATGTATGTCTGTGTGAGGGTGTCAGATCCCCCGGAACTGGAGTTATAGACAGGTGTGAGCTGCCCTGTGGATGCTGGGAATTGAACCTCAGTCCTCTGAAAGAGCAGCCAGTGTTTTTAATTTTTTTTGAGACAGGGTCTCTCTGTAGCCTATGGTAGTCCTGGAACTCTATTTGTAGACCAGATGGGTCTTGAACTCAGAAATCCACTTGCCTCTACTGGGATTAAAGGTGTGAATATTTTTTAATAGGGCAAATACAGAAGACTCATAGGGTCTCCCAAGAATCTTTCAGCAAGTTTAGTGGTCAAATCTATTTTAGATAATATTCATGTGTTTATTCTCAGTGAAGATACATGACATGGTATCTCAGCTGAGTGCCGAGACAAGTATGAGACTCCACATGACTATAGAAATATGTCAACATATTGCACTAAATTTCTATTATATAGTTTTAAACTAATATGTCATTTATATTAATAAGTAATTGTTCATTTGTTATTGTATTTTGCCATGAAGAATAGAATGTATTATTTACTTGTTTTGTTTTGAGACAGGGTCCAACTGTGTAGCTCTGGCTGGCCTTTCACTCACAGAGATCTGTCTGCCTCTGCCTTCCCAAGTGCTGAGATTAAAGGCAGGCACCTCTATGCCTAGCCCCTATTCTTGTTTTTCTGAGACAAGGTCTTACTATGTTTCCCAAGCTGATTTCAGAGTCAAGCAATCTCTAGCCTCTAGTGACAGAGGAATTACTGGCCTGGCCCACTGTGCTCACTCAGATTTTTGGGGGGCCCTGATCTAGTTCTTCTCATGTATACTTCATACAACAATAAAACTTTCAACAAGCCACATTTGACTGTATTTGACTACTGACCTCCTGTGTGTCTGGGCTGTTCCCTAAGGTTGAGTCACTATCTTAATTTTGCAGTGCTGAAATCAAACTTACTGCTTTGTGCATGGTATACCATTCACAAATTTAAAAGTCCAGAAATGTTTGAGATAATACCTCCAATACATTTAATATCTCGGAAGGTTGAATGGAGATACCCAATAACTTAATTGAAATTCTAATAGAAAATATTGATTTATATATTTTACATCAAAGCTCTCTGGGATCCTCCAGTATGAAAAGTTTTTTCCCCTTAGACAGTGTCTCATTGTGTAGCTCTTCCCGTAGCCTCCTTAGTTGGGGATCACTGGTCTGTGCTGCCTTACCCAGCTAACAGGTTACTGAGGGTCACAAGTTTAACACCTGATATTCTAAAGAGAAAAAGGTGTTTACCCTGGTAAGTGTGTTTCCAATGGAAAAGAAACCCCAACCTCTGGTGACAGTGTTTGCTTAGCATGCTCAAGGTCCTGGGTTGGATTCCCAGTACTTCAAAATTAACAAACTTCCTATGCCTAAAACTTCAAATATGGTGGTAGGCATATCTATATCTTGGTTTCTCAAGACAAAGTTATTCTAAATTGCCTCAGAGATCTGCCTGCTTCTGCTTCCAGTGCTGGGGATAAAGCTGTGCACCACCATACCCAGCCCAAAACATATTTTCTGAGGTCTCACTTTTTTTTGAGACAGGACCTCACTCTGTAGTCCAGGCTGGCCTTGAACTCTCAGCAATATTTCTGAGTACTAGGATTACTGGTGTGGAAAGTACTCTGTTTTTTAAACTGTTTTCTTGAGACATGGTTATATTTAATCCATTTGTATGTTTCAAACTCAAAGAAGAGAATGATCTTAAACTTCTGATCACTGGCCTCCAAGTCCCAAGTATTGGGAGGATAGGTGTGTACCACCACACTAGGTCTTCTGTAGTGCTGGAGAGCACGTCAGGGCTTCATGCATGCTAGGCACCTATTCTAACGACTGAGCTACATCATTCCTGCCGGGCCATTTAAGTGTTTGTGTATGGGTGTTTTGCCTGCATGTATGTCTTTGCACCATATGAGTGCAGTGCCCAAGGAAGCCAGAAGGTGGCACTAGACCCTCTGGGACTCGGTTAATGGATAGTTACTGAGCTTTCTTGAGTGCTAGGAATTGACCCCAGATTCTCTGGAAAAGCAGCCAGTATTCTTAACCAATAAGCCATCTTTCCAAGCCATTTAAACTATTACATTCATTGCTAGCATTAGTAATTTAACCTTCACATAGAGACAGTTAATAAACCAGAGGCCTCGCCTAA
This sequence comes from Apodemus agrarius, assembly GCA_964023405.1. Taxonomy (NCBI): domain Eukaryota; kingdom Metazoa; phylum Chordata; class Mammalia; order Rodentia; family Muridae; genus Apodemus; species Apodemus agrarius. Next base: position 4,256,344 of record OZ030005.1, on the reverse strand, counting down.
AAAAAAATTCCTGCAAACTTGGACTGGTATTTCTGCTTGGCTACCTGCACTGGCTGCCATCACTCAATAGAGAGAACACAACGTGAATTGCCATAATCCCTACTAGTATGATCCCTCACTTGCTTGTCCCCGTCGGGATGAGTTTTTACGCTGATCCGGCAGAAAAGGTAAAAGGTTTTTGTTTTGCAATGAACATCATCAACAAAAACATACTTCAATCTCATAAAAGTCCTTGCCTCCCTCAAAAGAGGTCGGCTAGCATAGGCCCCGTGTTCTCTTCCAGTGGCTTTCTTATGCTCATACTTATCCTTCTGCTGATTTTGCTAGCAACACGGACGGTCTTCCCTGGTGCAAGGATGCTCGGAAAGGCTGGAGAGTGATCCACACAGCACAGCAAGCGTCTTTGAATAGGTACAAAAGAAGAAAACTCACCAGAAAAGCAAGTGAGTGCCTCTCCAGGAAACAGGAGGGCCTGGCTTAGGCCCCACCGTGAAGGGGTTTCAGGTGGCAATCAGGCCTTCACTATCTCCTCCTGGAAGGGTGAGGTGGTCATTTTTGAGAAACTCATCCAATATCTTTTTGCCCTGAAAACAGGTAGTGAAAAGCAGGGGGAGTCAGAACTTGAATCTCAAGCAAGGACAAGTATGAAACTGGGGAGAAAGACAATTTGAGGAGGAAGTGAAGCAATCCTAAGCTGGAGAGAGAAATGTGGAGGAAATTACTATGTCTGTTTAAAAACAAAAACAAAAACAAAAACAAAGCAAAACAAAACAAAAACCTTATTCCTTCCCCACTACTCCAGCCAGTTACAAGAGGAACCTAGAGGGTCTTGTGGGGCAAAACCTAACTGGGGCAAGGAATGATGAAAAGAAATTTTTGTTGGAGAAGTGAGAAGGGAGGGTTAGAGAAGCAAACACATTGAAGAGAAACTGGAAACAAAAAACAAAAAACAGGAGTCGGTCTCTTATAATTGGGTAAGTATTCCAAAAGGGGAGATTGTAGCCTAGATAATAATATTATTATTTTTTTTGCTGGAAACTAGGGAGATCTTGGCTGGGGAAAAAAAGGTATTTTTGCTAGAAAAAGCACAGGGAGAGGCATGATCAAGGAAGAGAGGAGAGTCTGATGTTTGTGCTGGGAGATCCTCGAAAAGAGGTACATCCGGGTCCCCCAAAGCGGGACACCTGAGGAGGAGGGGGACGGTCAGCAGAGGGGCCTGCGAATGCAAGGCCGCGGTGCAGAAGGCGCAGAGGTCGGGTAGGGCCCGCGGCGCGAGCTGGGGCGCTGCGAGGGGGCAGTTGGGGGGGACCTGGCAGGGATCGGGTAGAAAATAAAGGTGGGTGCAGCGGGCTGGGGGCACCCCAAGAGTCTTTTCCAAGGAGGAAGGGGGCTGCGGGGGTGCAGAAGGAGCGTGCGCGACGCGGAGCTGAGCGGCGTCCTTGGACAGGAGCCACAGAGGCCCGCGCTCGGGGAAGGAGACGAAGCCAAGGAGAGGGTGAAGAGGGCTTGAGGTGAGAGGAAAGGGCGGGCAGACAGGGCTAGGGAGAGAGGGGAAAGGGGAAAGGGGCAAAGGCAGCAGCAACCGGGTTTTACCCGCCCCCGGGGGCTCGCGCGCCGGGCCTCGTGCCTCGCGCCTCGCGGGGCCTTCCCAGCGGCCGCCCGTCAGCCGCGAGGCGCCCGGACGACGCCCGGCGCGCACGCGCAGCCCGGTCCCGGCTCCTGGCGCGTGCGCCCGCCCCCGTGTGTGCGCGCAAGCATGGCCCGGCGGCGTCGCCGCGAGCGAGGCACGCGCGGCCCGGGCTCGTGGCGCGTGCCTCTGGGCCAGACGCCCCGAGGCTAAGGGGAAAGGGGCGTGGCTTCGGCGGGCCAGGACCCGTAGAGGTCATGTGACCCGCCACGGGGCGGGAAAGGAGGCGGTTGGTCGCCATTTTGGGAGGCGGGCGGTTGGAAGACTGGGGGAAAGGGGCAAAAGGGACGGGCAGCAGGGGGAGGGGCGTGACAGAAGAACTGAGTCCTCATTGACACAGTGCCTGTGAGCACTGGACACCCTCCAGTATAGATCCCCGGGACAGCAGTGGTTCCTGAGGGATGGAGACCACCGAAGCCGTTCTGCGCATGCTCGTGGGCAGGCTGATCCCTGGGAGCCGGGGAGAGCATGTTGGGTCGGCTGCAGGCGTTGCAGGACTGGCTTATTTGTTTGTTTATTTGTTTGTTTGTTTATATTTTAAACAATACCATGGGGCGAATCCGGGGCCTCGTTCATTGTTAGACAAGTGCTTTTGTACCGAACCACATCCCCAGCCCTCAGAAATTCTAGGCAGGGCCACTACCACTGGGTCATGCCCCCAGCCCTTCCCTGGGGGAGATTCTAGGGAAGTTCTTTGCTGCTGAGTTCAGGTCCTTAGCGGTAAATTCCACCCTTGTGCTCTACCGCTGAGTTATATCCTCCGCCCCCTTTAATACATTGTTGAGGCACGGTCTTATTCTGTAGCCCAGGCAGGCCCCAGTTGATCCTCCAGCCTCAGCCCCTGAAGTAGCTTTGATTATAGTCCTTCCCCTCTGTTCTTGATCAGTTTTTTTTAACTTGATCTATTTATTCTCCTGTACATCTCACAGAAGATTCATGAAGCCACATTTTATCACATTCAGTTTTTTTTTTCTATTGTTGGTAAATCTTACAAATATGGAGACAAATAAACTTAGTACTAATGGCTGTATGAACCGCACTGTGCCGCTCAGCCCTTGGAGAGTCCGTGGCAAAAGGATCACCACATGTTTGAGAACAGCCTGGGCTACAGTCGTTTTGATTACTTATCCAGTAAAAGCACTGGCTAGCAACCTGATAATAACGTCCCTGGATTACATGGTGGAAGGAGCGAACCAATTTCCAAAGTTATCCTCTAACCTCCATATACACACTGCGGCACACATGCATAAACACACACACACACACACACATATTAAATTTTTTTTTAATGCTTTAAAATACAGATTTGGTGCTGGAGAGATGGCTTAGTAGCTCGAAGAGTTTGTTGTCATTGCAGAAGACCAGGGTTTGGTCCATACGCAGCTTACAATGGCCTGCGTCTTCTGCGAGAGCAATAAACTCTTTAACCACTATGCCATCACTCCAGGTTTTCGAGTCCTCTGTGAGAGCAGCAAGAGCTCTTGAACTCTGAGGCATCTCTCTGGCCCTAATAAAAAAAATAAATAAATCCACAAACACTTTCTTTAAAAAACATAAATCTGGGGGCTGGAGAATGGCTCAGTGGTTAAGAGCACTGGCTGTTCTTCCAGAGAACTCAGGTTCAATTCCTAGCTCCCTATGACAGCTCACACTGTGTGTAATTCTAGTTCTAGGGGACACCCCCTACACAGACGTACACATAGGCAAAACATCAACGTACATCAAAAAATTAAAAAAAAAATCTTAGCCAGGTAGTGATGGTAGAATACTCCTTTAATCCCAACAATTGAGAGGCAGAAGCAGGCAGGTTGTCTATAAGTTTGAGGTCAGCCTGGTCTACAGAGTGAGTTTCAGGACAGCCAAGGCTACACAGAGACACCCCATCTAGACAAACCAAAAGAACAAAATGAAAACACAAATATGTTCACTTATTATAGAAATCAGAATAGAGGCTCTTCAGAAAATCAAGGTTCCTGTTTCAAAAGAATTTTGTGTTGGTTGATGTCCAGCTCTTTGAATGAGCCAACAGTTCAACAGTATTTGCTAGGACTCCAGTGTGTGTCCAGTGATGCACCTAACCTAGTGGCCCTGATAAGGCATGAGAGGGTCAGCTGGGCAGTGGTGGCGCACGCCTTTGAACCCAGCACTTGGGAAGCAGAGGCAGGTGGGTTTCTGAGTTTGAGGCCAGCCTGGTCTACAGAGTGAGTTCTAGGACAGCCAGGGTACACAGAGAAACCCTGTCTAAAAAAACAAACAACAACAACAACAACAACAACAACAACAAAAAGGCATGAGAGGGCCAGACATAGGACAGACAAGCTGACAAACGCTCACACTTGTGTCTCTCTGGGCCTGTCTCAGTTTTACCACCTAGCTCAGCAGAGACATCTTTTAAAAAGCTGTATTCACTCATTTATTTAGTGTGCATGTGTGCAGTCACAAGCACGGGTGCCCCAGTATGCCACAGTGTGTGTATAACGGGATACATTTCCAAAGTTAGTTCATGTTTTCACCAGGGGAGTTCCAGTTGGTAAATCAAACTTCGTTGGCAAGCCCCTCTACCCAATGAGCCGTCTCACCGGCCCCGGTGCAACCATTTTATTCAGAGCTTCCATAATGAAGTTGAGACTTATGCTTGACCAGAACTGTAATCTTTTGAAAGTAAAATTCATGGGGCTGAAGAGATGGTCCAGCTGTTAAGAGCACTTGTTGCTCTTAAGGAGGACCCAGATTCCGTCACCATCACCCACATAACCATCTGTAAGACTAGTTCCAGGGGATCTAATGCCCTCTCCTGACATCCTGAGCACAAGGCATGATACATTCATAGCTGCATTCGAAATAACTCATAAATAAATCTAAAAATATACAAAAGCAAAACCATTAAGCCTCACTCTGTGGGAGGGATCCCGGAGGTGCCTCAGTGGATAAAGTGCCCGCTGATCAAGCATGAGGTCCTGGGTTAAGATTCCCAGCAGCCATGTAGAAAGCCAAGCATAGCTCCTGGTGCCTTCTGAGAAGGCTGGATCCCCAAAGCTCTTTGGCTAGTAAGTGATCTCTAGGTTAGAGACTTTGTCTCAGAACATAATGTGGAGGGCTGGGGATAGATCTCAGTATCAGTGTGCATTTCTCACTCAGAGATACTGAGTGCAATCTCCATCCATACCAAAAAATAATTAGTACGGTGGAGCATATTCGAGGAAGACAATAGACACATATCTCTGACCTCTCTCTGTGTGTCTCTCTCTGTGTCTCTCTCTCTGTCTCTCTCTGTCTCTGTCTCTCTCTCTCTCTCTCACACACACACACACACACACACACACACACGAGAGTGAGGGGATTTGTTCTGTGTATTTAAAATCACATTTATTGGGCTGGAGAGGTGGCTCAGCGGTTAAGAGCACTGGACTGCTCTTCCAGAGGTCCTGAGTTCAATTCCCAGCAACCACATGGTGGCTCACAACCGCCTGTAATGGGATCTGACGCCCTCTGCTGGAGTGTCTGAAGACAGCTACGGTGTACTCACATACATAAAATAAGCAAGTCTTTTTAAAAATCACATGTATGTGTTTTGAAGGGGCTCCCACACACACAGCATATGTATGGAGGACAACTCGTGTCAGCTAGTCCTCTCCTTATACCATGTAGATCCCACGGATTGAACTCTGGTCCTAGGGCCTGGCAGCGGGCACCTTTATCCACTGAGCCATCTTGCCAGCCCCATCTGTGGTTTTATTTAACGTATATATCCATTAGCGTTTGAATAAAAACAATGGTCCCCTGCAAATGCTTGTATTGTGTGCTTGTGTCTCAGCGGATGGTACTGTTTGTGATGGCGCTTTGAAGGGACAGCTTTTTTGTCGGAAGTAGGTCACTGGCAGACAGACCCCTAGTTACAATCCTTCTCTGCTCCCTAGTCCACCATGTTGTAAACTGTCTCCAATACATGTTCTGATGGCCATAGACAGAACTGCTGTACCCGGAGCTACATGAGGAGAAGGTGGGGAGATCTGAACATGGTGTGCTGTATCGGTCACCTTTGTACCACGTGACAACATCTGTAATAGAAGCCGTGTGTGGGAGGAGAGTTAATTTTAGATCACAGTTTTGGAGGGATTTCTTCCAACCAGCCTTGGGCCTGGTCTCAAACTCAGTAAGTAGGAGGAAAGCTTTGACTTTCTGATCCTCCTCCACTTCCCTAGTGCTAGGAGTCCAGGTACGCAACACCAGACCAGTCTTCTGGGAACGGAACTCGGGACACTATTCGCGACCACTCCACAGCCGAACGGCAGTCTTAGCTTTTCCTGATTATCTCTTTGGCTTGTTTGTCTTTAAACTCTTAAAGATTCATTCATTTATTTCACATGTATGAGTGCTTTGCTTGCATGTATGATATGATATAATATAATATAATACAATACAATACAATACAATACAATACAATACAATATAATATAATATAATATATCTAGTTTCTGTGGCAGTCAGAGAGGGCATCAGATGCCCTGGAACTGAAGTCACAGATGGTTGTGAGCCATCGTATGGGTACTGGGAATCAAACCCTAAGTCCTCAGAAAGAGCATCTGTTGCTCTTGAGGACTGCGCTGTCTCTCCAGCACCCTGGGCACAGTTTCAGTAGAGCAAGTTATCCATGTTCCTTCAGCCACACTGGGGAGCCAGGGCCGAAGGGGAAAGGCTAAGGATACCCCATATTTGCATTCTGAGGAGGCCAGGCCTTAGAGAAGCCTACCAGTGTGGGGACTGACAAGGAAGGACCAAGGAAATAGAAACAAACAAACAAACAAACAAACAAAATAAAAACAGAGACTGCCCCAGCAATGAACGAGTTAAAGACCAACTCCAGCCGCACGGGGCCTCTTGCTCTTCCTAGCCACCTTGTCCTGGGCACTGCTCGGCCCTCCTTTGGTGACTCATCGTTTGAATCACTTCCTTCCTACACACACCCTGAGCCTCCTCACCACTCTGGTCCTCCCCGGCACTCGCTTGAGCAGACTTCAGCTTCCTGTCTTCTCCAGGCTGAACCTGCAGGAGGAGACCATCAGCCAGCTCGACGACGTGTTCTTCTTGAACTTGACACCGCAGACTGAGCACAGCACAGACTTTCCCAGGAAACTGGCAAGCACTGAGCTGTTGTCTGCTCTGCTCTCCTCCACTGACCCAGCCCGTCTACCCACGCAGGGGGAAGTCATCGTCTGGAAATCCTTGAGACCCATCTGTGGGGCCCAGAGTGCAACCTGTCTCTCCTCCCTGGTGGCCTCCCGGGGAAGCGCTTTTAGGACCCAAGGGTCTATCTGCTTTCATAAACAGAGGTCAGGCTGTGTGTGGTGAAGCATACTTACAGTCTCAGCACACAGGAAGTAGAGAAGGGACACCACGAGTTCAAGGACCTCCTTGGTTCATACTGACCTTGAGAGCAGCTCGAGATACAGGAGAGCCCATCTGAAAACACCAAAACACACACACACACACACACACACACACACACACACACACGGGGGTGGGGGGAGTTGGGGAGAAGAAAAAATATTTTTAAAAGAATCATTCGTGCTGTGGAGATGGTTCAGCTGTTAAGAGCACTGGCTGTTCATCTAGAAGACTCAGATTTGATTTCAGCAGTCATATGGTGAGGCCCAACATTTCTAACTCCAAATTTAGGGGATCCAGCGCCCTCCTCAGACGGCAATGGGTACTGCATGCAGGTAGGTGATATGATGCACAGTCATAATATAAAGGCAAAACACTCATGCACATAAAGTAAAAATAAACAGATCCTTAAGACAAGAATAATTTGGGCTGGGCAGTGGTGGCGCACGCCTTTAATCCCAGCACTTGGGAGGCAGAGGCAGGCGGATTTCTGAGTTCGAAGCCAGCCTGGTCTACAGAGTGAGTTCCTGGACAGCCAGGGCTACACAGAGAAACCCTGTCTCGAAAAAACAAAACAAAACAAAAATCATAATGACTGGAAAAATAACTTATCAGTTGTTAAGAGCACATACTGCTTTTCCAGAGGATTAGAGTTTGGTTCCAGCACCCAGGCAAGTCACATCTGCTTGTAATTCCAGCTCCGGGGTATCTCCTGTTTTTGGCCTCCAAAGACACTATACTCATGTGGTGTACAGACATGAATGCATATAAAAATAAAATATTTTAAAAAGCATTGATCTGAAACACTGTATGAATTTGTAAATGGGATTTAAGAACAAAAGGTTAAAAAAAAAGGTCTGGTCACAGACTATGTCCAGAGGTTTGTCTTCTCTTCTAGATGATTCTGGATACTGTCAAGGTGACAATTAACACTAACCATCAGTGTGTGTGTGTGTGTGTGTGTGTGTGTGTTTGTGAATGTGTGGTGTGGTATGTGTGTGTGTGTGGTATGTAGATTGTGTGTTTGTATATGTGTTTGTGTGTCTGTGGTGTATTTTTGTGTGTGTGGTGTATGTGTGATGTGCTATGTATGTGTGGTGTGTTCGTGTGTGTGGTGTGGTATGTGTGTGTATGGTATATTTCTGTGTGAGTGTGGTGTGGTGTGTGTGTGTGTGTGTGTGTGTGTGTGCATGTGCAATCTGTTCTGTGTGCATGCAGGTGCCAGGACATGTGTGTATGGAAGACAGGTTGACATCTGGTGTCTTACGCTATTGCTCTTCGCCTTTTTTTTTTTTTTTTTTTTTTTTTGAGACCGGGACTCTAACTGAATCTGAAACTTGCTCAGTAGTCTGCCCAGCAATCCCCAGAGACCCACCTGTCTCTTTCCTCTCCCCCGCAGTAGGGTAACAGCCATGTGGCGTCACACCATCTGACTGTGATCACCCTGTGTGTATTGCTCTCACAATGTGGTTTTACTTCCCTAATGACTAAGGATGCTGAACATTTTTCATGTACTCTTCGGTGCTGTGCTAACCACCATGTTCAAGCTGGCCTCGGCCTTGCCAAAACCCTCATATCCAAACCCTCATATCCATATTTACCGATCCAGGGGCTTAATTTTCATTCTTTCTCCTCTCAACAACCTTACTCCCACCACAACTATTCTTTTTTTTTTGTTTTGTTTTGTTTTTGTTTTTGTTTGTTTATTTTTTGGTTTCTGAAGGATTTATTTTAGGATGGGTATAATGTCACACTCCTATAGTCCCGTTACCAGAGGAAGATGCAGGTGGATCACCGTGAGATAGTTGTGAACCACTGGGAACTGAACCTGGGTTGTCTGGAAGTTCGGCCAGTGTTCTTTTTTTTTTTTTTTTTTTTTGGTTTTTTGAGACAGGGTTTCTCCGTGTAGTCCTGGCTGTCCTGGAACTCACTCTGTAGACCAGGCTGGCCTCGAACTCAGAAATCTGCCTGCCTCTGCCTCCCAAGTGCTGGGATTACAGGAGTGCGCCACCATGCCCGGCTCGGCCAGTGTTCTTAACAGCTGACTCATCTCTCTAGCCCCATGGTGAGTTTCAGCCAAAAATCTTGACTCAAAAAGCCAAACTTGGAGCTGGACGGTGGTGGTACATGTCTTTAACCCTGGTACTTGTGAGGCAGAGAAAGGCAGAACTGGTCTACAGAGTGCGTTCCAGGACATCTAGGGCTACAGGGAGAAACCTTGTCTTGGGGGCTAGGGGGCACTTGGGGAGAAAAGCTAGAAAAGTGGCTTGGGGATTAAACCTTCTAGAGGACTTGACTTTGGCCTCCAGCAACTCAGAACTGCCTGTAACTCCAAGAGAGCCAGTGACCTCTTCTGGTCTCCCAGGGCATCTGTACACTCTGAGAATGTATTTGAACAGCCACAGGGTATACACATAAATAACAATAAAATACCTTAAAAAGAAAAAAAAATCCCAAGGCTGGCAAGATGGCTCATGAGATAAAAGGCTCCTGCTAACAGGGTTGATGACGAGTTCAATCTGCACACTGACATGAAGGAAAGAGGAAATGGATTTTTACAACTCAGTGACATGCCCACAACACACACATGCACACACAGACACAGACACAGATACAGACACACACACACACACACACACACACACACACACGGACACACACGGACACACACAGATGCAAAATGACATTTAAAAAATGAAAATGAAATATGAAAATTAGTGAAGCTGGATGTGGTTGTGCATGAAGTTAGGAGGCAGGTGGAGATGGATCTTGGTAAATTTGAGGCCAGCCTGCTCTACATGGTGAGTTTCAAGCCAAGTGACATAGTGACAGCATGTCTCAAACACACACACACCCCCCCCACACACACACACACAGAAATTGGTTAAGTTCTAAGTAACTTTTATTAAGTATATTGTTATAATGGGTCTATTTTGCTATTGTATGTATGTATGTATGTATGTATGTATTGAATTTGTTTATGTTTTTGGAGACAGGGTTTCTCTGTGTAGCCCTGGCTGTCCTGGAAGTTACCACATAGGCCAGCTTGTTCTCCAACTCATAGAAACCCACCTGCCTCTGTCTCTCAGGTTTTGGCATTAAAGGCATGTGCCACTACACCCTGGTTATGCTCATTTCTTTAAAGTGCCTTAGTCTTAGATACTTTTCTACTGCTGTGGTAAAACAAGGCAACTTATACAAGGAAGGTTGTTTTGTTCTGTTTTGGTTTTGTTTTGTTTTGTTGGCTTCTGGTTCCAGAAGAATGAGAGTCCATCATCCTCAGATCAGGGAAGGGTAGTTTGCGGTAGGTTTGGCCGCTGGACCTGGAGGCTGAGACAGCAAACTAGGTATGGGACAGTCCTCTGAGACTTCAACGCCATTGCCTTCCAGCAAATCTACTCTTCCTCACACACTTACCCCAACAGGGCCATCCAACTGGGGGCCAAGTATTCCAATCCTGGAGAATATGGGAGACACCTCATTCAAAGGACCACAGTGTCTCACTGGTAAGTTAAAACTTTGTCACAGACATATGTATAGAAGAAAAATAGAAACAAAAACAAGCCTGGAGAGCGGCAGACGGCTGGAGCCTTGGCAGTGTGGAGGGAGTGTTTGGGAGGTGGAGGCAGGCGAATCAGGAGCTCAAGGCCAACCTTGGTTACACAAGACCCTATCTCAAAATAATTGAAAAAAAGTGATATTCAATGTTTAGCATTATCTGTTTTCAGGCATCCACAGAAGGCTTGGAATGTGTCCGTTGAAGATGAAGGGTCTTACTCTTCCTGTAAGTAATAAATCCACTCTCTGGCTCTGCTCCAGCTGTGGTGGCCCATGATTAATAAATACATTTCCCCTGTGTAATTTTCTCACACAGGAACTAAGACCTAGTCTTCAGAAGTTTGTTTATAATAAAAATAACAATAATTTTTGTGTTCTTAAGACAGGCCTTCCCTAACTTAATCCTTAGTGTCTTGGAACTCATTATGTACACCAGGCTAGCCTCGAACTCACAGAAATCTACTTGTCTTTGCTTCCAGAGTGTTGGGATTAAGGTGTGTGCCACTGTGCCTGGCTTAAACTTATATTTTATTTATTTTAATTTACAAGGGCTGGAGAGACGGCTCAGTGGTTAAGAGCACTGGCTGCTCTTCCAGACGTCCTGAGTTCAATTCCCAGCAACCACATGGTGGCTCACAACCATCTGTAATGGAATCTGATGCCCTCTTCTGGTGTGTCAGAAGACAGCAACAATGTACTCATATACATTAAATAAACAAGCCTTAGAAAGAGAGAGAGAGAGAGAGAGAGAGAGAGAGAGAACCAGAAGTAGATCTAGGAGGGAAATATTATCGAGATACATTGTGTGAATTTCTCAAAAAATAATAAAATATTATTTAAAAATTTACAGTATATTTGAGTAGGCGCTACGAATGTCTAACTTTACAAAGTTACAGAATGAGGTGGGCACTGGTGGCACAGACGTTTGAGCCCAGCACTGGGGAGGCAGAGGCAGGTAGATCTCTGTGAATTCAAGGCCACTCTGGTCTACAGTTCCAGGATAGCCAGGGCCACACAGAGAAACCCTGTCTCTAAAAACCAAACCAAGTAAAAACAAACAAAAACAGTTACAAAATGAGCTAGGAGCCACCCAACTCCTGTCCATTCATTTCCATTTTGTAAGTTATTCTGTGCAATTCATCAGCAAATGATTTGTGTCTTTTCATCCATATTTTTGGCATTTATAGAACTCCCCTTCTCCTTGAGTGGTTGCAAAAGCTGTTGTGTCACTTTGCGGTTTCCTTGTTTATTGCAGTGACTTCCTGTCTCACTGCGGGCCGGGATCATAGCTGATTTCAGAGTCTTTTCTTGTTGGGCAGCTAGGTTGCATCAGCTTTTTAAAACATATTCATGGTTCTTATTTTGTTTTGTTTTAGGAATTTTTACGAAGACGTGCACCTCAGTTTTTCTTGACTGGCCTTTATTAAGGAAGCTGACAGACAACCCAAAAGGATTCTTCAGATCCAAAAGCCCATCCAAAAGCAATCCTGTACTTTAAGAGCTGTCACCAGCCGGCCCCGCCCTCCGAGGCCACGCCTCCGAAGCCCACCCGCTCGGCCCGATTCAAATACAGCCAATAGAAGCGTGTAAACAAACATAAGCCACGCCCACCGCACGAATAATTTCGAGCACCAGGGCGCGAAGCCTATTTTATCTTGTAGGGGGGTAGAGGTGGGGCGGAGCTGTGGCCACGCCTCCATCTTGGGCCAATCAAAGGCCAGACTCCGCCTCTCGCACTTGCGGCGCTGAGGACCCCAGGCCGGGCTGGGCTAGTTGCTGCCTGATTTTGCTGCGGAATTACTGCGCTCTGATCGTGGCTGTTCTCGGAAAGGGTACCTTACAGCCACAGTGGAAGGGCATGGCCAGAGCACAGAGACAACGAAGGAATCGGTGCCTTCTTTTCCTTCTCTTCCTCTTCCTGGCCACCAAGACCCGGGCCCCTGGCAGTCTCGTAAAAACTTTCTCTTCTCAACCTTATTTAAAGCAACCTGGAAAGGCAGGAGTGTTTCAGGACGGGAGTCAGGCTTTGGTTGTGGAAGTGTTATATGCAAAAGAAAAAATGCACCAATCGTGTGCCATTAGTTTCTCGGATAATGAAACAATTGGGGCGCAAAGTTTGAAGCTTCCATTGCCTGACAGGAGCTGCGGGGAAGTGTTTCAACTTTCAGTGGTAGAAGCCATTTATTTAAAAACCGGAGGTGGGGAAGTGGAAGAGGGGCCGACGAGGTGGTTCAAGGAGTAATGGCACTTGCCACCAAATCTCGATCTGAAATTTATCTCCAGAAACCACGTGTGGAAAGGTGAGAAACAACTTACTAAACACACTGAAAAATAGAACTGGAGATATGGTGCAAGTTGGTACTTAAGCCCTGGTTTTCACAGCACCGTCCAGGCTTGGTTAAAGCTGTAATCCCGGGAGGTGGAGGCTGGGGGTGGGGGGTGGGCAGGAGTTCCAGGTCGCCCTAGACTGAAGCCCACCTAGGCTATTAAACGGATGCTACTGACACCGTCTGCAGACAGATGAGCCGATGAGGTTCTCCAGGGTAGGAGCTGGGCTGTAGTGAGCTCTTTCTGAAAGGCTCAGGGCTCTGAAGAAGCTAAGACATATGCAGACATGTGCGAGAAAGAATGCTCTCCTGGCTGGGGGATTCAGAGGACAAGAGGATGTCAGGCCTTTTGGGCAAGGCGGTTCTCCAGTATCTGGACCTGTCCACAGCACGACCACGGGACTTTACCGTTTCTTTTCCACTATACTGTCATAATTAAAACCGTCAGCCCAGCCTGGTGGTGCAGGCTTGTCGTCGCTGCTGCTAAGGAAGCTGAGGCTGGAGGATGGCAAGTTCAAGACCCAAACTTCAGTAACTTAGACCCTGTCAAAATAAGCGAAAAAGAAGGCTGGGGATGATGACTAGAGCCCTTGAGGTGTGAGACCCTGGGTTTGGCCTGAAATAGAGGCAGCAGGCTTTTTTTTTTTTTTTTTTTTAAGAAGGATTTATTTATTTATTTATTTATTTATTTTTTCATCATCAAGGCAGGGTCTCATTATGCAGGCTGGTCTTGAACTCAAAGACCCACCTACCTCTGCCTCCCAAGTGCTGGAACTAAATGTAGCCCAGGCGAGCCTTAGATTTGATACGTGACTGACCATTGTTTCTGAGAATTTATTTTTATTTCAAACTATGTATACGGTATTCCTGTTTGAATCTATACACATGAATTCCAGTGCCTAAGGATGCTATAAGAGGACATCAACCCTCCTGGGACTGGAACCAAAGGCTATTGTGAACTGACATGGGTACTGGGAACAAAACCCGGGTCCTCTTGTCAGAGTAATTCAAAGTCTTAACCACAGCGCCATGTCTGCAACCACTGATCCTAAACAAAATTTTGATCCTCCTGAATACATCCTGAGTGCTGGGATTATAGGTGTGCAACCCACCTTGCCTAGCGTATGTGGACCGAGGACTGAGTCCCCAGTCCCACACAGTGCTTTCTGAATACTGGTCACTAGCTCGGAAGCCTGGATGGGCTTCCAGCGGTGCCCAGGGAAGATGGACATTTGAGCTCCCAGGGCTGTGCCAGCTGACTCAGCTCGGGGGGCTGGCTTGGCTTGGCTCCTGCATACCCAGCCGGTACTTCCACGTAGCATGTGGAAGGACTCTCCTCACCTAGAAGGACTGGGGTATTAGTCACAGGCAGTATCTTTTCAGCAAACCTTTGTTTTTGAGGGAAGATCTTACGCAGCCCAGGCTTTGAACTTGCTGGACATCAGAAAGTGACTCCGAAGCCCCAGCAAACCTTTCCTGTGTGTCAAGTGCTGAGTACGGTCGTAGTGATAGACGATATACCACAGTGCAGAAAGACGCAGAATCTAGACAGATGTGGTAGCACAGCGCTTGGGAAGCTGAGGCAAGGATACAGACAGTTCAAAGTCAGCCTGGGCTATGTAGCAAGACCTCCTTCTCCAAACACTAAACTAAATGAAATCTGGTGCTTGTAGAACATGATCTAGCAGAGAAACTGAGGCTGTAACTTGCTTGCTCCCTGACTGGTGTGAGACAGGAGGAGCATGGGAGGTCATGGCTTTCACTGGATTCCTGGTGCAGCTAGTTAGAGCACAGTTCCCACACGCATGGATGAGCTCGAGTAAAGTCATCTAGCTCTTTGTCTGTCCTGCCTTAAGCTCTGAGCTTTCCAGGGCTGGTCGCTCTAACACAGACACACCCAAGTGCCACCCGGGTCAGGTCATTTTGCACAGAGGACATTTTAGGCAGAGGGTTGGATCCCACTTCTTGGGAGCATGGTCTTGGACAAAACACTTCCTTCTTGGCGGCCATGTCTAGAGGGGAGCTAACCCCCTCTCCTTTGGGCAAGTCCTGAGACTCTGAGACAGGCTCTTGTGCAGCCCTCTGGTAGCCGAGGATGACCGTGAACTATCGATTCTCCAGCCCACATCTCCCCCAAGTGCGGTGATTCTGCATGTCCAACTCTCTGAGGATTAGAAACATCCTCAGGTCAACCCATTGGGCCAACTACACAAAAGTAAAAGCAATGTGCACAGTGCTGGTTTCCCAGATGGGCCACACACCTCCAGTGGGCTGTGTGAAAGGGTGAACGCTTCACTTCAGCGGTGGCGTCTACCAAGTCGTCCTATAAAGGGAGAAACAGGCACGTTCCTTTCTTTATGATGGCTCTATAAAACCGGGTCATCACAGTTTAAAAAGACACCAAAAACATTCATCATAAGCACAGAGCTCAGAGGACAACTTGCTGGTGCTGTTAGTTCTTTCTACCAGTGTGGCTCCTCGGGATTTAACTCATTGCCAGGGCTGGTGGCAAGTGCCCTCACCCACTGAGCAACAAATTCACAGACAGCATTTTAGAAAACAGGAAATAGAGGCACAGACAGATGAAATAACTCACAGCACACAGCAAGTAAGTAGCAAAGGCCGATTTTGAGCTAGATCCTGCTTGTTTGTTCAGGGCCCATGGCCTCCAGCTCTTTACAAATTTTCACCGTTGCAGTTGGACCTCCACATCCTAGGAAAACACCCTAATTACTTAACTATATATATCCTTAGACCTCACGATAGCAATAAGAAGAAATTAAGCCGGTCATACTGACACACAAATGTAATCCTAGACGGAGCGGGAGTTCCGGGCCAGACTGTGCTTCATAGCAAGACCTACTTCCCTCCCAAACAATTGAAATGTATGTTTAAGTATTAAGGCTAGTGCCGCCATGAAATCAACGATACGGCTAACAAAACAGATCGGTCAGTCGTTTATACAACGCATTTATTCGATACCTACTGTTGTGCACCAGGTTTTCTAGAGCTCGGGAGAAACAAGGGTATGTGAGACCTGAATGCTAAGAGATCAGGCCAGTGCTGTGCAGAAGGGCAGGCCGGTGCGGTCTGCGCTGCGCAGGGCTAAAATGCCCGCTCACCAAGTGCTCTGGGAATAGACCTATGAATCCAAGCGTCGCTCAAAGGATTGTGAGCTCTTCGGATCTGCGCTGGCGACCAGGCGCGGAAGAAGCAGGCTCTCTCGCAGGGCTGACCATGGTCCTTGCGTCACAGCGGCTCAAAATCCACAGGCTCGGAGAGAGACTTGATACGCCGTGTCTGGAGTCCGGGTCAACCAACATCCCCATCGCCTGGCACCCTCTGTGTCCGGACGCGGGGAAGAATCACTGTCCCACCTCCTCCAGAAGCCTCCACCGCTCTACCTTTGCAAGTCTTCTGAAGGGTCCTGGGGCACATCCTCCCGCAGAAGCCACCGTCTTGGGCCAGGGAGCACAACGGCCCCTCCTTAGGCGAGCCTGGAGCTGCAATACGGACACGCACCGACCCTCTAGCTCCTCTTCCACTACCGCCAACTCGAACACCAGCTCCGGGTTGCGGACCCACCGCACCACAGCCCAGCAGACGCTCTAGCAGCCCGGCAGTGCCAGGAGCAGGGGGCGGTGCCGACAGAGTGTGCAGCATGTTATTGGCATCCAGATCCGTCGCTCTAGCACTCTTCGCTACGATTGGTTAGCTGCTACACTAGAGGCGGAGCCTTCTGTGGCTCCTCCTCGTAGCTGGGCGGAGGGGAGGAAGAGGAGGAGGAGGAAGAGGAGGGGGGGCGGGACACAAAACCAGCAAGGTTTTTTTTTTTTTTTTTTTTTTTTGCATTTAATTAAAAAAAATTTTTTTTTTTTTTTTGCATACCCGAGGGGCGCTCCCCGGAGCGGGGCGCGGGGCCGGGCCGCGCGGGGCCGCTTCGTTGCAAGGGCGGCGGCGGGCCCGGGCGCAGTAGAGCCGGGGCCCGCCATGCGATCAGGCAGTGCGCTGACCGGCCCGGCCGGCCGGCCCCTTCTGGGTCCTCCCTGTGCAGCCCGTGCGGGGCCGTCCCGGAGACCCCGCGCCGACGGCTGCTCAAACATCAGGGTGAGTTTCTCACAATGTAGCAATTTCTCTTTAAATCTCTTAACTCTCTCTACCTGCGAGTCGGGGCTGTGACAGGGCGCAAAAGCGAGGGGGGGAGTAGGGCTCGGCGGCGAGGGTGTGTGTGTTGGGGGGGGAGAGCCAGAGCTGGGGCCGAACCCACTCCCCCCCGACACTCTACACTCAGCCCCCCAACCGGGGCGCAGCGCCCGCTGCCGCTGCTCAGGCTGGATTTTTTTTTTTTTTTTTTTTTGTGATCGGCGCCCACCACTATCCGCACACCCCCATCCCAGGTCTCTCGCGCCACCGCCGCCACCCCAATCTTGCAGAGAGCTCCCCCTTCATTGCGCCCCGATCTCAAACCTTGCGCCCCGGTTCCCTCCCTGGTCCTTCCCGGGATACAATGCAACGGAGGAGAGGGGCGAGCACGAACGTCCCACGGGGGGGAGGGGCGGGGACCCCCCCGCCCTCCTCGGGGACCCCCCCTCCCCTCCTCGCGCTCCCCGCCTTTTCTGGGGAGAGCCAAGGGCCATAGAGAGGCAGCTGGATCCATCTCCCCTCCTGTCGCGCGTCCCGTGCGCCCCCACCCCAAGTCCCTCTTGGGGTGCCAGGGAGAATCGGGGGTCTTCTGCAGGCTTGTAGGGAGGGATGAACTGGGATGCAGGCCACTGGATCTCCCCTCTCCATCGTCCCTAAACAATGAGAAGAGCTGACTTGGTTCTCCTATCCCCGGCAGGGAGCGCAGAGGACCCCCGCCCCCTCAGCGGGCTAGTCCTGCAGGAGGCCTGTTCCTTGGGATCAAAGGGAGGGAAAAAGGGAGCCTCCACGCCTGTCACCTTCTGGGATTTGGGGCGGCCCCTGAACTCCCAACTCCGTGGGCCTAGGAATGGGAGGCACCAGGCCCAACCCGGGCACCGCGCTCTGGGTGGTGACCTTTAGACAAAGGCAGTCCTTTCCCCGGAGTGATCCCGGCCAGGTCCCCGCGGAAGGCGGCCAGGCCGCGGTCCTGAACGGAGAGGGATGGGATAGGATGGATGGATGGATGGTTGGGTGAGTGGGTGGGTGGAGGAGGAGAGGGAGGAGGAGGTTTAGGACCATCTGGTTTTCCCATCGCCTTTGCTGCCTCACGGCTGCCTCGGCTCCTGTCACCGGCAGCCGCGGGGAGACAAGGGACCAGGGAGCTACCCAGCCAGGCCTTGGGCCTCCGCCAGGCGGAGGACCGGGCGACGAGCCGCGGGAGGGCGCGGGCTCGGGCGCCCGCGGTGATTGGAAGGCATGGTGGCTCCTTCCTCTCCGCGCCCCTTTGTTTTGCTTTGTGGTTCTGAGCAGCTGAACGTCCCTGGAGGTGGGGTCAGAGGCTGCCGGGTCAGCTCTCCCGGGGGAAGTCTTGATGACAGGGCCTTCTGAGGTCCCCAGCCTGTGCCACTAGTACCCCACCCCCAAGTCCTAAACCTCCATCCCCTTTTGTCGCTATCCCCAACGTATAGAGTCAGAAAAATCTGGGGGTGTGTGAACATCCAAGACTCCGGGCTGGAAGTCGAGAGATCTCTGGCACACAGCCCCTCCCCACACCTGCACTCTCAAGTCCACCCTGACCCCAACCCCCAAGATGAGGAAACAGGGGAAGTCACGCTTAGAGACCACCCCTTTCCTAGGCAGCCCCCACGGGACTTATCAGTTGTTTACCTCAGTACCCTGCCTTCCTCTGTAGCTCCCCCACCTCCCAGAAGCCGGAAATAACCACTCTCTCCCCTGGATTGGTTAGTGCTAACTGCCTTCCATCCGCTATGGTCTGAGGAGGGAGCCCAGTGATGTTCCCGGTTTTTTAACCCCCGGGCAGGCTCACTGAGGCCTTAGAGTAGTTAAAGGACTGGTTTAAGGTCACACAGCTGCGGTCACTTTGAGCCCCAATTCACAACGTCCTAGAGTTTATACAGCCTCGCTCAAAACCAGCTGGTGCTCCCTTTGTGCTCCTTTGTCCCTTTGACTTAAGTAGACCTGGGTTTGGAAGACATACGCCAGATGTTCCCCCGCAGAGTTGGTTTGGCAGAGGAGGATGAGAGTTCAGCTCCGTGGGCCATTTCACCTGCGTCTGGTGTGTGTCAGGACAGGGCTAGCCCAGGTCTAGCTGGATGAAGGCTTGGCATCACTTGGGACCCCCATGCCACCATCACCCACCACTTCATCTGACTGGGAACTTAGCTTGATTGCTGTCATTGGACTGTAGGGAGGGAGGCGGACCTGATCGTCTGACTGGGACTGCACCTCTGGCCTGGGACCCACATGGTGTCTTGGTACAACTGGCAAAGAACTGGGCTCTCACACCAGCGCTAACCTTACTCAGGCGGGTCTGTCACCTCCTCACAGCATACTGGAAGTTCTGTGGCCTGACTGGGAGGTAGGGAAAGGAGTAGCCGTCTGTCTAGTCTCAGGTGTTTGGAATGAGGATGACCCGTGTGGTGGAGGGGTGTCCCATGCTGAGGTGAGCAGAGAGTTGGAGAGTCCGGTAAGCGACGGCTGGGGTGTGCTCACTGGAGGAAAGCTTACTGCCCCCAGGCAGGAAGGGAGGTGATGTGGGTGGTGTCCTTTATATGGGAAAGTAAACTGAGGCCAGGGTGTGTGCTCCTAGGCTAAATTGTGCTGCTGACAGAGTTTGCAGCCAGTGGTGGGAGGGTTTGTCGTGAGGCACTGGCATAGGGTCTGATTCTAGGGTCGCTGCTGCCCCACTGGTCTCTTCCTTTCGCTAGGATACCATAACTTAAGGGCTGGCCACACCAGAAGGACAGGGGCTGTTGGGAACACCGACTTTAGCGATTCAGTGTGCCTGAGAGGAAGTGCCTGTTTGGGGAAGGTGGGAGAAACTTAAATTAGATCTAAAGAGGGACTGTCCTGTGTCTTGCCTACCGTGTGCTTGCTTGCTTGCTTGCTTTCCTTCCCAGAAGCCTCTGGCGCCTTCGCTAACTTTTCCTGGGATATTGGGGTAGGGGTTCCCTTCGCCTCCAGAAGGGCCAGGAGTCAGCATCAACCCTTCGGGTCACAGGGAGGATGGGGGAAGGAGGGTCTGGGGTCTATGAGGGGTTTCCTAGCCCTAAGGCCAGCTTCCCCCCCCCGCCCCCCCCAACTCCCTAGGCTTCCTTGACTCCTAGTCTCAAGAATGCAGAGGGCGGCTGGGTGGTGGTAGGGGGGGGGGATGTTAATTGGAAACAGAAAAACATGGCATTCTTTCCAAGATGCTTGGGCTTCAAGCAGCCAGGCCTGCCGGTCCCCCAACCCCCCCCCCCCTTGCAGGTCAGGAGCTGGGGTGGGAGGCCCAGGTCACCTCATCTTGGTCTCCTCCTGATTCTTGGATGCAGCCCAGGAGGATCCTTGTACCTGGCCTCCTCCCCCCAGCAGAGTTATACACCCCCCCTTACCCTCTGCTTTCTCTCTCTCTCTCTCTCTCTCTCTCTCTCTCTCTCTCTCTCTCTCTCTCTGTTCCCAGCTATGAAAGATACCCCAGCCTCAGGCAAGGTTGGGAAGTGCTGAATTGAGTGATCCCTAAGGAGTCTCACACACCCCCCCCCAATTCCTTCTGTGCCTGTAGCAGCCCCTGTTTAACTGTTCCCATTTGACTGAAGCCTTTGTGTCTCCAGGACAGACAAGGTCCCCCATGATAGGCCTTGAGGCGCTTTCCAACGGCATTTTAGTGTGGGGACAATGCATTCTGTATGTGGTTGTATGTACTCAGGTGGTGGCTGGAGAGGCAGGGTGCCTTTGTTTCTTCAGTCGTTTCCAGCCAAACTTGCTGTTGGGGGATCAGCCCTGGCATCGGTGCTTTTGCTGGAAGCCAGGTCAGCAGGAGAATTGCTGGGCTCCCCGCAGCAGGGCTTGATTAGTTCTGTCTGGTGGCCTGAGAAACTCCAAGGAGGAAGTTTGAGCTGTTTTGCTCTCTCCTCTCTGCTTCTGATTTTTTATTTGTTTGGTTTTGTTTTTACTTTTATTTATCTGTATACTACCTCCAGTTGCTGAGATTCTGTCACACCAGACTTATTGTTGTTGTTATCAAGGCAGGGTTTCTGTGTGCAGCAAATCCTGGATGTCTTGGACTTGCTTTGTAGACCAGGCCGACCTCGAACTCACAGAGATCCTCCTGCCCTTGCCCCTGGAGCACCCAGATCAAGGGTGTGCACATCTGCCACACCCAGCGAGATTCCTTTTCTTTTCTTTTTTTCTTTTTCTTTCTTTCTTTCTTTCTTTTTTTTTTTTTTTGGTTTTTTGAGACAGGGTTTCTCTGTGTAGCCTTGGCTGTCCTGGAACTCACTCTGTAGACCAGGCTGGCCTCGAACTCAGAAATCCGCCTGCCTCTGCCTCCCAAGTGCTGGGATTACAGGTGTGTGCCACCACCCCCAGCTGAGGTTCATTTTCTCAAGTGATAAATACCTTAAGGACAGATTAAAACAAAACAAAAATGAAACACAAAGTTGCGGTTGTTCTCCTGCCTTCCCTCCCCCCTCCCCCCCTTCCCGGGGATCACTTCTTGACTCTGGGCGAGCGGGTGCGCTTGTCTCCCAAGAAACTCATGTACAGCTTGTACCACAGTCTGTTGTTCAGCCCTTTGCTTTTTCGCTTATCTCCCTAGGACACCTTCTGTGTGGCTTTTCCATCTTTGGGGGGGGGGGTGTCTCTGTGGTATTCCACTGGCTACACAAGACTTGGTTTCCTGCGGTGTGTGGCTGTGTTACCGTAGATTGCCAACCTGCTGGATCAAGGCCTGGGATCCGTCTCCTGGTAGCTCTCAGCGATGTCTGGGACGCTGCCCTGGAAGGAAGTCGTTGTCCATCCTGGCTATTCTCATCCAGTCTGTCTGCTGAGCTGCCTTAACGGGCTTGGCAATGTGTGTGTCCCAGGACGTCTCAGAGCCTGTGTCTTCACGCTGTATCACACGTGTAGTCGTGCAGGGCAGAACCTTGCCTTTGGAACCCAGCAGAGGATCTGAATTTCATGTCTGTAACTTGCTACCCCAATGGGGCTGGCTGGCTCTGATCCTGTTTCTCCTCCTCCGTGAAACCAGGAGCAGCCTTAACCAGTAGCTGTGAGGGAGTGCAGGAGTCACCGTGTCTGGGGTCTGTACCATCCCAGCCGGTTCTTTACCAAGCAGCCTTTCAACCAGGCTGGGCTGGGGGTTTTACACTAGACAGGCACGCCAGATTTCTCAGTGCTGAATCTGGAATCCAGGGTCTCATTGCATGCTAGTGAGCCATACCTTTAGCCCCTGGCTGGGGGATTCTGGGCTCTACCGCTGAACCACACCTCCCTGACACATCTTTTATTTTAAATGCTGTTGCCCATACAGTCCTTGAACACTTTTAAAAAAATGTTTTCATGTATATGTCTGATCGTGGTCGTATGTCTATGAAGGCCAGAGGACAGCCTCACCTTCCATCTTGTTGGGAGTCAAGTCTCTTTTACTGGTTGTCCCTGGTCTGGGTACTCCAGACCCATCAGCCCAAAGTCCTAGGGAAGGGTCCCGTGTCAGCACGCCTCCCCGTTTGGCCTCTTACATGGGGCTCAGGGACCGAGTTCAGATTGTCGGTCTTGTACCGTCATCTCCCAGGACCCAAGGTTTTGTGAACCTTTTTTTGTTGTTGTTGCTTTGTTTTTTTTGTTAAGCTCCCCAGTAGCTACGATAACGGCTTTGTGCCACAACAGCCAGGGCTTCTTATGTCTTACCCAGGCTGTGCCTTCGCACTCCCCTCGCCCCCACCTCCGCACCCCCCCACCCCCGGCATTGGCATGATATTTTACTCTGTGTAGTGTATGTGGTAAGTGCATATGTGCACATTTGTGTGCAGCTGCAGAGGCCAGAGGGAGGTCCCGGGTCTCCTGCTTTATCATCCCCATCCCCCCCCCCCTTATTCTTTGGGACAGGGACTTGCAGCCCGGAGCTAGTTGACAGTCAGGAATCCCTGTGCGCCGCCTCCCTCCACTCCTCTCCTTCAGTGCTGGAGCTTTGCATGGCATGCCTGGCTCTTTATTCCAGTTCGGGGATCTGAACTCAGGTCCTTCGGGCTTGCACGGAGTATACACTTTTACCAGCTGAATTATCTCCCCAAACTACAGTCTTGCACTTTAAATTATGTATCTGTTTTTTGCGCCCTTGGGGGTGCAGAGGTGAGTGTTGCATTTATGTTTGTTTGTTTGTTTGTTTGTTTGTTTATTGGATGTGTGGAGGTGCAGGAGTGTCACGGTGAATATGGAGGTCAGAAGACAACCTCCAGAGGAGTTGGTTCTCTCCTTTCAGCATATGGGACCTGGGTGGGGATCAAATTCAGGTCATCAGGGTCAGCCGTGTGTGTGTGTGTGTGTGTGTGTGTGTGTGTGTGTGTGTTTAAAGTTTTTATTTTTTAATTTTTTAATGTTCTATATAGGAGTCTCACAATTTAGCCCTGGCTGGCTTGGGACTCGCAGTGTAGACCAGTCTGGCCTCAAACTCACAGAGCTCTGCCTCCTGAGTGATCCTCCTGAGGATCAAAGGTGTGCACCACTAAGCCTGGCTGGGAAAAAAAAAAAAAAAGGTTTTTCCAGCCAGACAGTGGTTTTATTAATGGTGCACTCGTCTTTAAAAGTGTTGGTATTTACATTTATTTATGTAGAGGTTAGAGGACAGATTGTAAGGAGCTCTGGGGATATAATTCAGGCCATCGGGCTTGGTGGCTTGTGTACTGAGCCATCGCAGCGGGCCAGGTATTGGCACCTGAAGTGGAGGGCACCAGGCATGGTGGTCACATACCATCCAGCCTCAGTTGGCCTCTGGGTAACAGACCTTCCCTCTCCTTGGGTGGCTGTGACATTTAAATGACTGGATTGCAGAAGGCTTCCAGGGTCAGCCTGACCTCTGAAGGGGGCTCCTGGGCTCACTTTGTTATAATTATTTTCACATTTTGATTTTTTAAATCACTTTTATTTTTAAATTACATAGACGTGGGAGGTGGTGAGATTTGCACGGGTGAGCGCAGTGCCCAGGAAGGTCAAAGGTGAGGTGTCCTCTAGAGCTGGAGTTAATTTTGAGCCAACTGAAGAGGGCACAGAGAATTGAGGAATCTGAGTCCTCTGGGCGGGCATACTGTTAACCCCCGAGCCATCTCTCCAGCCCAGAGTCTCATTTTCTATTAGAGGAAATTGAAAGCAGCCACTCAGAGTTCAAAGTAGCATAGCCTGCCCAGATGTTCCTGAAACATTTTTTTCCTGATCTTTTATTTTTGGTCTGATACCCCTCCTCCACGCCACATACATCATTTTTAACATCTGCTGGGGTCTTTCTACAGACTTTTCAGTGGGATCATATTCTAACACGTGGTGTTATTTGTTGTGTTGTTTCTTGGGTCCAGACTCCATTTCGCCTTCTCCAGGGGGATGGCCTGTGCTTCACGACGTGGGTGGTGGCATTAAGTCCATTTCCTAGGTGGGGTAAACAGGTCACCGTTGATGAGGGTTTGGGCTTGCTTATCCATTCTTGGAGTTCCTCATTTTGGGACTTCAGCAGTGATTTCTCTGTCTTGATCTAACCCTATGGGCCGTTGTCTGATTTCCGAGGTTTGGGGGTTCATACCTTGGGTATGTGGAGTGTAGGGTACAGGTGCTGCTATTGTCGGAAGAAATCGTTCCCATTTATTAGGCCTGGCGGTGTGGGCCCCAAATCGCAGCTACTTGTAAGGTTGAAGCAAGAGAATTCTGAGTTCAAGTCCTACCAGGGCCCCAGAGGGAAGTCAAGGTCAGACTGAGAAACTTAGACTTTGTGTTTGAAACCAAAGGAGGTCTGAGGATGGAAAGTATCAGCAGAGTGCTGGACGCTCCCTGTGAGAGGCTGGCCCAGACCCACCCGGAGGCACGTGCGAGGCCCTCATTTTCATCCATTGTAACCTGCAAATGTAACAAGACAAATACCCGAGGTAAAAAAGAGTTGTTCTCATCAAGGAGAGTGGAGGAAGAGGGCTGTAGCCCCTGCGTGGTCATGTGTCCCTGGGAAGCCTGGGTCAGCTGCCGGGCGTTTAGTAAGACCTGGCTCTGCCCCTCCTAACTCTGGCTAGGTGACAGGGCTGGTCTTTCCCTTAAAACCTAAGGGGAATGGTAAGACTAGCTTCTCTCCAGAACCCCGTTGTTGACTGCAGCCTTGTGTGACCAAGTGTTGTGCGTGTGCCAGGCTCCGCACCAGCCCTGGGACTGAAGTCTGTTGGTCACAGCTGGGGTAGGTGCTCTAGAGGTGGGGGACAGAGTCGCTCTTTCTGCAGTTTAATTGGGTCAGAGAAATAAACGGTAGATGACTCCCTCCCCCAACCCCTCCCACCCCACCCCCCACCCCCCAGCCAGCCTCAGCTGCCTTTGCACCCTTCTGGTCGCCAGCTCTGTCCTTCCCTCTGCTTGGCGGGAACTTAGAATTCTTCGGTGACCCTTCCCTAGTTTCTTCTCCAGCAGGCTCGGGGGCCCGGTGAGCTGAGATGCCTGTCTAAGGCTGTGGGACTGTTGTTAATGACCCTAGGGACCTTGAAAGAGCCTCTGGGGAGCCTCGCTGTCTCAGCATTCCAGGGCACCTAAAGATGAGATCCCCCTAAGTATCCCGAACCAGGTGTGGGCTCTTCTGCCGGTTGTCTGCCCAGATAAATGGCGGGCTGGCTTCTACAGCTTGGACCCCACTATGCCCTGGACCTTAGCTATTCTCTGCCTCTCCTGGGGTACACATAGGGCCTTGAATGCCTGGCATAGTGGGGAGAGGTCTCGGAGGGGGTGGGGGGCTGGGTAGCTCCCAAGGCGCCTCAGACTGGCTCCTCTACTTCGTGGTTTCAGTTGTGTAAATTGAGCCAGAGCGGCGATTAGAATGCAGTGAGGTGCCCTGAGGCTGGGCACGGTGGTACACATCTGTTGTCCAGCCTTTGGGAAGCCGGGGAAGGAGGATTGCAAGCTAGCCTGGGCTACAGAGCACGACTGTCTCAGAACAAACAAAACACCTTAAAAATCCCACACCTGCTTGAATCCACTTGGTAGGTAGAGGCAGGAAGATCAGTAGCTCAAAGCAATCTTCAGCCAGGTAGCAAATTTGAAGCCAGCCTTGGATACAGCAGACACAAAACGAAACAAATATGAGCAAGCAAAAATGGATTTAAAGTACCTTCCTGGTTTGGAGAGGTGTACCCCCGAAAGTACTTCACAAGCATGTGGACCCGTGTTAGAACCCCAGCACTTGCATCAGAGCCTGGGCAGTGGCTGCTTCCATGTCAGCAACCCAGGCATAGGGCAGAGTTGGTGCTGGGGCGTTCTGTTGGGGCTTACAGGCTGCCAGCTTAACTCCAGACTCAGTGAGAGACCCGGTGCTGGCACGCGCCTTTAATCCCAGCCCTTGGGAGGAGAGGCAGGAGGATCTCTGGGAATTTGAGGCCAGCCTGGTCTACAGAGCAAGTTCTAGGCCAGCCAGGGCTACTCAGAAATCCTGTCTCAAAAGAACAGGAGGAGGAGGAGGAGGAGGAGGAGGAGGAGGAGGAGGAGGAGGAGGAAGAAGAGGAGGAAGAGGAGGACGAGGAGGAAGAGACGGAGGTGGAGAAAGCAGAGGTGAAGGAGGAGGCGTCATCAGCGGCGGAGAATGATGGAGCGGGCACTTCATGTTCCCGCTAGCCTCGGACACTGGCACACACATGTACACAGACACGAAACACACACAGGGTAGGGTCTGGCTCAGCTTGCTGCAAACAAAACTCTGGGTTTAATCCCTGGCATCTCAATCTGAACATGGTGAAGCAAGCTGCCGATCCCAGCCCGTGGGAGATGGAAGCAGGAGGATGAAAAGTTTGAGAGTATTCTCAACTTCATAGAAAGTTTATGTCCAGCCTGAGCTACATGAGCCTCTGCTTCCAAATAGAATAGAAACACCTTGGAAAAACCATCTTCAGAGAAATAACATCCATTTATTCTAGTAGATGGTTTAAATTGTTCCATTTTTAAATTTTATTGTTGGGGTGTGTCGATACACACGTCATGGTGGAGATGTAAAGGTCAACAGACGGCTGTATAGTCTGTCCTCTCCTTTCGTCTTTATAATGTTCCAGGCCTCTACTGAGATCTCTGCTTGTGAAGCCATCACCTCTACCCCGCCCCCGCCCCCTCACACACACCCCCAACCGTCTCCCCAGCCCTGATTGTCCTATTTCATCCCTGTTGCTATTAATCTCTTGGTAAGCCTAACTTACAAGTTAGACTTTATTGTAGATATATATGTATATAGAATATAGAATTTTCATATATTGTTCATATATTCTCATCTGTTCTTGGTATATGTCAATGATATATTAATTGGGTTAAATTATATACTAATTAATATATGTGTCTTTCACATATCAATAGTGTCTGGAAACATGCTCTAGATGCCTTGGACTTTCTGCCCCTGAGGTAATGGAGGACTGCTGCAAGTCTTCCTTATTACAATTCCTTGCTGGGGTGTAATTTACATACAATAAAATAGACAGAGCCCACACTTGTCTTCTGACAAGTCTTAGCCAGAGCTTGCCCTAGTGTAAGTCACACCTCACCAAGACACCGCACATTCCCGGCCCCACCCAGCCAGCGCCCTCCCAGCAACTGTCCCGGATGGCCGTCATCCTGGCAACAGCCTGGATTTCATGGTTGTGCAATGCCACCTGTAGAGTGCTAGCCTTAGCGTGTTGGTAGACACGGGCTCTCACGGAGTTTGTCCCTCCTGTGACCTCCTGAGTGCTGGGATCACGGGCAAACACCGCCACGCCTGGCTGTCCTTCAGCGCGGGCTGGGGTGCCCACCCTTGCCTTCCGCCTAGTTTGAGGTAGTGTTTCTCGTTTGGCCAAGGTAACAGACTCATGCGCACTCAGAGATTCTTGGGTTCCCACCTCCCATCTTACCCCAGGATCACTGGGGTTGCAGGTGGGTGCTACTGTGCCCACCCTTGCTTGGGACTCAGGGTGGGGGTGGGATTGAACTCAGATCCACAGACTTACTCAGCCAGCACTTTACTTACTAAGCCATTTCATCAGCCCTGGGGTGAGCTCAACACTTAGTATCATTCTTTATAGACCCACTGCAGGGGTATGTGGTATGTAGCTGTCCATATGAACATGTGTATCCTTTTGGGTGGAGGCCAGAGGTCAACAGCAGATAGTTTCTCAATACCTCCACTTTTATTTTTCCTTTAAATTTTATACTTATATTTATTTTCTGTGTGTGTAAGTACAGGCATGAATGTTTCCTGGGGTTTAGTAGATTCCAGGCAGGTGCTCTACCACTGAGCCACGCTCCCAGCCCCTCACTGGGGGATTCTAGGCGGGGCTCTACCACTGAGCCACGCCCCCAGCCCCTCACTGGGGGATTCTAGACGGAGCTCGACCACTGAGTCACGCCCCCAGCCCCTCACTGGGGGATTCTAGACGGGGCTCTACCACTGAGCCACGCCCCCAGCCCCTCACTGGGGGGATTCTAGGCGGGGCTCTACCACTGAGCCACGCCCCCAGACCCTCACTGGGGGATTCTAGTAGGCGGGGCTCTACCACTGAGCCACGCCCCCAGCCCCTCACTGGGGGGATTCTAGGCGGGGCTCTCCCACTGAGCCACACCCTCAGTCTTCCCTTTTCTTTATAACTTGGGACAGGCTCTCACTAAGTTAACTCTGGCTGGCAATTAAACTGCAGCCCTGTTTGGTCTCTTTAAGTGCTGGCATCATAAGCTTCCGTCAGGCTTGGCTCGAGGCTCACTATTTTATTTGTTAGAGTTCCTGGCTTCTTGCTTGGATGAACAGAATTTTCTGGTGTCCACCCAGACCTTTTCCTTCCTGAGTATGTCCCTTCCCATGACTCTGTACTTTAACTTAGATTTAAATTTTTTTTTCAAGTTAAACTTGTATCTGTGTGTGTGTGTGTGTGTGTGTGTGTATTTACACGCGCACCACTATGTCTATTGAAGTCAGGTGACAAGCTTCTCACTACCATGTAGTCCATAGGGACAGAATTCGGGTGGTTAGGCTAAGTGACCAGCCCCTTTATCTACTGCGCCATCTGGCTGGCCCTTACTCTGATTGTTTAAGAGCCTGGAGCTAGCTGTGCCCCGTTTTGTTGCTGGAAAACATCCAGCCAAGTTCTGTACCAACTGCATAAATATCCGCTCACCAACATAGCAGAAGTACAAGATATTTACCTCAGTACAAGTACAGGGAGGGGCGGGGCTCCCTCACCAGTTAAGAACACTGGCTGCTTCACTTGACCAGCATTCGAGGCCTGGCACCCATGTCAGGTGGCTCAGAAGTGCTCACGGCGCCCGCCAGTTTTGTACCCTCACACAGCTGCACACATGCATAAAGAAAAACAAAGTAAATTATACTGTGTGCATGTGCTGGGGGAGGGGTGGGTGCCTCAGTCCCTAACCTGCTTGGTTCGCAAGAATGGGGACCTGAGTTCAAGCCCCAAAAACCCTGGTTGAAAAAACAAAAAAGGTCACGTGTCATGGTGCACGTTTATAGCCGTAGCGCTCGGGAGGCAGAGACGATTCCTGGCGTGCTCTGCCCAGCTAGGCTACCCAAGAGGTCAGCTCAGTGGATCCCCGGGACCCATGTGGTTAGAAAGAGAGAACCGAGTTCTGAGCGCTGTCCTCTAGCCTCTATACTGGTGATACGAAATAAAATATTAAGAATTGATTTTTAAGCGGGCGGTGCCCGGGGAATGACATCCTAGGTTGTCCTCGAACACACAAGTGCACATGTATGCACACACAGAATGGCTTAGTGCTTCAGGCCTGTAATCCCGGTGCTGGAGAGGCCAAGGTGGGAAGGTGGGAATTCCAGGCCAGCCTGGGCTACATAGCAGATTCCGTCTCAGAACAAAAAAGAACAGAATCACCTGTGATGTGTGTGCTAGTCCAGGTCCATCCGTGCATCTGTATACATTGTATGATCGGTTATAATGTATCCAGAGGTGTGGTGGAAGGGCATAGACCGAATTCTGCATCTCCCTGCTCAGACTTGCCTGGCTGGCACTGTGCTCTGGCTCTGGTCACTCACTCTATGTGTGTGTGTGTGTGTGTGTGTGTGTGTGAGTGTGTGTGTGTGTGTGTGTGTGTGTATTTCATTGGGTGTAAAGGCTTGTATCCCTCCTGTGTGTGCCCCCCACCCCATCCCCCCGTCTGCCTTTCACATACCACGCGACGCGTGCACTCTCTACCCCATGCTCAATGGCTCACTCTCTACCCTGCTTGGCTCACTAGTGGAGCCTTTTGCTTTCCCTTTTAAAAGACCTTTTATCCCACGTGTTGACGGATGTGTGTTTATGAAGAGGGAGTGCATGCCATGGCCCGTGTGCGGAGATCAGAGAACGGTATGCATCAGGGTTCGTTTTTCTCCATTGACCCTGTGGCCTGGGGGTCCCTAGCTGCAGGCACCTTGTACCTGCTCCACCACTTTATCTGCCGGTACAATACAGTCTCGATGCGTGAGACTTGGAATCATGGTTTGGGCGGGAGGGGGAGGTTCGGGAGGGTTGGGAGGTGGTAAATGAAGAGAATTAGTTAAAAGAAATGTACAGTGTAGATTCCCAGGTTTCTTTAGGCTCTCTGTTCCAAGGGCAGAGAATTGACTTCTCCAAAGCCCCACGCCAAATTGCTGTCCGAGCCGAGATTTGCTGCTAGTTAATTCTGATACTGAAGCGTCCGCCTTCCTGGCCTGTGGTGTGTGGCCCTCTCGGGTATGGTGAGACAGAACTTGGCCTTCTGGGCAGGGGAGGAAGAGATTCTGGACCCATATTCCCAGACCGGTTTTGGGGGCAGGCCTCCATCTGGGTTACGCGTCCCGTTCTCAGCGGGCCTTGGGCACCGTGGCTAGCAGTGAGGACACCCTTAGCCTGAGAAGTTTTGATCAAAGCCACCAGGAGCTTTTCAAGGGAGGATGGCCTGGCGGATGGAACTGGACCTGAGTGCTGTGGTTTTGTGGATGCAAAAGGAGTCAGAGAGCGAGTATGTAGCATGAGCCGAGGCCACAGGGCTGGGCTGCTCACGTGTGGACATGCACGAGATGTGAGGGGCAGCCTGTCCATAAGGAAGCTCAGACGCCCCCGGGTTGGCAGAGAGGCAAGGGTGAGTGCGTGTGAGGGCAGCTCCCCAGGAAGGGACCCACCCGCCCGGAATCGATTCGCCCTCCCCGTGCTGCGTGCTCGCCCAGGTGTGAAGGTCAGCGTCTCGGGACAAAGCAGGGAGTTTCCAGAAGCCTCTTGGCTCGGAGGGACTCGGGTCGGGTTTCCTGGGTTAGAGCAGGTGTTCTGGAGGCTCCGGGTCAGGGAGGGAACCGGCCTGGGCCACTGTTAGGAACCCCGGAGGATGGGGGGATGGGCCCTGCGGGGAGGCTCAGGGCGGCGGGAAGAATGAGTTCAGGGCTTCCTCAGTTAGACAGCGGAAACCCTGTCTCCAGAACAGTCGGGGTGGGCAGCGAGGCGGCTCTCCAGAAGGGGCTTGCTGCCCAGCCTGACCTCCTGAGGTCAGCTGACGGGATCTACGCGGTCGGAGGAGAGGACCAACTCCCACGCCACTGGCCGCCCTCCGACCGCCACATAACATACACACACAACTATAAAAGGGGGAAAGAAGGAATGAGTGAGGGCCGCCTGGGGGTAGAGGGCAGGCGGAGGCTGCTGTACGGCTGGAAAAAGCAACAGCTTTGCCATCTCTTTTGGCTCTAGGTTCTCTGAGGTAGAGCACCCTGTCCTTCCATCCAAAGTCCTTGTACCTAGCTCC
Organism: Apodemus agrarius; assembly: GCA_964023405.1. NCBI lineage: Eukaryota > Metazoa > Chordata > Mammalia > Rodentia > Muridae > Apodemus > Apodemus agrarius. The sequence continues at coordinate 4,224,520 of OZ030005.1, read as the reverse complement.
TTCCCCGACCTTATCTCCCACACCCAGGCTCCTGGATCCTTCACTCTCACCCGTCTCCCCTGGGCCACGCCCAGGGCCGCTTCCCCACGCTCGATGGCTGGCTCCTTAGGCAGGAGTCTGCCCACAGCCCCCTGCCCCTGCCCCGTTGGCACAGTCGTGCCTTCCAGGGCCTCTGGACCTAACACGTAATCCAGTCCATACTTACTAAGCAGAAGAGCCTACACCCAGCTTTCACACAGGTTGTGGGGGTAGAGGACACCCCAGTCCAGGTCTAAGCGTCTGAACAGGTTTCTGGAGTATATGAGAGGAAAGGGAGATGGAAGGTTCTGGAAAAGGCGGGGAGTGCGGCTGAGTTGAAGAGAACAGCTTCCTCACAGGTTGGCTGCTGGGGCCCCTGGGAGTAACTCAGGTCACCCTGGTGGAGAAAACCACTTAAGAGGACTTCCTGCCTGGCCTGGGTCAGGGGTCTTTGTTTCCTTGTGCCTTCTATGAGCACACGGTAATTCTGAGTCTTCAGATTCCTCTTAGGGGTCCTCAATAGAAAAACATATCTATAACTGTAAACCCTCCAGGTTTTTTTCTTCAGAAACAGGGTCTCACTATGTAGTTCGATAGGCTTAACACAGACTCACAGTAATGCCCCTGCCTCTGAGTAATGCCCTGCTGAGATCAAAGCCATGTACTACCATCCCTGGTCCAATTTGGGGAAAAGATTTTGAGCTCCTTTCAGTGAGATGGGAACTCCTGTAGCCTAGTCTTTGACCTCACAGTACAGCCAAAGATGACCTTGAATCCCTGAGCCTCTCACTCCCAAATTAACTGCCACTCCTAGTTCATGCTCTGCTGGGACTCGAACCCGGGTCTTTGTGCATGCTAAATAAGGACTCTACCTACTGAGCTCTAGCCCAGCCCTGCCTAAGGGCTTTACCTAGAATCTAGGTTATAACAACCTGAGTTGGCTCCCCCTGGTTTGTATCTAGGATAGACCTTTTTGGAAAAGACTTGGAGTATTGTGCTGTTACTCACAGTTGAATTTAGGAGTTTGGTTCAGAAGTGTCTTATTTCACAGAGGAGGGAACTGAGGCATGGAGATCTTCACTGCCTTGCTGGGTATCTTCGTAGTTGTCCTTGTCACCACCACCATCATCAAAGTCGTCATCATCATCATAACACACACCTTGCCAATGTTTTATTCGCAAGCTCTGAGAACAGGTCCTAGTTCTCAGGTCTAAGGCCAGAAAGCCCAAAGCCACTTTGGAAAATAGCTTACTTCTCTTATCCCCACTTGCCGTGAATGGCGGTTGGTGCAGTTCAGAAGCTCCTGTCCCTTGTCCTTAACGCCTTGGTAACACGGGGACTCGACCCATGGTCAACAGCCTCATGGAGTCCCTAGATATATGTGAGGTCACCTCCTCCTCCTAAGGGCTGGTGACAGATTCCTGTGCCGAGAGCGAAGGCCCTGCCCTCCCGGCTTGGTTTCCAGCTAGAGAGCCCTATTGCCTCTTGGTAGTCGAAGGGTGACACTCTGGCTCACCAAAGCTCTGTGTTCCTCCTCACAGTAACCAAGGTTGTAGACATTCCAAAATTCATTCATTCCCCAGCCACCCAATGTATAGTGGCTCTTCAGGGGGCAGACATTAAGGGACAGTTAAGGCACTCCAGGGGCATCTGCCCCGGGAGTTGGGGTAGGGATGGGGAATGCAGAGTTTGGTCTTGGATTGACTGCAGATCCACACCACCCCCTGGGAGGGGGGCTGTGGAATTTAATTCAGCTGTGGAATTTAGTTCCGATGACTTAAGGACCCTGCCAGTTGCTCTCCGTCCCAGCTGTTGTTGCTGTTATTATCATCGAAATTTTGCGACTTGATGCGGTACCTGCCCTAAAATAGACAAGGGCGGGCTGTAGCTCAGGGCCTCTAGCGTTAATGTGCTGACGCGCTCCTGGGAGAGCCTGGTAGCCTCTGGGACGCTGGTGGGCAGGTCTCAGACAGAGAGGGTCCTTCTTTCCTGTGGAAAGGTGTATTTTGACTCACAGTTCAAGGACGACGCCCAGCAGGATGGAGTAAGCACAAGGCAGGAGCGGGCGGCAGGAGTGGGAGGCGCAGGCGCAGTCGGGCCCGTCGTCTACAGTCAGGAAGCAGAAAGAAAGGAACACTGCCGCTTGCCTCGCTTCTCTTTTTATTCGGTTCAGGACTCCAGCCCAGGGAATGGTGCTCCCCACATTTGGGGCGAGTCTTCCCACCCCAGTTAAGCCAGTCTAGGAACACTCACAGTCTCGATCTGGAATCCTGTAATTCTAGGTCGTCAAGCTGACAGACACTATCTACCATCACCGGTTCCCTCTTTGTCAGCTAAAGGCCCGAAGATACCAGTTAAAACAGAGTTTCTTATACTCGTTTATATGAGTGTCGGTGATGCTCGTGCCATAGACAGTGTGGGGGTCAGAGGAGAGCTTGCAGGACTCAGTTCTCACCTCCCACTGTGTGCGTTCTCTAGCCCCGAAGTTCTGGTTCCTGAAGTTTATGAACTTGTCTCTGCCTCTCCAATGCCTGCAGCTGCCTTCATGAATATCATACCAGGCTATGTTTTCTATAATCTTTGATAAGATCCGGATTTTAATATGTATTGCTCTTTCTCTTTTAGATATCTTTTGTGTTCTCTGCCCCCATCCATACTCTTTTCTTGCTTCCTATAGGTTGAATATTTTGTTTTGTTTCCACTAAGGATCAGACTTAGGGCTTCTAGCATGCTAGATAGCTGAAAGAAGTCCCCAGCCCCTCCCAGGGGCTCTACCACTGAGCCACGCCCCCAGCCCCTCACTGGGGGATTCTAGGCGGGGCTCTACCACTGAGCCACGCCCCCAGCCCCTCACTGGGGGATTCTAGGCAGGGGCTCTACCACTGAGCCACGCCCCCAGCCCCTCACTGGGGGATTCTAGGCAGCGGCTCTACCACCGAGCCACATCCCCATTTCCTGAATTAAGGCAAGGATTAATGACAGGCTCCGCCTCCGGCCCTTTGGGCGTCTTGTTTTGCACATTATTCTGTGTTGAGCTGGTAAGCGGGTGTCTTTTTGCTCTGTAGTTTCCATTCTGTGTCTTTGGCCAGGGATTGGCTTTGGTTCTGAGTGCGGGGAGCCTGTAGGAGTGTGAGGGGTGGTTAGAACCCGGGAGTGACCTGACCTGGCGTTTCTTTTCCATCCCTGAACCTCAGACCTCAGATCTCTTATGCAAGAGAGTTTCCCGGGAGAGGCAGAGTGCAGCAGAGGCAGCGTGCCCTTGCCCTGGTGGAGGCTTGCCAGATCGCATTCCTGGAGGGCTTCGCCGTTCTTGCCCCTCACACGCACAGCCAGAGCTTCTGCGCGTCTGGTTGGTCCCAGGCCTGTGCTAGACTTTGGGAACTCTGGCTCACAGCATTCTGGGGGTGGCTGCTCCGTTCTTGAGCCCCTGCTGTGATCTTAGAAGAGAGGGCTTGGTGGGTGGGTGTAGCAGAAGGAGACGCAAGAGAGAATTCTAGAAGTGTAGCCAGATGCTGTGGGTTGTGCCCGTGTTCCCAGTACTGAGGAGAAAAAGGCAGGAGTTCGAGGCCAGTCTTGGCTGTGGAGTGAGACTGCCGATGGGAGAGAGAGAGAAACAGACCTTTTTCAGAGCCTGTGTAGCCTAGAAGGCGTAGGCTTGTGCATGGGGCAACAGAGACCTTCTCTCAGAGCAGGACACCACCCGCACCCCAGCTCCCGCAGGGGGTGGTGGCAGACGCTGAAGTGACGCATCAGGCCACAGGACCTGGCCTGGAGGAGGACATGCACACTCCTCTCCTTAGCTCCATGTGAATATCTGTGCGTCCGGCTGGAAGGACTCGTGTCTGGTTGCTGGGTAACCCCAGAGCCCACTGTAGAGGTGCTATGGGAGAATCCGAGAGGTATATGTCATCAGGAAGGTTTTGATTAGTTCTTGTCGCTTTTAAAATTATTTTTATGTTTTATTTATTTTATGCAAGGGTAGATGCGTGTGTGTGTGTGTGTGTGTGTGTGTATGTAATGTGTGTGCGTGCGCGTGCACTTCCTAAGCCATGAGGAAGTCAGAGGACAAGTCCCTTCACCGTGTTGGTCACAGGGGTCTGTCTTGGGGGTTCAAGCATCCATATTCACTGAGCCCTCTCACTGGTCTCTGTTCTTTAGACAGTAGTAGCTCAGATAGCCCAGGCTAGCCTTTAACTTACTATGTAGCTGAGGATGGCCTTGAACTTCTTCTACTCCTGATAGATTCTACCTGTCTTCCCAAGTGCTGTGCTCACAACGTGTCACTGTGTAGGCTGCCTTGGGAGCTTTTGAAGGCTGGTGAGCTTGTATGATGAGGAATCCCGCCTTCCTCTTTGTATACCCCCGGGGTTGTGTGTTAAACACCCCGCTTGGTGTCTTCGGGTCTTGCCGTGTTTACTTCTTGGTTCCCCGGGCCTGGCCAGATGCAGGATGAGCACTGACGGCGTGTGGCGGGCCTGTGGTGTGCTCTCAGAAGCTTGCTCTCTGAAGCTCAGAGCTCGAGGCTAGCTTGTAGCTTCCCTCGGTGCTGAGGGAGGAAAGAGAAACTCCTTGCTGGGTCAGATCAGGAACCAAGTGCCACGGCCAAGTCACGTGGGCCTCGTAGTTGGATGGGTGGCAAGCAAGGCCAGACCTGTAAAGGGTCCTCAAATGGGCGGGGGCGGGGAGGGGAGGGGGTGTCCCTGAAGAACAGCCAGGGAGGGACCACGTGCGCCTCACCCTCTGGACTCCTGAGTTCTCGCTCTAGGTTGTCTTATGTCTTCTTCTCACTGAACAGGCTCAGTTTGGATCTCATATCCTTACTCCCAAAAGCCCGCAAAACCAAAATAAGAACACAGACCAGGGGGCTGGAGAGATGGCTCAGCAATTAAGAGCACTGACTGCTCTTCCAGAGGTCCTGAGTTCAAATCCCAACAATCACATGTTGGCTCACAACCATCCCTAATGAGATCTGACGCCCTCTTCTGGGGTGTCTGAATACAGTTACAGTGTACTTACATATACACAAAATAAATATAAAGTGAAAAAAAAAAGAACTCAGCCCATTCCCAGTGAGGTCATTATGTTAGTTAGAGAAGCCCCGCCCTGGGGAGGCTGGATGAGCCTGGCCAGGTGTCCTGTCCTGTGGTCACTGGGCTGCCCCGCTGTGTTCTCCGCCGTCATCCGCCACTCACTCCTCCATCCTTCCTCATGACTGACGGGACCACTGTGTTCATGTCCTTAGTGCAGGTCGGGATTCACGGTGCCGTTGAGGCCGACCTCCAGCTCAGAGCAGTCCTCCGGCCTCAGCCGCATCCGCTTCTCAGCCTGTTTAAAACTGTACATTTCTAACTCTTCCCTAGAGGCCTTTCACTCGAAGCTCTGACCAGTTACTGGCACGTCAGCCACTTTACATTTAATGTTGATTTTTACCTACAGCCACATTTGTACTTAGGAGTAATAGTTAAATATAATTTGATATAGCATATTACATTTTAGTCAGTTGATAAAAGCCAGATACATGTAAATTACAGATATGTAAGTATGCAATTTGCTGTTTTATAGTATTGTTTTCTTTTTCTTTCTTTTTTTTTTTTTTTTTTTTGGTTTTTTGAGACAGGGTTTGTCTGTGTAGCCCTGGCTGTCCTGGAACTCACTCTGTAGACCAGGCTGGCCTCGAACTCAGAGATCCACCTACCTCTGCCTCCCAAGCGCTGGGATTAAAGGCGTGTGCCACCACGCCTGGCCTAGTATTGTGTTCTGTGTCCTCTCTCAACCTGCTTTTGGAAATACAAGTGGGAAGCCGAGTGTGGGGAGCACAGAACCCCAGGACGTGGGACGTGGAGCAAGGAGTCCTGTTCCAGAAACCAAACAGAGGGGGTGGGGAGAGATGTGCACACGATTAGGAGCACGCACGGTGCGTGTCACTCAGGCTACAGGGGACACGGCTCCTCGGGCCCTTTCTAGCACCCACACTGACGGTCACATGCCCCCGTGCACATATCCCCATACGAAAACACAAACTTAAAGGAAAACCTCTAAAAACAAACAGGCGTGGTGGCACACACCTTTAATCCCAGCATCCTGGATGCAAAGGCGGGCCGAGCTCCGTGAGTTCAAGGCCAGCCTGATCTACTGAGAGAATTCCCCAACTGACCAAAAAAAAAAAAAAAAACCACAACTAACAGGGTGGGGGTGGGGGTTGGGGGATGGGGGGCTGCCGTTTGGCTCAGTGGATGAAGATGCTTGCCACAGAGCCTGACCACCTGAGTCTGAGCCCCAGAACCCACACAGCAGGAGGAGGACCAACTCTGGGAAGCTGGCCTCTGACTTTAATTTGCTCCGTTCCGTGGCGTGTGCACCCACCCACATACACACACAAACTGATAAAATTAATGTTCTAAAAATCCCAGCTACGTGCCAGGCAGAGTTGGTGTGCGCTTTCAATCCCTGCACTCAGGAGGCAGAGGCAGGCAGGGCAGATCTTTGAGGGTTCAAGACCAGCTTGGTCTACACAGAGAAACCGTGTCTCAAGAGAAAAAAAAAACAAAACAAAACCCAGATAGGCTAGGCCTGGTGGTACACACCTTTAATTAGAGCAGTAGGGAGGCAGAGGCAGGCAGATCTCTTAAGAGTTCAAAGACAGCCTGGTCTACATAGTGAGTTCCAGGACAGGTGAGCTCCTGTCTCGAAAGCCAACCTGATAGATAAATGTAAACTATAAATGAACGGATATCTATGTGGTGTTCTAGGCTGCCCCTTTAACTTCTAGCCTGGACCCAGGCATGTAGCCCCATGACTCAGCATAACTGACCCGGCATATGCGTGTTGGCTGTAAAATATCTCCGGCCATTTAGTTAGTAGTTTTGTGTAGGAAGGCGTGCCAGGTGCCAGAGATTGAACTTGGGCCATCAGGCTTTGTGGCACGCACCTTTGCCCACGTGTGCCACACCACGAACGCTGACTGCACTGGGAACTGAGATGAAAGAAAGTGTGTCGGCTATACAGGGGAGAGTTGAGAGCATTAGCAAAAAGGCCCAGAGGCCTCAAAGCTGGGCTAGCTCCGAAGCAGCTGAGTGGGCGGGCTGAGTGTGTGGCTGAAACCACTTCCATCATGTACCTCCTGTGTGACTTGGGAGTCCCCAGTTTGCCCAGTCTGGTCCTCAGAACCTCTTCTGTCAGAAGCGTGGGAAAGACGTGTCTGTCCATTCAGCAGCTGTGCCTTGCGAATTGACAGTTTCTGAGTGAGCGCTGTAGCTGTTCCCTGAGGTTCTTGTGGGCTCCACTTCCTCCTTCTCTAAGCTGGAAAGGTACCCAGCTCAGGGGTGGCCTTAAAAAATCAGTTAAAAGCTGGGCGTGGTGGCTGAGGGGGGTAGATCATCAGCTGGGCTATACAGTGAGACCCTGTGCTTTTCAAAGAGTGGTTAAAGTGCCAGCTCGAGGCCCTCTTCATGGCCATAGCGTCTGATAAATGGGGCTGGATACACTAGCCTGGACCAGGAGTCGAGGGCAGAGATAGAGTGCTTGCCCAGCATGTGTGGAATCGTGGGTCTGATTCCCAGCAATGCATAATGGTACATATGCCTGCGAGTCTGGCATTTGGAAGGTTGAGGCAAGGGGGAAGATCAGGAATTCAAGGTCACGCTTGGCTACATATTGAGGGGTTTTCATTTTGGGGTTTTGATGGTGGTAGTTATAGTAGTTTTATTTTCTCAAGGCAACATTTCTCTGTGTAGCCTAGGCTGTCCTGGAACTTGCTCTGTAGAACAGGCTGGCTCAAACTAATCCACCTGCCTCTGCCTCCTGAGGGCTAGGATTAAAGTGTGTGCCACCAGTCCATAATGTCTCAAAACAACAAATGATGAAATGGCGTATTTTATATGGTAACCCTTTAATATGGTAACCTGTGCTTGTACATACACACACACACACACACACACACACTTTTTTTTCCATTCTCTTCATTTGTTTAGCTGATGATTGAAGCCCACCAGCTTCAGTTCAGCAGTTAGAGCCTAGAGTTGATTGGAGAATGAAGGCAGAAATATGAGGACAAATTCAACAATGGAAGCCACTCATGGCCTGTTGATAATGCCGTCTCAGTGCCCTGTGGTCTGGCCTCGTCTTAGAAGCCTTGTGGGGGTCACTGGGATAACCCTGAAGGTCAGAACACAGAAAGAACTCAGCGCACTGTCCCCGGGACAGGCTTTGCCTGCTCTCCACCCCGCCCGCTGGGCTGACCTCATTCCCAGTGCCCTCTAACCCCTCACAGTAGCCTGCCTGTTCCTAGAGCCTCCGGCCATTTCTGGCCGGTTCCTTTTTCTTTTTAATTTATTTCATGTATATGAGTACACTGTTGCTGTCTTCAGACACATCAGAGGAGGGCATCGGATCTCATTACAGGTGGTTGTGAGGCACCATGTGGTTGCTGGGAATTGAACTCAGGACCTTTAGAAGAGCAGTCAGTGCTCTTAACCGCTGAGCCATCTCTCCAACCCCTCTGCCCCAGGTTCTTTGAACTGGCTATTCCCTCAGCCTGGGATACTTTCTTCTACATATTTCCCTGGTCTCTGCTTCAAGGTTACCACTGCTGAGAGAGGTCTGCCTCCCGTGAGCACTGTGTTGAAAATTGACTTGCCACACCCACACCCAAGAGGAGGCGTCCGGAGGTAAAGGCGCTCACAACTCAGCCCGGTGATCTGAGTTGTTCTCTGACCTCCATGTGTGTCCTGCTGCATGTGGGACTCACACACACACCCTGCACACATACAGTGATTAATAATACCAGGCTAGACCTGACAGTGATGGCATTAACCCCTGCATTTGGGGAAGGAGAAACAGGAGGATGTCTGGGAGTTCAAGGCCAGCCTGGTCTACAGAATTCTAGCCAGATGAGGCTCCATATTGGGATTTTTCTTAAGATAAGGGAGGAGTGGGGAGAGAAAGGGAGGAAGGAAGAGAAAAAGAATAGTAATAAACAGTTTAAAGTTGGATGTCCCCTCCACTCTCTCTTATCCTAACCAGTTCTTAGCCCTTCACTTGGTTGATGGATTGGGTTAATTTGTTTGCTATTTTATAATTCTGCTAATTTTTCCTTTTCCAGCAATTTAAGTTCTTATAGGGGTCCTAGAACTCTCTTTGTAGCCCTGGCAGGCCTCAGACTCTCAGAGATTGGCATGTCTCTGGTTCCAGAGTGCTAGGAGAAAAGGTGCGTGCCACCGCACCCAGCTTCTTTTGCTTTTTATTAATGTCTGAGTGTGGGTACGTGTATGAGTGCAGGCCCCCAGGAGGCTGGAGGCTTCCTGAGGAGCAGGAGTTACAGGTGTTGTGAGCTGCCAGATGTGGGTGTGGGAACCAAGTTCTGGTCCTCTGAAAGAGCAATATGTGCTCTTAACCACGAGCCATCTCTCCTGTCTGTCTGTCTGTCTTTAATGCCCGCTGCTATGTGACAACCTTTTTCCTGGGGAGGAAACGTGTCTACTCACACACGTGTCTACTCACCCCAGATACAGACCCCATAACAGTCCAAAGTATGGATACCACCTAAGTCCGGCTTGGTGAGCCCGTGAGTTTTTAGGGGTTACTTAAAGGAGTGTGGGTGAGGAACAGAAATGACTCAAAGACATCCTCATCTCCAAAGCTCCCCCCAGCATGGGTGAGCTCACAGAGCTGGGGACCTGGAGCCCCCTGCACAGACTGTGGGCACCTCAGCGGGTTGGAGAGTGGCCTTTCCCGATACCCTAGTTGGTCTAAACCTCTTCCCAGGCTGGTCTGGTCTCAGATTCTTCTTTTCAGCTTTTCTCCCTATGAGAGTCGTCTTGGTGTTTAGCTTCCTTCCTTCTAAGGGGCACTCTGAGTTTTTATTGCTTACTGAGGCAGGGTGGAGCCTAGCGATTCTGGTCAGTTTCAGAGACTTCCAGAAACTGCTTTGAGTTGTTGGCTCTCCTGTTTAAGGAGCTTATTATAGGATGGAATGTGTTACTCTCAGAGGAAACTGTTACACAGTACCCACACAGAGAAGCTTTCTCTCCCTCTCATTCTTTCTTTCTTTCTTTCTTTCTTTCTCTCTTTCTTTCTTTCTTTCTTTTTTTTCAGACAGGGACTCTATGAAGTCCTGACTGTCCTGGAGCTTGCTATGTAGACTAGGCTGGCCTCAAACTCACAGAGATCCTTTGCTTCCCAAGTACTAAGAGTAAAGGTGTGCACCACCATGACTGGTCTGGAACACATTTCTTTCTTCCTTCCTTTCCTTCTTCCCTCCCTCCCTTCTTCCTTCCTTTCTTTCCTTTATTTTTTTTTAAAGATTTATTTATTTAATGTATGTGAGTACACTGTCACTGTCTGCCGAAGAGGGCCTCAGATCCCATTACAGATAGTTTCTGGGAATTGAACTCAGGACCTCTGGAAGCAATCAGTGCTCTTAACCGCTGAACCTTCTCTCCAGCCCTGGAAGACATTTCTTGCAGTCAGAAATTGGATGGCCCATGGGGTTTTGGAGGGATAGGCAGGGATGGGAGGTGGGAGTCACAACCTCCAGAGCCCTGCCAGCTGTGCAGCAGTTGCTAGGGAGCAGTGTGGTATGGGGTTTTCTCTGCCTTGTTTCCCTCGGTTCCCCTCCCCACTCTTTGGTTGAACATGAGAGCCTTCTGCCTACTACACAAATGAACTACTGCTGAGCCACGCCCCCCAGCCCCTCATTGGGGGATTCTAGGCAAGGGCTCTCCCACTGAGCCACGCCCCCAGCCCCTCACTGGGGGATTCTAGGCGGGGCTCTCCCACTGAGCCACGCCCCAGCCCCTCCCTGGGGGATTCTGGGCAGTAGCTTTATCACTGAACTTTGTATCATAACCACCATTACCATAATTTTGAAAAAAAAAAACTTTTATTTTAAGATATCTCATTAAATTGTCCAGACTAGTTTTGACTCACTAGGTTGGACTCTGGAGTCCAGAAGAATTGAACTTTAATCTTTTCAAATTTAATTACATTTTTATAGCACTTTTACTTTGCATGTGTGTTCGTACTCTGGACCAGGTGTGCAGTCAGAGGACAATATACAGGGGTTCATTTTTCCTCCCATCTCACTGAGGCGTGGCTTCTGCCGTGGCGATCGATGTGTGCTCCTCGCTGGGAGCTGGGAGCTGGGGTTAGAGTATTAAAGTTTACGCTTTCTTTTTTGGTGTGCTTACTGAGTTCTGCAAAGCCAGCTCCTCCCCCACTGCCTCCTATGGCTTCTGGTTGAGCTTATTTTAGGCTTTGGGGTGAGGCTGGGGCTGGCAAGGCCTGTGGCTTGGCTCCTCTCGCTTCAGTTGGCTCGCTGTCTCAGAGGGAAGGCAACCCCACAAGTGCAGCCAGGCCTGGAGGTCATGGTCCCCCGTGCCTTCCGTGACGGGGCAGGCTGAGCCCCGTGCCTCCCGTGATGGTGCAGGCTGAGCTCCCCCCCCCCGTGCCTCCCGTGATGGTGCAGGCTGAGCTCCCCCCCCCCCCGTGCCTCCCGTGATGGTGCAGGCTGCCCCCCACCCCCGTGCCTCCCGTGACGGGGCAGGCTGCCCCCCCCCCGTGCCTCCCGTGATGGTGCAGGCTGAGCCCCCCCCCGTGTCTCCCGTGATGGTGCAGGCTGCCCCCCCCGTGTCTCCCGTGATGGTGCAGGCTGCCCCCCCCCCGTGCCTCCCGTGATGGTGCAGGCTGAGCCCCCCACCCCGTGCCTCCCGTGATGGTGCAGGCTGCCCCCCACCCCCTGTGCCTCCCGTGACGGGGCAGGCTGACCCCCCCCCATGCCTCCCGTGATGGTGCAGGCTGAGCCCCCCACCCCGTGCCTCCCGTGATGGTGCAGGCTGAGCCCCCTTCCCCCCCCCCCGTGCCTCCCGTGACAGGGCAGGCTGAGCCCTGTGCCTCCCGAGATGGTGCAGGCTGCCCCCCCCCCGTGCCTCCCGTGATGGTGCAGGCTGCCCCCCACCCCCTGTGCCTCCCGTGACGGGGCAGGCTGAGCCCAGGGGAGGAGTATGCAGCCTCCAGCCTTGGGTTGGCGGGAAGAGTCGGGCTTCTGCCCGGCTTGACTGAGGCGAGCACCGCTCTGGAAGGCCCTTGCCCTCCTCCCCTATCCCCTCTGCCTTGCTAAAAGCCATTAGATCACATTCTTAGAGCCAAGGTCTGTTTCCCCGTTTGCCCCCTTCCTCCTCCTGAGACGGACCACGGTCCAGCTGCCGAAGTGTTGAGGAGCAATCAGAAGGCCCCGCGGACTCACATCAACGAGCTCCAACCAGAACGTACCTCCGAATCCGAGCCCGTTCGCCCCCTTTTCTCCTCTCTTCACCGGCAGGGTCATTGGCTGCCGGTTTTCTGCCTGAATCAGTGGCCACTTTAACGTCTCTGCTTTCTTTAAGAGTCTCCCCACTAAAACGGTGTTTGTGTGTGGCTTGTGCTCAATCCGGGGCCGCGTGGAATCCCCGCTGTGCAGGGTCTCCAAAAAAACCATGGCTGGATTTTTTTTTTTTTTTTTTTTTTTTGTCTGTAAACTTTTGTTTGTTTTTGCCATTGAGTCTCATTTAGCCCAGGCTGGCCTTGAATTTGTAGGTAAAAATAACGTCAAACTCATCCCTCTTGGGTGCTGGGATTCTTGGCCTGGTTTACACCATACAGGGAAGGGAACGCAGGCTCCGTGCATGCCAGGGATGCATTCTCCCAAGTAAGCTCCCGCCCCACATCCCTCACTTAAGATGGAATTTGTTTTTTGTTTTGTTTTGTTTTTTGTTTTTTTTTTTGTTTGTTTGTTTTTGTTTTGTTTTTCGAGACAGGGTTTCTCTGTGTAGCCCTGGCTGTCCCGGAACTCACTCTGTAGACCAGGCTGGCCTCGAACTCAGAAATTCGCCTGCCTCTGCCTCCCAAGTGCTGGGATTACAGGCGTGCGCCACCACCCCCGGCTTGTTTTTTTTTTTTTTTTTTTTTTTTTTTTCCCGAGACAGAGTTTCTCTGTGTAGCCCTGGCTGTCCTGGAACTAGCTCTGTAGACCAGGCTGGCCTCGAACTCAGAGATCCGCCTGCCTCTGCCTCCCAAGTGCTGGGATTAAAGGCGTGCGCCACCACCGCCCGGCTTTGTTTTTTGTTTTTTAAGTAGGGTCTGGCCGGTAGTGGTGGTGCATGCCTTTAATCCCAGCACTTGGGAGGCAGAGGCAGGTGGATTTCTGAGTTCGAGGCCAGCCTGGTCTACAGAGTGAGTTCCAGGACAGCCAGGGCTACACAGAGAAACCCTGTCTCAAAAAGAAAGAAAGAAAGAAAGAAAGAAAGAAAGAAAGAAAGAAAGAAAAGAAAGAAAAAAAAGAAAGAAAAAGAAAATGAAATAGGGTCTCATTCTTAGCCCAGGTTTGCCCAAGAAAACCTGCTTCAGCTACCACTCCTGGCTTTAAATTTTTAAAATAATTTTATTTCATGCCTAGAATTCCTCCAGCACTCTGTAGGCAGAGGCAAGAAGAACAACCACAAGTTCAAGGCTAGCCTGTGCCACCTAGTGAGACCCTGTCTCAGAAAACCAACCCCAGGAGCTGGAGAGATGGCTAAGTGGTTAAGACCACTAACTGCTCTTCGAAGGTCCTGAGTTCAAATCCCAGCAACCACATGGTGGCTCACGACCATCCGTAATGAGATCTGACGCCCTCTGCTGGAGTGTCTAAAAGCAATGATAGTGTACTTCCGCATAATAAATAAATCTTTGGACAGAGCCAGTGGGGCAGAGAAGTAGTAAACGTGTCTGAAGACAGCTACAGTGTGTTTATACATAATAAGTAAGTCTTTAAAAAAAAAAAAAGAAAGAAAGAGGCCGGGCGGTGGTGGCGCGCCTTTAATCCCAGAACTTGGGAGGCAGAGGCAGGTGGATTTCTGAGTTCGAGGCCAGCCTGGTCTACAGAGTGAGTTCCAGGACAGCCAGGGCTATACAGAGAAACCCTGTCTCGAAAACCAAAAAAAAAAAAAAAAAAAAAGGAGGAGGAAAGAAAAAGAAAAGAAAACCACCCCCTTACCAGCTTTATTGAGTCCTAATCCGCCTACCATAAACTGTGTGTAAGGCACAGTTGTGTCGCCTCCCCACTCGTGCACAATCATCCTGCTCCACAGTGCGGGAACCCTCTTGTCGCCCCAAGGGAAACTCTAGCCCCGCCCAGTGCTTACTTCCCCCCCGACCCCGCCCCTTCCCTGGCAGCCCTGCCTGTGTCAGCGCAGCCTCTCTCCCCTCCCCCGGATACTTCAGATAGCTAACACGGTGGAACCGGCAGCCCCTGATGCATGCGCTTGAGGTCCGGGTGTGCTATGCCACAGGTCATTTCCTGCCTGAATGGTGTTGCATGGGATGGGTTCTGTGCAAGCGCTGGTTCTCGGTGGAGGAGAGTGGGCTGCGTCTGTGTTGGGTTTTCAGGGATGATGCTGGGGGCAATGTTGATGTTGGACGTTTTTTGCCGGTGTGTTTCTTGTGGAGGCGGGAACTGGGGAGATCACGTGTGAGCAAAGGTGTTCAAAGAAGTGAGCAGGCCTGCCCTGTGTGGGTGAGCAGGAAGGGAGTTGTGCACAGACTGCCCAGCAAAGGCCCTGAGGCAGGGGGTGTGGCAAGAGCTACCTTGAGGAGCAATCAGAAAACAGCCCCGGCTGGCAGTGGGATTGGGCACTCTGACACTGGCCTCCGGTGTGCCAAGGCCAGAGGGCAACCGCCACTGTCTTACTCAACTGCCCTCTGCTGTGTTTATTTAAGGCTCTTTGTTTGTTTGTTTACATTTTACATGTTTTGCTTTGGTTGTTTTGAGACGGGGTCTCTCTAGGTCTCCCTGGCTGACCTGGAACTCTCTTGTACACCAGGCTGGCTTCGAACTCACAGAGATCTGCCTGCCTCTGCCTCCTCAGGGCTTGGATTCAAGACACACTACCATGCCCAGCAACTGTGTGTGTGTGTGTGTGTGTCCCCGCATGCATGCATGAGTGTGAAGGTCAGAGGATTTGTGGGAGTTGGTTGAGTCTCCCCTCCCACCAGATGAGTACCGAGATAGACCTCAGGTCGTCAGGCATGCATGGCAAGTACCTTATCCACTAAACCTGATCCCCAGTCCCTGCAGACGATTTAAGTGTCTAGAACCTTCCTTGGAAGCTATTTGTATGATGGACCTAGAAACCGAGTGCAGAGACGGGAGGCCTTCACGCCAGGTTGCACAGAAATCAGGTGTCGGGCAGTTACACCCAGGGCCTGCAGTCCCACAGCTGAGCTAGCTAACCTGTGCTAACGTGTTAAAACGATTCTGTGTTTTTAGAAAAGTAGAAAAGAAAACAAACAAACAAAACTCCAACAGACAATTCCCAGGCTATGTGTGGACTGTGGCTCCTATTGATAGAAAACCAATCCCTTTCTAGCTATTCCTTCTTGATTTTGGATGTGGGATTTTGGGGAAATGGGCGTGGGGTTTGAGACAGGGTTTCTCTATGTAGCTCTGTAGACCAGGCTAGCCTCCTGAGTGTTGGGATGAAAGCCGTGCACCAGCACCACCCGGTTTTGGACATGTTTTTGAGATGGGGGGTGGGGGGAGGTGGGGGGTGGGGGGATGGGGTGGGGGGGTGGGGGGAGTGTCTCATGTGGCCCAGGTGGCTTTGAATTCTCCCTCCTCGTGACTCCATCTCCATGCCTGCCGTGTATGCCAGCTGTCCTGATCATGTGCATGTGGGCTGCAGGCTGGGACACACACACACACACACACACACACACACACACGGCTTTTCATGGGCTTTGCCTCTTTCAGTTGTCTTCTGTCTGAGGTGTTCCCCCAGCTTCCTCTTCAGTTTTGGGGAACAGTCTTAAGGGCTGGGGTGTGGCTCCGTTGCTGGAGAACCTCCCCAGCATCTGGAATCCCTGGGTTTGATCCTCAACGCCGCATAAAATAGGGTGCCAGTGCTGGGGCTCAGTCACCCTCTACTGATGTAAAGCAAGGTCAAGGCTAGCCCTGTAGATCTGTCTGTCTGACTGCCTTTGTTTTTGTTTGTTTGTTTTGTTTTCAACATCTATTTATGTATTTACATGTATGTGAGTACACTTGCTCTCTTCAGACGCACCAGAAGAGGTCATTCGATCTCATTACAGATGGTTGTGAGCCCCTATGTGGTTGCTGGGAATTGAACTCAGGACCTCTGGAAGAGCAGCCAGTGCTCTTAACTGCTCTCCAGCCCATGTTTTGTGGCTGTCCTAGAACTCACTCTGTAGACCAGGCTACTGTAGAAAGTCCTACTCTAGAGTTCGGCTGTGTGCAATCGGAACGGCTATATACTTAACCCAGGCTTCAGAAAGTATTTCCCAGGCATCTGGATACAAACAGTATACAAGATTTGCTGGATTAGATGGGGAGCATTCAAGGAGAGGGAAAGGCAGCGAGTAAGGTCAGAGATGATCTCAGAGAAGACGTGGCATGTGAACCCAAACCTGAAGATGGTAAAGGAGTAGGTTGTGTTGTCTTGGGGAGCAACAGCCAGTGCAAAGGTCCTGTGGCAGCTCAAAGACTGACCTGTTTGCCCATCAGCAAAGGAGCTGCTGGGAACCATGCTGAGTGTCCAGAGAGGTGTTTGAGTGGGGGCTTGTGGGCCACCATAGGACATTACGTTCCCTGTGAGGTTGACTGGGGCCCTGAGGTAACTCTAAGCCACTCAGGGACACAAGGGGACTCGGCTTTTATTTACATCCCTGTGAGAATCAGGCAGAGGCTGGTGAACCCATGCAGAGGCTGCTGGAGATGGACTGGGGAGACGTAGACTTGGCAGATTTTTGACTTTGGCTGACTGAAGGAATGGTTTCAAGGAAGAAAGGGGTGCTTGTTCTGCAGTGTGGGGTGAGGAGGAGCTGACCTCAGAGTTCTCTGAACCTGGGAGAGCCTGCTGTGGCCCAGGGCAGGCTTGGAGAAGTTCACCTCCAGTTTTGTTCTTGTGGTTTTTTTTTTTTCCCTCTTAAATTTGTTGTTATTAAATATTGAGACTGTGTGGTATTAAATGGCCCAGGCTGATCCGTATTCACTCTGTAACCCAAGCTCTTATCAAAGTCATTGCAACCCTCCTGTCTCAGCCTTCCAAGTGCCATCACCTCAGTTTTTAGTCTTTAAAATAGCATAAATCATAGCTTGGTGTGGCCCGGGCACATTGGCTACTTTCCATATATGTTTAATAACATCTTACAGTTGTGTTTGTGTGGGTATGTGTGTGCCGTGGAAGTGGGTGCCTGCGGAGGAACTGAGCCTCGGTCCATCCGGAACATGCCCTTAACCGCTAAGCCATCTCTCCAGGCCTACTTTCTTTCCTTTTCTATTTTTAATGGTGAAAAATAACTTCTGAGCTGGCAAGATGGCTCAGCGGGTCTGTTGCCAAGACTCAAGGCCTGAGAGTTTCACTCTTAAGATCCACAGAGTGAGAAGCGAGAGCCTGCTCCCGCAAGTTACCCTCTGGTCACCACGCCCGATTCTCCACCACACAAAATAAGTCAAGAAATGTGATGCAAAGGTAAATTCAAACAGAACCACTCCCTCTGGCAGTTACAGTGACTCCGCAGGGTCACTCTCTGTGGAGGCCGTTAATTGAGACACATTTGCATCTCCACAGCCCACCGATCCAGGCATTCAGTCCCCAGAGTGGCTGAGTCCTTTTCACGACTAGAGAGAAACGATAGAACCATTTTCAGTTCCCCAGGAGGACACCCCTGCCCCTGAACTGCCCAGCTTTTCATTCTGCACCCACACTGATCCCCGAGGAGTGCGCGCGCACACGTGTGGCCTGTAGTAACCCAGGCCGCGTGGCGAAGGGGAGCACATCCACACAGTGAGTAAAGCCAGGCCCTTCTGCATGCTAGGCAGGGGCTCTACCACAGAGCCCCGCCCCGCCCCGCCCACTGGGGAATTGTAGTAGGTGGGCACACTACTACTGAGCTGTGTGTCCAAAGCGTCACTTATTATTATTATTATTATTATTATTATTATTATTATTATATGTGAGTACACTGTAGCCGTCGTCAGACACATGAAGAGGGCGTCAGATCTCTTAACGGATGGTTGTGAGCCACCATGTGGGTGCTGGGATTTGAACTCATGACCTTTAGAAGAGTAGTTGGTGCTCTTACCTGCTGAGCCATCTCTCCAGCCCAGCTCTTCACTTAAAAAAAAAAAACCAAAAAAAAACCTTTTTTTATTTTGAGAGAACATCTTACTATGTTAGTCAGGCTGACCTTAATTCACTGTATCGCAGGCAGGCCTTGATTTTTGAGATCCGCGGTCTCCTGTTTATCAGACCTCCTCTCTGGGAGAGTGACAGTGCCTCGTCTAGGTAGCCGTTTGAGTTGATCCTCCTTTGAGTCCTCATGGATGTCACCGTGAGGATGTGAGTTCTTCCCCGAGTGTGTGTTTTCATTCTGGCTGTTTGTGTAAGAATGGATGGGACATCTGGCCCAGAAGCCAGCTTACCTTTACCTTAACGGCCAGCCTGCGGATGGCTTCCCGGTGGCTGACCAGTTTGTATTCCCACTGGCCATGAATGGGGACTCTGGCCTTGTTGACCTATTCATGCCCTCTCCTGTTGGAGGGCATGTGGGTTGTGTGCTGTTGGGAACATTCCGGAATGTATTTTAGGGCTGCTGAGATGGCTCAGCGGTTAAGAGCAGTGACTGCTCTTCCAGAGGTCCTGAGTTCAAATCCCAGCCACCACATGGTGGCTCACAACCATCTGTAATGGGATCCGATGCCCTGTTCTGGTGTGTCTGGAGACAACGACAGTGGACTCACACACATGAAATAAATCTTCAAACAAACAAAAAGTGAAATTAGCATCAGGAGTATCGACCTGCCTGGTTCGTGTTTGGCTCTCACTGTGCACTCTTGAACCTTCCTTATGAGTGAGCACGTCAGTCTTCCGCTGTGCTCCCTGCTGCCTGTGGGCAGGATACCCGCCTCTAGAGCCCGTGGGGTCCTGCCGCCACGGGACACAGGGGGTTCAGGGTGTGAGTGGTAGGTGTGGAGTCCTCCCCACTCTTTCAGTTGACTTTATGTATTAAGAGTCTCGGGTATTCTGGGCCGGCCTGAAGCTTGCTCTGGTGTGAACTTCTGATCTGCTCCACCTGTTAAACACTGGCATTCCCTCAATCTGCTGTTGGCTGCTGGGAAGCCCGGGTGGGAGGCTGAATGCCATCCTCCTGAACTGTCCTCAAGGGCCACCAAGAGAGGACACGCGTCCCAGCAGGCTCCTGTGGACGTACGTGTGTGTGTGTGTGTGTGTGTGTGTGTGTGTGCTGCCTTTGTTTGGACCTAGTTCCCGCTGGCCCTGGCTGGTTCTGCTGACCCACCTTCACCATCGGTGACTGTGGATGGAAACCTGGCATTTGTCTTTCCAGACTGACTGTGTGTCTTTAATCCCCTAGTGGCCACCCTGGGTGTGACCCATCCTGTAACCTTTCACCTTTTCCCCTTCAATACCCGGCAAGTCCTCTCTAAGTCCCCTGGGCCTCCTGTCTGAGTAGCTGGGTGCAGTATTGACAGTCTCCTGTGGATGTCACATGTCCTGGTCCCAGTCCTGGTCATTTTGGCTCAGGCGCCCCTCATGTTTCCCCTCCAGCTGTGACCACGCTGGGCCTACCCGCCATCATCTAGTTAGTGTGCCCGCAAAGTGCCCCGAACAAGAATACCGGCCCGGAGTTCCTCTCAGAGGAGGCGGGCAGGAGCTCAGATAAACCCTGTTTGTGGCATGTCAGCCACCCTTTGGAGAAAAGCAGATTTGGAGGGGAAGCAGTGTATTAGGGCTCTCTAGAGTCACAGAGCTGTGGAATGTCTCTCTATATTGAGGGAACTTATTGTGATGACTCACAGCCTGTAGTGAGTCTAACCCAACTAACCCAACCACGGGCAGCTGTGGGTGGGAGTCCAAGAATGGAGTCTTTGCTCCGTCCCACGAGGCTGGTCGCTCCAGCTGGTCTTCTGTGGAAGGAGGTTCAACCGATGTGTAAGTGGCCGAGAAGAGCGAACCTTCCTTCTGCCAAGGCCTTATGTGGGTGTGGCCCTGATTAAAGGTGTGTGCCACCAGGAGTGGGTCTGGGACTTGCTTTGTCCCAAACTGACATTAAACTCAGAGATCTCCTGGGATTAAAGGCGTGTACCTTGCCTGGGCCTAAGCTTTTCATAGCCACAGTGCCTCAAGATCTCCATGTCGAGATCCAGGTCAGAAACTTGAGTCTCCCAGCCTTGAGCCCTGGATGCCAGGTGAGCCCTCCGATTCTGATTGTGGTCCGTGCCGGATAGAGGCAAGTTGACATCCAGAATAGCCATTACCAGGAGTATGTCAAGAAGAAGGCTTGCCAGCCTCCACGCCGAAGGTTTGAGAGGCTGATCTGGTGACCGCTGGGAAAGAGGAAGGACTAAAGCACTGCAGGAAGTAGGACTCGGGCCGCCCGGGGCATGGGAGGAAAACCGAACCAGCCAGCCTATGGCTGCCGGGGGTGGGGGGGTGGGGGGGTGGGGGGTGGGGGGGTGGGGGGGTGGGGGGTGGGGAGGAAGAGAAGGGACCAGGCAGACCATTCAGAGCTGGTTGCAGTGTGAGGACCCGAGGTTTACACTGAATGAGGTTAGGAATCAAGGAGCGGTGCCAGCTGACAGACAGGAGCCACCCTGGGCTCTTCCTGTGCCTTGTGCACGGGAAGGAGGTGGCAGAGGAGGGCAGCAGGGTTGGGCTGCTGCAGGAGGACTGCGGCTTCCACCCTAGTCCTCAGGTGCAGGGGGCACCTGAGCCCTCAGAGAGCCCGGGGAGATAGCCCGTCAGAGCCTGTTGGCAAGAGTTCTTTCTCATTTGCTTCTGTAAACTGAGGGGGCTGTTGTTTTGGGGTTTGTTTGGTTGGTTGGTTGGTTTTGGCGTTTTGGATTTGGTTTTTGGAGACAGGGTTTCTCTGTGTAGTCCTGGCTGTCCTGGAACTCACTCTGTAGACCAGGCTGGCCTCAAACTCAGAAATCCCGCCTGCCTCTGCCTCCCAGAGTGCTGGGATTAAAGGTGTGCGCCACCACCGCCGCCAGGCCGGCTTGTGTATGAGTTTATGTAGCCCATTGTTACCTTCCGCCCCCCAATCCAGGGATCAAACTTGGGGCATCAGGCTTCTGCGGGGAGTGCTGGCATCCACCGATTAATTAAGTAATCCGCTGTGATCTCGCTAGCCCTAAGTCTTTGATTTCTTCGTGAACACTGTTACAGACCTTGTGTTGTTTTTTTTTTTTTTTAAAAGGTTTACTTATTTTTATTTTATGTGTAAGTGTTTGACCTGCGTGGAGGTCAGAGTGGGACGTGAGATACCCTGGTACCAGAGTTACCGCTGGCCGAGCCTCTGCATGGGTGCTGGGTGTTGCACACGGTTCTCTGGAAGAGCAGCCAGTGCTCCCCACTGCTGAGCCATCTCGCCTCATAGTGACTTTTTAAATTAACTGTACAAACAGCGAGTCCCACGAGGGCCTTGACTGAGTGTCCTTATGCCTTCCGTTATCTCTCCCGCTTCAGGGCTCCCCCTCCACCCCACCCCCACCCCCAAACTCTGCTTCATTTCACAAATACTTAAGTCGAGGCTCGGCTTATAGGAGACGTTGTGCAACTTTCTTCTTTCTGCCCACGTTGCTTCTCTCTCCCCCGAGTCTTCTCTTTACACTGGTCCTTCTCCCTCCGACTTCTTTTTGTGGCCTTAATTAAAGTTGACAGTATGACCCAAAAGTCGCCAGAATGAAACACTCAAAACCAGGACTGAGCCAAGCCGAGGTCTGACCCCACGCACTCATCTCAGAGTTTCATACAGAGTCTTTTGTTTGTTTGTTTGTTTTGGTTTTTTCGAGACAGGGTTTCTCTGTGTAGTCCTGGCTGTCCTGGAACTCACTCTGTAGACCAGGCTGACCTCAAACTCAGAAATCCCGCCTGCCTCTGCCTCCCAGAGTGCTGGGATTACAGGCGTGCGCCACCACCGCCCGGCTTCATACATAGAGTCTTAAGATAATACATTTAGGAGGATGGAGACTAAATCCAGCTGTTTAGAGGTGATTAGCCGAGATCAGGGCTGGGACAGGAGCCTCTCCTGCAGCTTGTGCTGTGGCTGCATAAGGAAACAGAGACTTGGCCTGGTGGCACGTGCCTGTAATCTGAGCACTCGGGGGAACGCTGGAAGCTCAGAGTTCGAGACCGGCTAGAGTCACATGAAACCCTGACTCGGGGTGGGGTGGGGTGGGGACAAGTATGTAGCAAGTTTGCCTAGGGTGCACAGCCCTCTCCAGAGCCATGTTCTTTAGTCCTATGACACTGCTCTGAGCTAAATCGGTCTACCGTTTTTCTCTAAAGTGGCCCGCCTCAGGTAGTTCATTATGGGAACAAGAACCAGACTAATAGATGCCAGCAGGTGAGACAGCCACGTTGTCCTTGCCGCCCGCGGGGGCTGTGCTTTCCTCGTACGTGCAGACAGGACCTCGTTTCCTTGTCTCCTTGCATGCTGGCTGTCTTCTGTGGAGTGTCAGTTCATATGTTAATTACATGCGCAAATGAGTTTGGGATTGGAGGTTTGGGTATAAGGAACATTGGAAGTCTTATGGATGAAAAAGAACACAGAGGCCAGGTCATGAGCCCAGAAGATACCCATGCCTAGAATCCCCCAGGGAGGGGCTGGGGGCGTGGCTCAGTGGTAGAGCCCCGCCTAGAATCCCCCAGTGAGGGGCTGGAGGTGTGGCTCAGTGGTAGAGCCCCGCCTAGAATCCCCCAGTGAGGGGCTGGGGGCGTGGCTCAGTGGTAGAGCCCCGCCTAGAATCCCCCAGTGAGGGGCTGGAGGTGTGGCTCAGTGGTAGACCCAATGCCTACTATAAAGGCAGCTCTGGCTCCTTCTTCAATACAAGCATTGATAACAATCATCTTTGCTTTGGCTAGTATGCTCACATGACCACAAAATTTGAATAGTGTTAAGTGCCCCCCCCCCCAAGCAGATCCAACTGTTTTAGTGTTTACCAAAAGTCAGAAACTGCTTGAATTTCTTTCCTTGTCCCTAATAATGTCTCAGGTCCCAGGGTCCCATGTAGTCAGTCGGTGTGTGGCGTAGCATGCCTTTCCCTATACAAAGCCATTCAAAACATGCATTCTTCTGTCTCTTTCATCCTGTTTGGTTTTGGTTTTGGTTTTGGTTTTTCGAGACAGGGTTTCTCTGTGTAGCCCTGGCTGTCCTGGAACTCACTCTGTAGACCAGGCTGGCCTCGAACTCAGAAATCCGCCTGCCTCTGCCTCCCAAGTGCTGGGATTACAGGCGTGCACCACCACGCCCGGCTCAATCCTGTTTGTTTTTTGAGACAGGGTTTCTCTTTGTCGCTCTGTCTTTCATGGACTCCTTCATAGACCAGACTGTCCTTGAACTCACAGAGATCCGCCTGCCTCTGCCTCTGAGTGCTGGGATTACAGGCTCACCATGCTCAGCTCCTCATCTGCATTTGTAAAGATTTTTTTTTAATTGTTAAATTGTATATATACATATGTGTACATATGTGTCCGCGGTAGGGGCGTGCACGGGACTGCGGTGTCAGGGTGGCAGAAGGTCTGTTCTGTCCCTAGAGCTGTAATTACAGGCAGCTGTGGGCTCTGGCCGCGCGTGCTGGGACGCGAAATGGGGCATTCCGGAAGCTCCTCGGAGCCACCCCTCCAGTGCTTCTTCATACCCTAAAACATGGAGTAAGTTTAGGGGCACGGGGTCCCCATGCGGAGGTCAGAGCTCACCCAGGAGTGGGGCGAAGACACTTGTCTCCAAGCCTGATGATCTGCATACCGCAGAGAGAGCTGACCTCCATGGGTGGTGAGGGCAGCGCGCGTCATCCTCTTCATCAGTATAAAGTAAGAAAGTAAATAAAAAGTTGCCTCCAGGCATTGGCCGAGGGGTGGGCTTCAACCACAGTTGCTTTGAGAGCATTTAGCCGGGCGTGGTGGCGCACGCCTGTAATCCCAGCACTTGGGAGGCAGAGGCAGGTGGATTTCTGAGTTGGAGGCCAGCCTGGTCTACAGAGTGAGTTCTAGGACAGCCAGGGCTACACAGAGAAACCCTGTCTCAAAAAAAAAAAAAAAAAAAGAGAGAGAGAGAGAGAGCATTTTTGCTCCCAAAGGGCCCCGGTAGCTTTGAACTCCCAACCCTGCAGTCAGTAGGGTCCCTGGCTGCCACTGACCTGCTATCTGTGTCCGGGCCCAGGGCCCTTCATCCCAGTGCCGTGATCTGCCGCCCGCTGTTCGACTTCTTGTTTCCTGGTACCTGTGCCACCGTGTGCCCTGGCCCCTCGGCATCTTAGGGCTGTGCGGTGCCTTTGTATAGACCTTTGTCGGGCTGCTCCAGCTGCTGATTGGCTCGTGGTTTGTTTCCACCCCTGACTCCCATGAGCAAGGTGCTGTAGACACGTGTACACGTTTTTGTGTGGACATAGGTTTCTCCTTTTAAGACGGTGTCTAGCTGTGTAGTTCAGGCTGGCTTCAAACTTGAAATGTAGATAAAGTTGGCTTTGACCCTGTGATCCATCTGCCTTGGCCTCCTAAGTACATGGTTTAGATTACAGGCCTACAGCCCCACACTTGAGACCACAAGGAGCTTTCCAAAGCCAGCCATACTCGGTTCAGTATTTGAGCAATAAGATGTACAGCCTTTTAAAGAATAGCTTGGTGGACGTTGTCAGTGTTATGTAAGTGAGCATCTCAAAGGCCGGATGCGGGGCATCGGCATCTTTGTAGAAGACTCCCTGAGGGCTCCTGACGGCCCTTCCTCCATCTCCTCCCGGGGGACTTACACACCTTAACCTTAACTGGGACTTACCACGTCCCCAGTTCTAGAGCTTGTTACAAATGGGCTCAAGAAGGTGTGTCAACTCTGGTCTGGCTTTCTTGGTGCCCGGTTGTGTCAGGTCCATCCCTGTTGCTTCCTGTGGCAGAAATGCATTCCCCAATTGTCAGAGCAGCACTCCATCCCACGCCCGAGCAGCACCCCATCCCACGCCCGAGCATGGTGCTGAGACAGGTGACAGAGAGGTTCCAGGTTGTGGCTTTCTTGTTCACTGGCTAAGCTGGACATGAAACCCAGGGCCTTATCCATTGTTAAGCAGGTGTTCTGTCTCTGAGCCACGCCCCCAACTCCTCCCTGGGGGATTCTAGGCAGGGCTCTACCACTGAGCCACGCCCCCAGCCTCTCACTGGGTATTCTAGGCAGGGGCTCTACCACTGAGCCACGCCCCCAGCCCCTCACTGGGGGATTCTAGGCGGGGCTCTACCACTGAGCCACGCCCCCAGCCCCTCACTGGGGGATTCTAGGCAGGGGCTCTACCACTGAGCCACGCTCCCAACTCCTCCCTGGGGGATTCTAGGCAGGGGCTCTACCACTGAGCCACGCCCCCAGCCTCTCACTGGGTATTCTAGGCAGGGGCTCTACCACTGAGCCACGCCCCCAGCCCCTCCCTGGGGGATTCTAGGCGGGGCTCTACCACTGAGCCACGCCCCCAGCCCCTCACTGGGGGATTCTAGGCAGGGGCTCTACCACTGAGCCACGCTCCCAACTCCTCCCTGGGGGATTCTAGGCGGAGCTCTACCACTGAGCCACGCCCCCAGCCTCTCACTGGGTATTCTAGGCAGGGGCTCTACCACTGAGCCACGCCCCCAGCCCCTCACTGGGGGAATTCTGGGCAGCCTCCGATGGACTCTTCTTTGTGTGAATTAGGAAAGGAAACTCCTTTTTATAGGCAGTTACCATCGTGTCCGAGCACAATCCGAACTGTATACACTCAACATATACAGCTGTATACAAGGGGATATGTGTATGTATGTTTGTATATATGTATGTATATTTTAAGTTTGCTATGCGTTGTATATGCAGTATATAAGTTACACAACATAATGATGTTCAGTGGCATTCTGATAAATACAACTATTGCGATTTAAAACAAAACTTAGCCAAGCAGTGGTGGTGCGTTACTTTAATCCCAGCACTTGGGAAGCAAAGGTGGGCAGATCTCTGTGAGTTCAAGACCACCCTGCTCTACAGAGTGAGTTCCAGGACAGCCAGGGCTACACAGAGAGACACTGTCTTGAACTGGGTATAATGGACAGGCCAGCACTCGAAGATGAAGGGAGCAGAACCGGGAGTTTGGGGGACGTCCTTGACTGCATAGCAAGTTTGAGGCCATCCTGGCCTACATGAGACTGTCTTACTAAAGGACTGAAGAGAAAAAACCACAACAAACGAACACCAGTGTGTGGCTCGTCGGCCATGTTCTGTCTCTGCCGGGGAAGATAGCTGAGGTAGCGAATGGCGGGGCCGAAGCCAGGCTGCCCTGCTGGCCCGCAGAAGGGACTTCGGTTCAGGGTGCTTGTGCTCACTGAGGGCTTGCGCTGGCGTCTGGATCTAGCCGGCTGTGTGTTGTCCGCTGCTTGTGTCTCTTGGCGTCCAGCATGGTGGACGGCCAAGTCACTCTGATGGCCTCTGGCTTCTAGCTGAGGGGTAAAGATGAGGACTTTAATTAGCAAAGGATGGCGGGTTTGGAGATGCACCCCTGCAATCCTGACGCTTGAAAGAGGCGGGGGCGGGGGCGGGGGCGGGGGCGGGGGCGGGATGAAGCCCTAGCTCCACAGATAACTATGTAGCGTAGCTGTTCCGAGTCAAGCAGCCCCTGAGGAACGATTAATCCAGTCGTGTTTTCTATCTTTTTTTTTTTAAATTACATTTTTAAATGTATTATTTGCCGGGCAGTGGTGGCACACGCCTTTAATCCCAGGAAGCCGAGGCAGGCAGATCTCTTGAGTTCGAGGCCAGCGTGGTCTACGGAACAAGTTCCAGGACAGCCAGGGCTACCTAGAGAAGCTCTGTCTCAAAAACAAACAAAAAGTATAGCTTTAAAAAGCTAGTTATTGCCGGGCACATGCCTTTAATCCCAGCACTTGGGAGGCAGAAACAGGCGGATTTCTGAGTTCGAGGCCAGCCTGGTCTACAGAGTGAGTTCTAGGACAGCCAGGGCTACACAGAGAAACCCTGTCTGGAAAAACCAAAAAAAAAAAAAAAAAAAAGTTTGAAATGTATTATTTGTGGGGAAGGGTGAGCGACTGTCACAGTACAAGGGTGGCAGCCACATGACAGCAGCTCTCAGCGCTCCCTCGCCAGCACGAGCCCAGTCTTTCTCCTTGCCACATACCTTCAGGGGGGTTTCCAGACTCAAATTAAAAAAAAAAAAAAGATTTATTTATTTATGTTATGTATGTGAGTATGCTGTAAGCTGTACAGATGGTTGTGAGCCTTCATGGAGTTGCTGGGAATTGATCTCAGGACCTCTGCTCACTCCAGCCCCGCTCACTCCGGCCTAAAGATTTATTGTTATATGTAAGTCCACTGTAGCTGTCTTCAGACACACCAGAAGAGGGCGACAGATCTCATTACAAGAACGTTTGGGAGCCACCATGTGGTTGCCGGGATTTGAACTCAGGACCTTCGGAAGAGCAGTCAGTGCTCTTAACCGCTGAGCCCTCTCTCCAGCCCCCCAGCCTCACATTCTTTACTTCATGGTGTCAGAATAGCTATCACAGCTCCAGTCCTGTCACCGCCATTCAAGCTGGAACGCAAGCTCCTTCTTTGTTTACTAGAAGAACTTGTTCTGTGACTCCCACTGTCTTGTGGAAGCCAAGCCTGTGCACGCTAGCGTGTGCCGCGTGGTGCCATGACTGCGGAGATAGTATGTCCCCAGGGTATCCTTCACGTGGCCCAGAGTACACATAGTGAGTACACTCAGGACCAAATGGCTTTCAAGTTTTTCCATTCTGTGTCCACTATACTGGTTTTATCAGTGTGTGTGTGTGTGTGTGTGTGTGTGTGTGTGTGTTTTCCCCCCTCCCCGAGGGGTAAGTCAGTCAGTCTGTCTGTCTTTTTTTGGAGGGGAGGAGGTTGGGCAAATTCTTACTTACAGAGCCCAGGCTGGCCTCCTTGAATCAGCAATTCTCCTGCCTCAGCCTCCAGCGTGCGGGGAGGTGCCCCACGCCAGTCTGATCATTCTAAGCCGGGCGCCACTTCTCTGCTTTCCCAGCAGCAGAGGTGTGGCCATCGTGCGAATGGCACTCACAGAGGTCTTTGTTGTTGGAGCTAGGAGGCCATCCACAGAGCAACCGGCAGCTTGTGTGGGAGGGAGTCGGAGAAGGAAGCGAGGAGCGGGGCGGGGGGCGGGGGCGGGGCTTGGGGTGCTGGGGAGCTGCAGGCAGACAGACCTCCAGCCGCTGGGACGCAGTTCCGTGCACTTCTCCTGGAGGACATACGGGTGACCAGCACCGTTCTGGGAAATGAACAGTAGCCATCCTTGTGTGTTTACTGGAGTCTTTGAATTCCTGATCCCGCCAGAAGGCTGGCTGCCCTGCAGCTCCCGATGACCACGCAAAACTCCAGTTGCATTCCGAGTGGAGGAGGGATCCTCGGGGCTTTCTGGAAGGATACCCTGTTACTGCTCTTCTCCCAGACGGCTTGCCGTTGGCCGGCCTGCTGGGGAGGAATCGGAGCTTCAGAGTCGTGGGGTCTGAGTTCAGGTTCCGACCCATAACGTGGTTAGGACCCAGTGTCCTCACCCCACGTCACTCTCCTTTTACTGGAAAGCGTGGCTCCGTTTTGTTTCTTTGTAAGTGTCACTCAGTGAGGACAGGGCTCGCAACTAGGCCTGATGTCCGGGACGCGCTTGGGCAGTGTGGGCTCAGTGGTGTATCTGTTTAGCTTTGGTTAGGAGAGATCCGGTAACAAGTGAGACCTGGGACTCAGTCACTAACAGAGTCGTAACGAGTGGGCCCCAGTGTATCAGTCCGCCTCGGTAGAGAGGCATAGGAAGAGGCAAGCCCAGGTCGCTGCAGGGACAGCGTCAGAGATTCGGCTGCCTGGGTGAAGCCCCAGCATGTTGACAGCTTTGTTGTATGTCCACTCAGTCCTGAGGCCAAGGCAGAGCCGCGTCACCATGGGCTCCATCTGGGCTCAGCTCGCCTGCCTGACTTCCCCACACCGGCCAGGGCCAGCGGGTGCTGCTGTTTGGGGTCAGTAGCTTTCTCATTGTTTGGCTCCATTGCTTTGTCAAGAGGTTTTACGCAGGCAGACGGGCTGAGCCGGGAAGGGCTCACCGGTCCCTGGGTGAGAACCGCTGGCCACGTGCCCCTCCCCGCTGCAGCCTTGAACCTCTCTCTGGTTACACGCGGCATTTAATGATGCTCTTTGAACAAAAGAATGAGCTCGTTTATTTAACGTCCACTGTGAATTCACACACTCTGCACTCATGAGCCTTGTTCTAGCACCACGGGGTGAGATTCAGGGATCTCAGACAGAGAGAGGGCGACAACCCTGCCCTGGTAAGGCCCACTTGTAGCAGGAAGACGGTGAAAGGGGAGGCCATCGGACGTGGGCTAGCGGATCCTATTGTGGGTTTTGTTTTGCTTTTTTTTTTTTTCCGGGGGCGGAGATGATTATATTTTTTATTCATTTTGCTTTTACATTTTGTGTGTACGAGTGTTTTGCCCGTCTGCACAGCACATGCATGTAAGGCTGGAGTAGGGCCTGGACTTACAGATGGTTGTCATCTGCAGTGTGGGTGCCGGGAATTGAACTTGCGTAGTTTGGAAGGTCAGTCGGTGCTGTTGACGGCCGAGTCATGTCTCCAGGCTCAGTCTGATTTATCTACATGTACACACATGTAGGGGGGTGGCCAGACTTTGTGGTGGGTGACCTGATTCGCTGAGCTCTCCTGCTGGCCTCCTCTTTTTTCTGAAGCAGGCCCTTGTGCAGGCTGAGGGGGCCTTGACCTCACTCTCTGCCTGAGGATGAGCTTGACTCCCGGTCTCCCTGCCTCCCGTGTGCCGGGATCACAGGCCACCACGCCAGCTCTGCACCTCTTCTCAGCTTTCCAAACTCAAGGTCTGTCTGTGACCGTGCTTCTCAACCTTCCTAATACCATGGCCCTATGATATAATTCCTCAAGCTATGCTGACCCCCGAGTCATAAAAGTATTTTCGTTGCTACTTCCTAACTAATTTTGCTACTGTTACGAATTGCAATGTAAATATTTTGGGAGCTAGATGTTTGCCGAAGGGGTTGTGACCCACACAGAGGTTGCGAACTGCTGATCTGTGTGTTCAGGTTAGAGCTCGTGGATGTCCCGTCGTACAGATACACACTACAGCTGATTCACCTATCGGTCCATTCATGGCCCCTCAGACGGCTTCCCGGGAGCTGTCGTGGAAAACGCGGTGGTGGCCTCTGCTGTACCAATCCATATTTAAGACTTTTGATTTCTTTGCACATACACCCAGAATTGGAGTTACTGTGCTGACTGCTAGCGCTATTTTTAATATTCCGAGGAACTGCCAGACCCTACCACAGCAGCAACAGAGCTGCGCGCCCTCCAGCAGTGAGCAGGGGCTCCGGTTTCCGGAGCCCTGCCAGCACTTGCTGCTTCCCAGTTTCTTCTTGGTAGCCTCTCTCAGGGGTGTGGGGCCTTGTCTCCTTGGGGCTTTGAGTGCATTTCCCCCTCGATGAGGTCATGCTGGGTATCCTTTTGTGTGCTATTGGCTGTGTATTTTCTCTGGAGATCTTCCCAGGATCCTTGTGCATGCTAGGCGGGGCTCTCCCATTGAGCCACGCCCCCAGCCCCCTCACTGGAGGATTGGGGGGGCTCTTCCACTGAGCCACGCCCCTAGCCTCTCACTGGGGGATTATAGGCAGGGGTTCTCCCGCTGAGCCACGCCCCTAGCCCCTCACTGGGGGATTCTATGTGGGGGCTCTCCCACTGAGCCACGCCTCCAGCCCCTCACTGGGGAACAGTATCCTTGCCCTCTCCCTCCCCCTTCCCCTCTTCCTCTCCCTCCTCTCCCTGGTTGGAGACCAGAGAACAATCTATAATATCACCTGTCCTTGAGACAGTTTCTCACTGAACCTGTAGCTCACCAACACATGAAGCCACCTGGCCAGCAAGACCCAGAACTCCTTTATCTCTGCCTCTCTCATGCTGAGGTTACAAGTGGATCACACTACACGCAGACTTTTATGTGGACTAGGTGCTAGTGATCAAAAGGGGCCTTGTGCTTGCAAAGCCCCACTTTTCCCAACTGAGCCCTCATCCCCAGCTCTCTTTCTTCCCTCCCTCCCTCCATCTCCCCCACCCCTTCCTTCCTTCCTTCCTTCCTTCCTTCCTTCCTTCCTTCCTTCCTTCCTTCCCATGACTACTGCAAAGCTAGGTGTGGTTGCACACACCTTTAATCCCAGCACTTGGGAGAGAGAGGAGGGGGATCTCTGCCAGTTCCAGGACAGCCAGAGCTACATAGTGAGACCCTGTCTCCAATACAACAAAGACCCGACTACCGCCAAGAAGACCCAAACTCGCGAAAGCTCAACCGTGAGCCGTGCCGCGTGGATGATCCTTGAATTCGAGAAAGCAAGCCCAACCTGGGGACAAAGCAGGGTGGTGCACTCTAGTAATCACAGCACTTAGGAGGCCGGAGCCCAGCTGCCGTGAGTTCAAGGCCCCTGTAGTTCAAGAAGTGATACCTCTTCTCAAAGAGCAGAGCTGGACCAGGTGTGGGGGGCCTTAAGTGACAGCGCTCGGAAGTAGAATGAGGCAGGTGCGCTTTGGTGAGCTCAAGGACCTCACGGGCTATGCAGTGGGCTCCAGGGTGGCCAGGACAGCAAAAATGAGAGCCTGCCTCCCAAAAAGAGGGAAGAAGGAAATGAGCCTGCTCCTGCTGGCCCAGCCTTGAATCCAGCGCGCAGGAGGAAGAGGAGGACAGCCAGGGCCACATAGAGAGACTCTGTCTCTAAAGTTAAATATTATACACACACACACACACACACACACACACATACATACATATATAACTAAGTATACTTATATATGATTTTATATATAATCATGTATGTATGTACACACACACATACATATATAACTAAGTATACTTATATATAACTTTATATATAATCATGTATGTATGTACACCCACACACAAAAACAAAACACGAGGGTGGTAGAACGGCTCAGCAAGAAAAGGTCCTTGTCACCAAGACCCATCACCTGGGCTTGATCGCTGGGACTGATTCCCTCGTGTCGTCCTCTGACCTCCACACACCCCACCTCCACCAATTGCAAAAGTGTAAAGACAACGAAATAAAAATCTGTTTTCGCAGAGAACTCAGTGTTTCCCCTTTACGGCCCTCTGGGAACCCACGTGGAGACAGTTGTCTGCAGAGCTTGGGCCAAGCCAGAAGCAGGATGCAGGGCGGTGACAGTGAAGCCACCGTGGGAGCGTGTTAAGGCCTTGCAGACCCCTTGGGATGTCACAGGCAACATGCCTGGAGCCCAGGAGGCAAGGGCTTGTGCTCCAGGGCCTGTGACAGGCGCTGTGTATCCATCGAGAGGGGACTCTACGCGAAGGTGACCTAGCCAGAGCTGTCGTCTTAACTCTCCTGCACACGCCTGTAATCCCAGCACTTGGGAGGCAGAGGCAGGCGGATTTCTGAGTTCGAGGCCAGCCTGGTCTACAGAGTGAGTTCCAGGACAGCCAGGGCTATACAGAGAAACCCTGTCTCGAAAAAACCAAATCAAAAACAAAACAAAACAAAACAAAAAACTGGTCATAGAGGCAGAAGTTCTGGTGCCCACCATTAATCTCCATCCTTTATGAATTCCAGGCCAGCCAGGGCTACATAGTGAGGGCATGTTTGACCCTTATCCCCAAGCCCCCCTCCCCACTCCCAGAAAAAGGATAGCCTCTAGAAGGCTGGTGGTATGAAAGCTCATTGGTAGAGCCCCTGCCTGGAATCCCCCAGTGAGGGGCTGGCTGGGGGCGTGGCTCAGTGGTGGAGCCCCTGCCTAGAATCCCCCAGTGAGGGGCTGGGGGCGGGGCTCAGTGGTAGAGTCCCTGCCTGGAATCCCCCAGTGAGGGGCTGGGGGCGGGGCTCAGTGGTAGAGCCCCTGCCTGGAATCCCCCAGTGAGGGGCTGGCTGGGGGCGTGGCTCAGTGGTAGAGCCCCTGCCTAGAATCCCCCAGTGAGGGGCTGGTAGTGTGGCTCAGTGGTAAAGTGATCTCTGGGTTCAGTCCCTAGAACAAAGAATAATGATGCAGAACCAGAACTGGATATTTTATATTAAACTGAAATATCAGTAAGTGATGTGTGTGCACACCATAGACCTTGTTCTAATATGTAAGATTGCTTGTGTGACTTTAAACTTGTGATTTTCCATCTTTCCTCCTCCTCCTCTCTCTTTTAGTTCCCCCTTTAAAAACTTAATAACAGGCCTGTCCTGGTGGAACACAGTGTAATCCTGGCTGGGGGCTGAGGTGGGAGGATCTCAAATTCACAGGCCAGCCTGGGCTACATGATTAGTCTTTGTGTTAAGTAAGCTAGTTAATAATGGTTCTTAGTTGTAATTCAGTTTAGTAGCAGTGGGTGTCTACTTCTTTTTAAGTTGTTTTTTTGTTTTTTGTTTTTTTTTTTTTTGTTTTTGTTTTTTGAGACAGGGTTTCTCTGTGTAGCCCTGGCTGTCCTGGAACTCACTCTGTAGACCAGGCTGGCCTCGAACTCAGAAATCCGCCTGCCTCTGCCTCCCAAGTGCTGGGATTACAGGCGTGGGCCACCACCGCCCGGCTTCTTTTTAAGTTGTTTTAAAACACAATCTTCTTATGTAGTCCAGGCTTACCTGCAACTCTCTATCCCCCTGCCTCAGCCTCCCCAGTGTGAGGATTTTAAAATCCATGCCCCTTGTCTTTCCTGCCCTCCCTCCCTCTCGTCCCTGTCCCTCCATGCATGTCTTTCCCTCACTCACACCCTCTCTCCTTTCTTTCCACAGCTGGCCCTACCAAGGACATTATCAAAGTCCCCAGCCTGGGGCCCCGCGTAGACCTGGAGTGGCCACCCCACCCTTCCCTTCATGACTCGTTCATAGCACAGGTAACCAGGGAAGACCCCCAGTCCACTCTTGGAGGTGCAGTTGTTCCTCTGGGTACTTGTGGGGCCCACTGACATCTGACCTGCAGAACCTGGTTTAGTGGCCTCCGTTGGTCCCTCCTCTCCAGCCTACGTCCCCACGTACAGCTCTAGGAACGATGTCCCTCCAGCTTCACCTTTTCTTTCATATTCTATAATGAGACAATGTGAGTGTAGCTCTGTGGTAGAGCCCCCACCTAGAATCCCCCAGTGAGGGGCTGGGGGCGTGGCTCAGTGGTAGAGCCCCGCCTAGAATCCCCCAGTGAGGGGCTGGGGGCGTGTGGCTCAGTGGTAGAGCCCCTGCCTAGAATCCCCCAGTGAGGGGCTAGGGGCGTGGCTCTGTGGTAGAGCCCCGCCTAGAATCCCCTAGTGAGGGGCTGGGGGTGTGGCTCAGTGGTAGAGCCCCGCCTAGAATCCCTCAGTGAGGGGCTGGGGGGTGTGGCTCAGTGGTAGAGCCCCTGCCTAGAATCCCCCAGGGAGGGGCTGGGGCGTGGCTCAGTTAGCACCTATGAGGCCTGCAGCATCCACAGTAATGACAAAGGAAAGGCCAGGAAGATAATTCAGTTGGTAAAGGAGTTAGTTCCCTCTGTCCTTAGTGTAAATTTCCACAACTCGGGAACTGTGGTATGCATCCAGCTCATGATATTTCAAGGGAAAGACCAACATGAGGCCAGTGGAGTGATACACTGGAGGAAGGGAACGATGAGTGGGTCTGTTTGCCTGGGCATTTCTAAAGGGAGTGCATAGAAGTTTAAAAAGATAGTGGAGACAGGGAGGCACTTAGACGCTCAAATGGATCTCTAATAGGACAGTAGGAGAGAGGAGGGGACAGAGGCTTAGAAAGTCAGGTGGACACTGAGGACCTGAATTGATTCCCAGAACCCATGCGAAGAACAGGGCATGGGATCCCAGCACTGAGGGGGGCCATAGGATACCTAAAGCTAGCTACCTGGGTAACCTGGCCTAAGTGATGAGCTTCAGGCCAGGGAAAGACCCTGTCTCAAAAAGGTGGCCAGTGTGGAATGTGGGGGCCCTTTGGATCCTGGGAAGGAGCGGGCGGCTGCCCGGCAGGCAGGACTTTGTACGTTGGGAGGCAGATGGGAAAATGCAGACAGCATCCATTCCTCTTGGGGTGCAGGGGTGAAGCAGCCTCTTCTTCCTCGGGGGGCCGACCACGCTAACCTTTGTCATGGGCTCTGACGGTGCTAGCCAGCGGTGAGCACCAGATAGACAAACGTTAGCCGTCCGCATCCTCATCATTCAGCTGTGGAGGCCGGCCCACACTGTCACCTCTGTGGCCCAGCCTCGTGACCCTCCCTGCTCCTGCCGCCTCAGCCCCCACCGCCATACACCACGCCTGTCACCTGTCTTTGCTTGAGACCCACCCTGCATAGGTCCAAGGGGTTCACCCAGGAATGTGGTGGCGCTTTCTCTTGCTCTTATCCTACCCTCCCTCCCTCGCTCTATCCCACTGACACTCAGGACAGGCCCCTGCCGCGTCTTACGGACCGCAGACCGTGCTCAGCACACAGGGCCGTGGGCTGTGACGTGCACAGGCTCAGGGACATGGCTGGCAAACTCAAGCTGAAGCCTGCCCCGGGGGGAGTCTGGGGGGGGAGCCACAGGGTCTCCCCCTGCAGGCCTGGCTGGTCTCGAACCCACAGACATCCTCCCAAGTGCTGGGATCAAAGATGCAGGCCATCTTGCACCCAGCCAGTTTGGGGTTGGACTACGAACTAGACTCTATAAGTCAAAGTGGAGTGGTGCTCCAGAGATCGGGACAGATGTGCTCCCTGGGGTTCATGCATGCCCAGCCTACTCTCCGGAAGACAGCGCCCCAACTCCTCAACCTTAAAGTGGGGGTGCTGTAGTGTCTGCAGCGCTTAGCATAAGGCCTTTGCCCATCTCCATTGGTGTCCCCCCATCATCACTGTCAAATGTGTGTGTGGAGGGGCGCTGGGCATGAGGACAGAAGCGTAGGAGCGCTGCCCCATCCCTGGTCAGGATTTCCGTGGGAGGGTACCTGGGAGGGGGTCCTCGCACCCCTCCATCTGGCTCTGTGTGCCCCAGAAACAGTCGCTGTCACGTCCCCACTCCCCCCAGGCGCCACCCCGTGAAGGGGCAGCTGGGCCTTCTTAGACTGCTTCAATCTAATCGTGTCTCCCTCACCCTCTTCCCACCCCCACCCCATCTAGTGGAAATGGATGATGAGGATGGGAGATGCTTACTAGACGTGATTTGGTGAGTAGCGGGCTCCCCCCACCCCCCCACGCCCGTCTCCCACACCCCTCCCTTCCCTCCGCTCCTCAGCCCAGCTCCTTAAGGTCTCTTCTCCCTCTCTCTTGCAGTGACCCTCAGGCCCTCAATGACTTCTTGCATGGATCCGAGAAGGTGAGTGACAGTGGCAGGGAGGGGCGTTCCTGGGGCGTGGGGCTGGAGGAGGCGAAGGACAGTCCTCCTGAGTCCGCCCTCTTGCTGTGTTGTTTCCTGGTTAACCGAAAAGGTCAGTCATTTAGAAAATGCTCTGATCCCCCCACCCCCCATCCCCACTACCTCCGGGCGCCACCCTGTGAAGGGGCAGCTGGGCCTTAGACTGCTTCAATCCAGGTGTGTCTCCCTCACCCCCAAGACAAGACAGGGTCTTCCTCTGGCCTCCATATGTGCATCTGCATACATGTGTGTATAACATGCGCGCACAAACACGCACGCGCGCAGAGAGAGAGAGAGAGAGAGAGAGAGAGAGAGAGAGAGAGAGAGAGAGAGCGCCCAAAGCTGGAGAGATGGCTCCACAGTAAAGAATGCTGGCTGTAGACTGGGTGGTGGTAGCATATGTCTTTAATCCCGACACTCAGAGCCAGGTGATCTGTGAGTTCCAGGCCAGCCTGGTCTACAGAGCCGGTTTCTGTTTTGTTTTGTTTTGTTTTGTTTTGTTTTGTTTTGTTTTGTTTTGTTTTTGGGGGTTTTTTTTGGATTTGGTTTTTTCAAGACAGGGTTTCTCTGTATAGCCCTGGCTATCCTGGAACTCACTCTGTAGACCAGGCTGGCCTCGAACTCAGAAATCCGCCTGCCTCTGCCTCCCAGAGTGCTGGGATTACAGGCATGCGCCACCACCGCCCGGCAGAGCAGGTTTCAGGACAGCCAGAGCTACACAGAGAAACCTGGTCTTAGAAAACAAAACAGAGTGCTGACTGATCCTATAGAGGACCCAGGTCCAGGGGATGCCACCGTCCTCTGGCCTCTGACGACAGCAGTCGTGCATGCGGTGCATAGACATACATGCAGGTAAAACACACACACACACATATACACACACACACACACACACACACATACACACATATATACATACACACACACACACACACACACATATTTAAAGAAGATAAGGCAAAGATCTCCTTTAGCTGGTGTGGTCAGAAGGGGTCACTCTGAGGTGGTGGCATTAGAGATGACCACAGCACTCTATCTAGCAGGGGTAAAATGGAGGGAGATGCTAAATTCACAACTATTATGAGACAGCAGGGACTGCTTTAGACTGGGTTGGGTGATTTTATTTTATTTTTTGCTTGTTTGCTTGTTTGTTTGTTTGTTTGTTTATTGTGAGGCAGGGTCTCTCTTTGTAGTCTTGGCTGTCCTAAAACTTACCAGGTAGGTCAGGTTGGCCTTGAACTCACAGAGATCCACCCGCCCTGGCACCCCAGTGCTGGGAATTAAAGTCACCTGCCACCACACTTATTCTGAACCTGACATTAGTCTTGGGAACTCAGATTTGATTTGTGTGCCAGGAAATCTGGGAAGATGTGGCTGTCTGGGGGGACCAGTGTGGAACGAGAGATTACCCCCATGGGGGGACTTAGCGCCTATTTGTTACGCTTTTGCCTTGTTGGGACGCTGGGTCAGGAATCAGCCGGGTGGTCCTGGCTCAGGGACTTTCCCGGTGGTCACAGCAGTCTGTGTATAACAGGAAATGCAAGCACCTAAGGCAGTGGTTACCAACTTGTGGGTGTGACGACTCCTTTGGGGGTTGAATGACCCCTTAAGTGGGACTCAGTCAAGACTGACCATCAGAAAATACATCGTGGTTCACAGCAGTAGAAAAATTTGCAGCTATGAAGTAGCAAGAAAATAATTCTATGGTTGGGGGTCTCCACAACTTGAGGGACCGTGTTAAAGGGCTGACGCGTCGGAGGTTGAGAACCGCTGTTCTGTGGGCGTGTGCTCCTTTCCCACGGCCCCTCTCCCACTGTCTCAGTGTCCTCGGGAGATGATAGCTGGGGTGAGAGAGCGCCAGGAGGCAGCCACAATACCTTCTATGACCTAGTTTCTTGAGTCACACTTGGGGGCTGCAAGGGGAGAGCTCTTAAGTTCAGCCCCGGCACCACATAAAATGAGGCATGGTGGGACACACCTGTAATCCCAGCGCTCAGGAGGTAGAGACGGGACATCAGAAGGTTACCTCAAGCTTTAACAGCTAGCGCGCTTGAGGCTAGCCTGAACTACGAGTCCTTGAGGAAGGAAGGAAGAGGAAGGAGCCCCAACTCCAGTGTACACTCTAATGGGAGAAGTAAGCCGTGCCTCTTACGTTCTATTTTTTTAAAAAAAAAAAATGTTCTTTTATTGAAATAGGAAGTAAAAACATTATGAAAAAAATATGATAAAATTGAAGATTTACATGGAAAATGTTTCTGACAAAATAGAAGAGATACATAGAAAAAACACGTTAAAATCGAGTTTTCACGGAAAATTAAAAAGTAAAGTGGTAGACAAAAAAATATCGCTAAATTAATTGAAAAAGGAAGTAGAAACATTTTATGATAGCATTGAAGATTTACGTGGAAAATATTTATGATAAAATTGTAGAAAAGTATAGAAAAACATGTTAGAAATGAAGATTATCACGGAAATTTTTGTATAAAGGATCGGTATCAACGTGCTGAGCTCTCAAGAGTACAATGGCCTGGTAGCTCGGAGTGCAGTATATACGGCAGGGGGAGGCCGGGCGTGGCGGTGCCGCCTTAAATCTCTCCTGCCCTCTGGGGGAGGCAATGGGTCTCTGTTATCTGTGTCAGGCTCAGTGTCAGGCTCAATTCAGGAGCCAAGATTCCCCAAGACTCAGCAGGTCCTGCCCCCTAAAAAGCACATGCACAACTACATATTATGTCGGAGAGAAGAGAGAGGCTTGGTAAGAAGCGTGGGACGGGTGTCATGAGCAGGTGTGTCATTGTCATAGACACCCTCCCCCACCCCTTCAAGGATGTGCTGTGATTTAGATGCAGGAGTACAGCTTGGGTGCATACCAAGAGGCCAAAGTCCCAAGATCAAGGCAGGCACGTCAGTGGGGTGGAGTCTTAGAAGCCGGGCAGGGGACTTGGCACTGACT
Source organism: Apodemus agrarius (assembly GCA_964023405.1). Taxonomy (NCBI): domain Eukaryota; kingdom Metazoa; phylum Chordata; class Mammalia; order Rodentia; family Muridae; genus Apodemus; species Apodemus agrarius. The sequence continues at coordinate 4,185,139 of OZ030005.1, read as the reverse complement.
GGATGTGCCCTGGGTGGAGAGCCTACGTCCAGCTCCATCTTTGGGGCAGACGCTCCTGTTCCCCCCCCCTTTTGTCTCAGCCCACATTGATTTCTGCTCAGAAATCTGGTCCTACCCTGTTTGTGTTTGACCTTGGGTTGGCTGGGGGGTTCTCATTGCAGCTGGACAGCGATGACCTCCTGGATGCCCCTGTGGAGGCCCAAAGTGCCTTCTATGAAGGTCCTGGGGTAAGTGGCTTGCCACTGGTCACTATACTGCTGGAGCAGAAGAAGCTGCAGAGGCCGGAGGGCAAGCCTGGGCATGCCCTGGGCTGGGGTTCAGGAACCAAGCTGTCCCACCACCCTGGCCATAGAGAGGGGCAGAGGCTCCTGACTTGTGCTTTGGGTAGATGCCATGTGAGCCTGGGGGAAGTGCCCCTCCCTGGGGGCTGCAGAGAGCACCGAGCATGTACTCTGTGGTTGACCATGCCAGACCCTCAATTGCTTCTCTAGATGTGTGGAAGGTGCATGCGTATGTGCATGCGTGTTTGTACACGTGGAGGCCAGCAGCCAGCCTTGGGTAGTCTCGCTTACCAGCAACCATCCCCCTTGTTTTATAAGGGTCTCCCACTGCTCTGGAACTCGCCATGGCGGGTGGCCAGCTAATGCCTTTCCTGTCTCTGCCTTCCTACCACAAGGTTTACTGGATCCTCCAATTTTTAAAAGTTATTTTATCCTTATTATATGTTAAAGTTTTGCCTGCATGTATGTCTGTGTGCATACTTGTTTGTTTTTTAGAGATTTATTTATTATGTATAGTGTTCTGTCTGCGTGTACACCTGCAGCCTAGAGGAGGATACCAGATCTCATCACAGATGGTTGTGAGCCACCATGTGGTTGCTGGGATTTGAACTCAGGACCTCTGGAAGAGCAGTCAGTGCTCTTCACCGCTGAGCCGTCTCTCCAGCCCCAGCCAGTGCTCGTAACTTCTGAGCCACGTGAGCTCCACCTGGCTGTTTTGGGGTGTTTTCCGGGGATTGTCAGACGTAGAGGCAAGTCCTTTCCTTGTTCTTCTCCCAGCGCCCTCTTTCCCTTTTCTCCCTTGCTACTCTGCTGCTCCTGCGTCATTGCTTTCCCTGGTCCCTGTCCTTGTCCCTGATCACGCCATCTTTTAACGTATTGCTTTATGAATCGACCGCAACGGTATATTCCAAATAGCCTCTTATCATAATGATCAGGTCTAGAAAACCAGCTTGGATTTTACAGACCCAGTTGCAGCAGTGGCCACTCCGTCTTGTTATTTCAGACCTTTTATTGAAGCTTCGGTATTTTGGTTTTCTGAGATAAGGTTTTATGGGATCCTGAACATCCAGAAATAGACCAGGTAGCGGAGGGATAATCTTTAACTTCTGATCCTGCCTCTAGGGTCATGTGTTGGGATTATGGTCATGCACCACCAGCCTGTGCTGGGAAGGGAACCCCAGTTCATGCTCTCTGGGCAGGTTCCTAGGCCCCATGGCCCGCTCCACCTCTCGGTCTCTGGTGAATCTGACTCTGAGTCGGCACGCCTTGAGCCTGTGTGTTTCCTATGGCTCTCTGCTCAATTGGCCTCTCAAAGAGCTGTTTGCCACCAAGTGTGGTCACACTGAGGAAGCACTGAACCCCACTGAAGCGGGCCCCAGGGCCCTCCAACAGCAGTCGCTGTGTTGTGTCTCTGTTTCCCCCCAACCTCCTTCCTCATATCAAACTTAGGAGTCAGACAAGTTCTGTGTCACATGGTTCCTGTGGTGACCTTATGAAGCCTGAGGGCTGGGTCATTATGCAGTGTATTACCCAGAACTCCCGAGAAAGTTTACTTTTACTTTAAAAAAAAAAAATCAGACATGGTGGTGCTTGCCTGTGATCTCAGCACTTGGAAGTTGGATGCAGGAGGATCAGGAGTTCAAAGTCATCCCTGAGGTCTGGAGATGTCTCAGTGGTTAAGAACACTGGCTGCAGCTGGGCGGTGGTGGTGCACGCCTGTAATCCCAGCTCTCTGGGAGGCAGAGGCAGGCAGATTTCTGAGTTCGAGGCCAGCCTGGTCTACAGAGTTAGCTCCAGGACAGCCGAGGCTATACAGAGAAACCCTGTCTTGAAAAAAAAAAAACACTGGCTGCTCTTACAGAAGCATAGGTTTGGGCGGGGCAGTGGTGGCGCACGCCTTTAATCCCAGTACTCTGAGAGGCAGAGGCAGGCGGATTTCTGAGTTCGAGGCCAGCCAGGGCTACATAGAGAAACCCTGTTTCGAAAAAACAAAAAACAAAAACAAAAAATAAAAAGAAAAGAACAGGTTTGGTTCCCAGCACGCACATGGTAGCTCACAACTGTCTGTAATACCAGTCCTAGGGAGTCTGACTTTTTCTGGCCTTCATAGATAACAGGCACATATAGTTGTACATAAATACTCGTAGGCACACATATACACATAAAGTAAATACTTAAAAAAAAGTCAGCCGGGCCCACGCCTGTAATCCTAGCACTTCGGAGGCAGAGGCGGGCGGATTTCTGAGTTCGAGGCCAGCCTGGTCTACAGAGTGAGTTCCAGGACAGCCACGACTACCCGGAGAAACCCTGTCTAGAAAAACAAAAAACAAAACAAACAAACAAACAAAAAGTCAGCTTGGCGATGGTGGCATATACCTTTAATTCCAGCACTCAGGAGGCAGAGGCAAGTGTGAGTTCAAGGCCAGCCTGGTCTACAGAGCAAATTCCAGGACAGCTATAGAGGACGTTCAAGGTCAGCCTCGGCTACACAGGGAGTTCTAATCTAGCCTGGACAAAGATCATCCTGAGCTTTGTAGTCGTCTTGAGACCAGCCTAGACTACAGGAGACCTTATCTCAAAAAAGAGACTCAGGCCGGGCGTGGTGGCGCACGCCTGTAATCCCAGCACTTGGGGAGGCAGAGGCAGGCGGATTTCTGAGTTCGAGACCAGCCTGGTCTACAGAGTGAGTGCCAGGACAGCCAGGACTACACGGAGAAACCCTGTCTCAAAAAACCAAAAAAAAAAAAAAAAAAAAAAAAAAAAGAACACAGAATTAAAAAAAGAGAGAGAGAGAGAGACTCAGAGCCCATTTGATAGTACCTACCTTTAATCCCATCATTCAGAGGGAGAGATCTATGAGTTCAAGGGCAGCCTGATGTATATAGCAAGTTCAGAGATAGTCGGGATTAAGTGGAGAGACCTTGTCTCAACCTCCCCCTTCCAAAAAGAAGAAATTCATTAAATACTCTTGGTGTGTAAGGGGTATTGGAACCACAAATGCGAGTTGTGGGTCTGTCTCTGTGACTTCAGTTTTATTTGTTTGTTTGTTTGCTTCTTTTACTTACTTTGTATGTGTCTGTGTCTGTGTGCATGTGCACATGCTTGTACACACGAGTTTACCACAGCATATGTGTGGGTCAGAGAACAACCCGAGTCAGGTTTCTCCTACCACCTTCTGGGACCCAGGGACTGTCAGGTCACATGCAGTCACCTCTGTGGTCATGTCTGCGGAGCCATGGTCCAGTTGACTTTAAAAACTGCGGGCAGATCTCCATGAGTCCAAGGCTACCCCCTGGTCTATATAGTAAGTTGTAGGTCGGCCAGGTTACATAATGAGGCTCTTTTCTTAAAAAATGAAACACAACCTTTTGTGCCTGTTAATATGATGTGTGTGTGTGTGTGTGTGTGTGTGTGTGTGTGTGATCCTTGTGCGAGTTGGGACACACACATGCCTGGCCTGCCTGTTGAGGACTACAGGTAGTTTTCGGATGTCAGAGTGCCCTCTGTCTGCTCTGGGAGCGTAGAACTCGGCTCCTCAGGACTGTGTGAGCAGCGCTCTTACTAAGCATTGCTCACCTTCTTCCCGGGGCCTTGTCACCTTCCACGTACAGGTGCAGATGGGGAAACTGAGGTCAGGTTAAGCACCTGATCTCGGGTTGCACAGTGGAGCTCGAAACTGAGCCAGGGTTTGGCTGTGCCCCGCCACATGTAGATGGAAATTCTTGGATTGTGGTGGTCTTGAGACAGAGCCCTTTGTTGAACTCAACTCTTACCTTCTTCTCTTGACTGCCTCCAGCTCCATGCGCAGGAAGCTGCCGGCAACCACCTGAACCCCGAGCCCAGCCAGCCTGCCCCCAGCGTGGACCTGGACTTCCTAGAAGATGATATCTTGGGCTCCCCTGCGGCAGGAGGAGGTGGAGGGGGCGGCGGGGGCCCAGACCAGCCCTGTGACATTCTCCAACAGAGTCTCCAGGAGGCCAACATCACAGAACAGACCCTGGAGGCTGAGGCTGAACTGGACCTGGGCCCCTTCCAGCTGCCCACCCTACAGCCCGCTGACAACGGGGCAGGTGCTACTGGAGCTGCAGGGGCTGCTGCAGTGACCGCAGGACCCCAGGCTCTCTTCCCAGGCAGCGCCGATCTGCTGGGGCTGCAAGCCCCGCCCACTGTACTGACCCACCAGGCCCTGGTGCCACCCCAGGATGTGGTCAACAAGGCCCTGAGCGTCCAGCCCTTCCTGCAGCCCGTGGGCCTGGGCAATGTGACCCTTCAGCCCATTCAGGGCCTCCAGGGCCTTCCCAATGGCAGCCCTGGGAGCGCTACAGCCGCCACCTTGGGGCTGGCACCCATTCAAGTGGTGGGCCAGCCCGTCATGGCTCTCAACCCGCCCACCTCCCAGCTCTTGGCAAAGCAGGTGCCTGTCAGTGGCTACCTGGCGTCCGCAGCTGGTCCTTCAGAACCTGTGACACTGGCGTCTGCCGGCGTGTCCCCCCAGGGAGCCGGCCTGGTCATCCAGAAGAATCTTCCAGCCGCAGTGACCACCACGCTCAACGGAAACTCGGTGTTTGCCGGGACAGGGGCTGCCACTGCGGCAGCCAGCGGGGCACCGTCCGGACAGCCGCTGGCGGTGGCCCCGGGCCTTGGCACGTCACCGCTGGTACAAGCACCCAGTGTGATTTTACACAGAACCCCTACACCCATCCAGCCCAAGCCTGCAGGGGTACTGCCCCCCAAACTCTACCAGCTGACACCCAAGCCCTTCGCCCCTACGGGAGCCACCCTTACCATCCAGGGTGAGCCAGGCACCTTGCCCCAGCAGCCTAAGGCCCCCCAGAACCTGACTTTTATGGCCGCAGGCAAAGCTGGCCAGAACGTGGTGCTGTCTGGCTTCCCGGCACCGGCTCTGCAGGCGAATGTATTCAAGCAGCCGCCAGTCACCACCACGGGGACAGCCACACCGCAGCCCCCCGGGGCCCTCAGCAAGCCCATGAGCGTCCACCTCCTCAATCAGGGCAGCAGCATCGTGATCCCGGCCCAGCACGTGCTGCCGGGCCAGAACCAGTTCCTGCTGCCAGGCACGCCAGCCGTACAGCTCCCCCAGTCACTCTCCGCCCTGCCTGCCAACATGGGAGGCCAGATCCTCACCGCCGCCGCGGCTGCGCCACACGCGGGTGGACAGCTCATTGCCAACCCGATCCTCACCAACCAGAACCTGGCAGGCCCGCTGAGTCTGGGCCCAGTGCTGGCACCCCACTCTGGGGCACACAGCGCGGCACACATCCTCTCCGCAGCCCCCATCCAGGTGGGCCAGCCTGCCCTCTTCCAGATGCCTGTGTCGCTGGCCGCCGGCAGCCTGCCCACTCAGAGCCAGCCAGCGCCCACTGGCCCCGCAGCCACCACCGTCCTCCAGGGCGTCAGCCTGCCTCCCAGTGCCGTGACCATGCTGAACACTGAGGGGCTAGTGCAGACCTCCACCCCAGCTGCCACCACCGGGGAGGCCACGCCTGTTCTGGCTGTCCAGCCTGCCACCCAGGTGCCCCCTGCTGTCACCACTCCACTGCCCGTGGGTCTCCAACAGCCACAGGCACAGCAGCCTCCACAGGCCCCTACTCCACAGGCGGCCACCCAGCCTCAGGCCACCCCTCCTCAGGCCAGCCCAAGCCTGGCATCCAGCCCAGAGAAGATAGTCCTGGGGCAGGCGCCCCCCGCGGCCACAACGGCCATCCTTACTCAGGATTCCCTCCAGATGTTCCTGCCCCAGGTATGGGGGAGCATTGAGGGAGGGAATGAGGTCGAGCGGCGAATAGCTGAGCTGAGGCAGCTAGTGGGGACTCGTGACGCCCACAAGGTAGGGCAGACGGGTAGGCCAACTGATAGACTGGAAGGGGCATACGTGGTGATCTCACAGACAAGAGAGTATCTCCGTGAGGGTGTACGGAAGGGACAAACGGAATGGCGAATGGTGGGTGGAACGGTGGGTAGGCAGACGGGTGGAACACGGGGTGGGCAGACAGAGGTTCGGGGTCTGCCTGCCCTGCACCTCCTGTCTACCTACGTGCTCCCCGTGGGGTTGAGTGGGGGTGACAGACTCAGCTGGGAGCCCGTGGCCTCTGGGGGCCTTCTGACCCTGTGTGGGTGGCCCCTTGCAGGAGAGGAGCCAGCAGCCCCTCTCTACAGAGGGTCCCCACCTCTCGGTGCCTGCCTCCGTCATAGTCAGCGCCCCGCCTCCTGCCCAAGACCCAGCCCTGGCCACGCCCGGCACCAAAGGAGCTGGCCTCGGCGCTCAGACTCCCGACAGCCGGGCTTCCCCAGCTCCGGCGCCCCAGGTAGATGCACCCTGGCAGCCTGGCCTCCCGCTGCAGCTCCCCGCTCGCTCTGCCCTGCCTGCCTCTGACCCGCTGCCGTGGCAAACATGCTATCCTTCCCTCCTCGTGCTCATGTCCCCCGAATGTCCCCTAGCCACAGTGCACATCTGAGATCAGGGGGAGCCCAGCTCTAGACAAGCACATTAAGCCACAAAGGGATGGGGAGTGACCTAACTGTACTGGGTAAAACAATCCCTTGGCATTTCAGGACATACTAACATCACACCTGATGGCACCTGTCTGTAACCAGTACTCAGGGGGGTGGTGGTGTGTGTGTGGGGGATAAGATCATAATATCAGGGTCGTCCTGGGCTACATGAGACCCGGTCTTTGCAACAGCCAGAACTATACTGAAATCCCCAGCTTCTCCTGAACGGGGCTCTTGCATTGCCTTTTCAATGCGGGCATGGCATGACCACACGAATGCTGTCTTCCAGTTTTAGAAAGGGCGGTGGAGCGCTGCGACTGGGCTCACACACCCTGTGTCTATTGTTTAAACTTGACCTCAGTGGCTGCTCTTTATTCTTGCCCATGACCAGGTAGTACACCATTGTGTGGGTATGCAGTTCTTTAGCAAGTTGATGGGCTTCTAAAGTCACTCCTGGTTTTTCCTTGTTATAAAAAGGCCATGGATAACAGCTTTGTGTGGCATTTTGCAGCATAAATTATTTTGTGGTCTGAGGTTTGAACTGAGAGTTTTGTGCATGCTAAGTAGGCATTCTGCCACTGAGCCACGCCCCCAGCCCCTCACTGGGGGGTTCTAGGCAGGGCTCTACCACTGAGCCACGCCCCCAGCCCATCACTGGGGGATCCTAGGCATGGCTCTACCACTGAGCCACACCCCCAGCCCTTCACTGGGGGATTCTAGGCAGGGGCTCTACCACTGAGCCACGCCCCCAGCCCCTCACTGGTGATTCTAGGCGGGGCTCTACTACTGAGCCACGCCCCCAGCCCCTCACTGGGGGATTCTAGGCAGGGGCTCTACCACTGAGCCACGCCTCTAGCCCCTCACTGGGGGATTCTAGGCAGGGGCTCTACCACTGAGCCACGCCCCCAGCCCCCACACTGGGGATTCTAGGCAGGGGCTCTACCACTGAGCCACGCCCCCAGCCCCTCACTGGGGGGTTCTAGGCAGGGCTCTACCACTGAGCCACGCCCCCAGCCCCTCACGGGATTCTAGGCAGGGGCTCTACCACTGACCCACGTCCCCAGCCCCCTCACTGGGGGATTCTAGGCAGGGGCTCTACCACTGAGCCACGCCCCCAGCCCCTCACTGGGGGATTCTAGGCAGGGGCTCTACCACCGAGCCACGCCCCCAGCCCCTCACTGGGGATTCTAGGCAGGGCTCTACCACTGAGCCACGCCCCCAGCCCCTCACTGGGGGATTCTAGGCGGGGCTCTACCACTGAGCCACGCCCCCAGCCCCTCACTGGGGATTCTAGGCGGGGCTCTACTACTGAGCCACGCCCCCAGCCCCTCACTGGGGGATTCTAGGCAGGGCTCTAACATTGAGCTACGCCCCCAGCCCCCTCACTGGGGGATTCTAGGCGGGGTTCTACCCCTGAACCACATCCCAGTCCCTGGTAGGTTCTAGGCAGGCTCCTCCTACTGAGATCTGTCGCAAGCCCTTTGAACATTTTCAGTTTGAGACAGAGTTAACTTCTCAAGTTGACCAGCTAAGCCTTTAATTTGTGGTCCTTCTGCCTCACTGTTCCAAGCTGCTGGGCTCACAAGTGTATTCTACCACACATAACTTCGAATAAGCTCTTTAAACTGAATTTTCTGGGACTTTAAAAGATGTATGGCTTTATATCGTAATGCTGTCTCCAAGCTGCCCTCTCTGGACTGTGGTTCACCCTGTCAGCAGTGTGGCTGCTCCTGCCTTCTCCCAGCCTCGCTAGTGCATTGACATAGCCAGTGCGATGGTTGTTTTTAAAAAAAAGTGCTTTTAAGTTGTATTTTATCTTATTATTAATGAAATGAGGCAAATTTTTGTACATTTAAGAACTATTTGTTCTATGAAGCTGCTTTTCGGCTTTGCCATTTTCCCATGTGGGTTCCTGGCCCATTTCTTGATTTGTAGACGCTCTCGAGATGTGAGGATAGTGAGCCTTCAGGTCATATAGTGGCGAGGGTATGGATGGCAAAGTCAGGGTGGGCTCGGCCCTTAGACAGCCATGATTCTACATATAGACTGCCTGTCATGGAAACGGGAACATGTTTCCTCTGTCTGGGTTGAGGGTGGGGAAGAGGGCTTAGGTTGAACCGGTGACGTAGCGTGTGCTCTACACACATTAGGAGTTTGCTTGCCTCTGCTGTAGGTGCGTGTAACTCCGAGTGGGTCTGTGCACTTGGGTCTGAGGGGTGGGACCGCTGGAGCTGGCGTTACAGACCGTTGTGACCCACCTGGTGATGGGTGCTAGGAGCAGAACCTGGACCCTCCGGGCGAGCAGCAGTGCTCTTCGCCTCCGAGGCAGCTGTCCAGCCCTGTCCTTCTGTACTTCATAAAGCTGGCCACAACCCGTGACTGCCCCTGGCTGCAGTGCATGTGGTGGACAAGCCATGGTTGGCGGCGAGCGCTCAGGCATCTGCCAGCACTTCCGGCCTCTGTGCACCTTGCATGCATCTCTCTGCATCAGTTTCCACCAGGGGAGGCTGCTAACATTCCGCTCCGTTGTAGGGTTAGGACAGTGCATAAACTCACATATCAGTGGGAGGTTCTTTTTTCTTTCTTTTTCCTCCCCTGAGACAGGGTTTCTCTGTGTAGCCCTCACTGTCCTGGAACTTCTGTAGACCAGGCTGGCCTCAAATAGATCTCCCTGCCGCTGCCTCCTGAGAGCTGCGGTTAAAGGAGTACACCACCACCGCTCAGCTTTCTTGCTAGTTTTTATATGCTATGTTCTTACACCAGGCCTGACCAACACCAAGACAGCTCTTAACCGAAAGGAGCTAGGCAGCTGACCGTAGTGGTCCATACCTGCAAACCTGCCTGTCCCCTTGGGACCCAAAGGCAGGAAGGCTCGGGGCTCAAGGTCATCCTGGACTTCAGAGTGAGTTCCATTTTAGCCTGCTGGCCGTGAGACTTAGCAGTCGTGGCTCGAGCCTTGGATCCCAGCACCTAGAAGGCAGAGGCAGGCAGAGTTCTGAGTTCAAAACCAACCTGGTCTATATAGTAAGTTCCAGGCCAGCCTGGGCTACATGAGACTCTTGTCTCAAATCAAGAAATAAGGAAGGTGTTGGGCAGGGCCGCAGTCATGTAAAGGCTTGTTGAAGCTGGTGAACCTGTCTCCCGGCTCAGCCCGTGTGGGCGTCTGAAGGGACAGGTCACAGCAAGCCGTGGCTGGCTCCACATAACACACGAGTAGCCAGAACCTGCTCCGGGTGGGAGTTGAGGCCTGCTTATGGCGCGGTCTCAGACGTGACATATGGTCGTGTCTGGGGAGTTCCTGGTCACAGAAACTAATCCTGGGGTGGGGATTAAATATAGGTAGGTGGCGAGGGTGGGGGTGTTTCAGAAACTCGTGGTGAAATGTTTCTTATGCGTATGGATGTTTTTACCTGCACGTATGTACGTCCACCACATGTATCCCTGGTGACCGCAGAGACCAGAGGAGAGTGTCAGATTCCCTGGGACTCCAGGCAGGTGCGCGCTGTTGTGTGGGCGCCGAGATCAACCCTCGGTGCCCTGGAAGAGCAGCCAGCGCCCGGGAAAACGCCAAGCCACCTCGCCAGCTGCCGTCTTCTCCCCGTGCCACACAGGGTAGCCCTGCGTAGCCCTGGCTGTTCGGGAACTTGATCTGTAGACCAGGCTGGCCTCGGGTTTATTGATCTGCCTGCCTCTGCCTTTCTATCGTCCTTTAATGTTTGCCCTTTAAAGGAGTATGAACTCTTGTTTTTATCCTGCCTGCATCCTTTGAGGCGAGGTCGTCCATGTTGCCTCCTGCCCATGCGATTTAGTGCGGCGTTACAGCCCTGGGGAAAGTTTCCTCTTCCTTTAACTCTTGTGTCCACCAGATAGTGTTGTACGTCTAGAATTGAAGTGCTTCTGAGGCTGAGGCAGGAGGATTACTAGAAGTGAGAGGCTAGTTATACGGTGAGACCCATCTCAAAAACAAGCAAGCAGAAAGTCCACATTGTACTGTTCGCAAAGCTAGCAGATTTCGTGTGTACAGAGGACTGCTACCTCATTCAGTTTTGTGCTCCTGTTGATATGTTTTAAATTTATTCTTACATTCATTTCGTGTGTCCATAATTCTGTAGAGAGCCCGCGCACCTACAAAGGTTAGAGTCTGTTTGTTCTCTTTTCCCCGCCGTGTAGATCCCCAGTTTTGAAGGTGGGTCTGTAGACTTGTGGACCAGTTCAAAGGCTGGCTCAGCCTGTCTTGTTTTACGTAGCTCTTCCACGCCCCCGTGTGGTCATTCCCTGGAAAGGCAGTTAGGGTAGTGGACAGAACTGGACTTTTCTTGGGCATCAGAACACAAATTCTTACTCTGGGTTATACTGTGGGTTTCCTATTTGTAAATAAGACCACAGTGGATATCCCTGTGAGCAAGGATGGGGTTGTCTGTCTGTCTGCCTTCCTTCCTTTGTTTCATGCTCTCAAGATTTATTTATTTATATGTATAGGTGTTTGCCCCACATGTGTGTCTCTATGTCACGTACATAGCCTGGTGCCGGGTGCCCAGCAGAGTCAGAAGATGCCGTCCAGTGCCCTGGAACCGGAGTATAGAAGGGCTGTGAGCCTCCGTGTGGATGCTGAGACCTGAACCTGGGTCCTCGGACGAGCACCTGGTGCTCTTAGCTGCTGAGCCATCCCTCCAGCCTTTTTATTTATTCTGAGACAGGATCTCACTTTTGCCTAGCCTAACTGTAAACTCGCTCCCTAGCCCAGGTCGGCCTTGCGTTTCCTCTTTATCATCTCTAACCCTGTTTTCTTCTCCATTTCCCCCAGGGCATGCACCTTCTAAGCACACACTCCTCCACTGAGTTACATCTCAGACCCTCTTCTCTTTCTATAAATAATTCTGTTGCTTTCACTGATATCAGTGTGGGTTTGTGCCTTTGAGTGAGTTTGCCTAAGGATATTAGAGACATCGAGATATTAGAGATGGGAGCTGCACTTCCTAGTGGTTGGGACTGCCGGGTGTGGGCGTTGGACCAAGTTTGCGTCCTCTGGAGGAGCAGCAAGCACTCATAGCTGCTGAGCCATCTCTCCAGGAACCCCTTTATTCTTTGGGGGAAAATTGAGCCGGGCGGTGGTGGCACACACCTTTAACTCCGGCACTCTGGGAGGCAGAGGCAGGTGAATTTCTGAGTTCGAGGACAGCCAGGGCAATAAAAACAAAAGCAAAGGAAGAAAAAGGGTGAAACATATTATTTGTGGGAAGGTTGAATAAACCAATCAAAAAATATTCCTAAAGGGGACTCGCAGCAGTCATTACTCCAGTTCTAAGAGATCCAGTGCCCCCTTCTGGCCTCTGTGGGCTAGACCTATAGGCAGGCAACACAAAAAATTCTTAAAGGACATCAGGACATCCTGCCCCGCCCTGCCCTGCCCTGTCCTGCCCTGCCCTGCTCTGTAGACTCTGGCTCTCAGACACTTCTGCACCTCATCCTCCTCCCACATCCCTACACCCCTTCCAAATTTTCTGTGTTGCGTGTTGCGTAGTCCTGGAGAAACAACAACTAAGATAAAAGTTTCTTTTGTTGACCCGGGGGTGACCTTGAACTCTTAATCCTCCTGTCCCAGGCTCCCAAGTGCCACTGAGCCCTTGAACCCCTGTGCTGGGCTGCAGGAGTGCTGATGATCTCACCCGAGTCTCGGCGCACCGTAGACAGACGGGCTACCAACCAAAGCACATTCCCCAGGGAGCGAGGCTTTGCCAGTCCCCAGCACGGGCCGCCTTGTGCGGGACTGCCAGGGGACAGTCCCTTTGTTCCGTTGGCAAGCCTGGAGCTGTGGATGCGCTCTCTGCTCGGGGCTGGCAGCGCTGTGGGGATGGGGGACTGGTGCTTGGTCTAGTTTGTCGTGGGTGTGTTTTGCCTCTTAGTTGCCGGAAGTTAATCGGTGCTGAGCTTGGAAGAGTTGCTCAGTGCCTCCGGCTCAGGTCAGGCGCTGCGGTGACTGACCCCATGGGGAGGTCCGGGCAGTGGAGCTAAGCTGCAGGTCGCCTCTCAGGGTAGAGCGGTGGCTCTCACCCTGTGGGTCGTGACCTCCTTGAGGCATCCCCGATATCCCATAGATCAGACATTTACATTCATACCAGTAGCAAAATTACAGTTATGACGTAGCAACAAGATGGTTTTATCTGGAGAACTAGATTCGTTGCGGCATTAGGGAGGTGGAGAGCCGCTGGCACAGGATGGGAGTGCCAGGCTTTGGGTCTTGGGTCTTCCTGTGTGCCCTTGTACACGTGACGGGGACACCTTGTGGGACTTGGTTCCCTCTTCGCACCGTATGGGTTCTGGGGTTGGACTTGGCAGACAGTCGCTATCTGCTGAGCCACCTTGCCAGCCATGATGCCAGCTCTTACCCACACGGCTTCCCATCGGTGGGAAGGCTTGTGAGGTGCGAGCAGGGCCGGAGCCCTATGACACCGTCAGTCCAAGCTGTGCGTCTCCTTGGCGGCAGACTCCCTCTGCCGCTCTCAGTTCTGCCCGCTTCCCTGTGAGGGCAAGACAGCGCCGTGAGACATCCCGTTAGCCAGTGCCGCTGGCCTGGCCCACGCTGTGGGTCACTGTCCGGATGACGGCCCAGTCTGGGGCGCACAGCTGCCACTAACAGGTTGCACAGCGCCTGCTGAGAGGTCATGACGTAAAGATGATAGTTTCAAGGGGTCGGGCGGCGCCCGAGGCCTGTGTAAGAAAAAGGACAGTGTGCGGGTGCAGGTGCAGGCTGGGCGGTGCATCCGATGGCTCGGGCACCATCTGGAACTGCCATACACACATGTATACACAGGCAGCCGGGGCCATGGGCACACTGAGACAAAGGAAAGAGAGCCCAGGTCCCAAGTGCAGCGCCCAGAACATCCACCCCCACCCCCATCCCCCACACACCCATTTCCCACGGCCGGCCGTTCTTCTTGTCCTTGTCCTTGCCCCTGGGTCACATAACCTCCCGCTCTGGCCAGCAGCCACCTGTCCTGAGTGGCGTCTATGTAATGTCACGCAGGCCCCTCCCTGTGCTACGCTCCCCTTGCCTCCTGCTCGGCAGCTTGTGGTGCCCCCGCCCCCGCCCCCCCACATCCCCGTCACTGCTTCCTCTGCTGCTGCCGCCGCCAACGCGCACACCCCGTAGGGCTTGCCTTTGTCTGCCGGGTGGGGGCGCACATGGGACCTCACAGGGAAGATGGTTAGATGGGGGAGGGGGCAGAGGTGCGTGTGGGTAAGGGTGCAGGGGGGCTGGGTGAAGTGAGGGGCTGGGATCCTGCCACAGGCAGGCCTGGGACAGGCAGGGAATGGGGCCTCCGGGTGGGGTGATTGAAGTCTGGGTGAAGGGCATCTTGGGAAAATGGAAGCCAAGGATAAGAGCCTGACTTTGCCTCCACCTCCGTCTTCTGCACAGATCCCTGCAGCTGCTCCGCTGAAAGCCCCCGGCCCCGCCTCCTCCCCGTCACTACCTCACCAGGCCCCCCTGGGAGACAGTCCCCACATGCCCTCCCCACACCCTGCCAGGCCCCCTTCCCGCCCACCCTCGAGACCCCACTCACGCCCTCCGTCCCAGCCCCAGAGCCTGACCTGCCCACCCTCCGAGCCCACCCTGCACCCTTGCCCTCCGCCCCAGGGTCCCCCAACTCTACCTGGCATCTTTGTCATCCAAAACCAACTGGGTGCCCCCCAACCAGCCAGCACCACGGCCCCCACGGCCCCAGGCCCACCCCAGCCCCCTCTGCGACCCCCATCTCAGCCTCCTGAGGGCCCGCTGCCCCCAGCCTCCCACCTCCCCCCTGCCTCCACCCCATCCTCCGTGGCCTCTTCCTCGGAGCCTTCAACCAGGTTGCCAGCCCCCACACCCCCTGACTTCCAGCTCCAGTTCCCACCAGGCCAGGGGCCCCATAAGTCCCCTACTCCGCCACCAGCCCTCCACATGGTCCCTGAGCCCACAGCTCCCCCACCACCACCACCTCGGACCTTCCAGATGGTAACTGCCCCCTTCCCAGCGCTGCCCCAGCCCAAAGCACTTCTGGACCGGTTCCACCAGGTAACCATCGGCAGGGGCACCTGACTCCCCCTCCCCCCCAAACTGGCCCCTTGCCCTGCCCTGCCCTGCCCTGCCCGCTGTGGTCCACGCCCCTCCCTCGTGCATCTGGCTACCCCACTGTGATCCCCTTCCTCAGGTGCCATCTGGGATTATTCTCCAGAATAAGGCTGGGGGTACTCCCACCGCCCCACAGACATCCACCACCCTGGGGACCCTCACCAGTCCTACTGCCTCTGTGCTAGTCAGTGGACAGGCACCAGCTGGGACTCCTGCCGCCTCTACCCATGCCCCCGCCTCCACACCTATGGCCAGCACAGGTAGGGTCCCTCCTGGTACCCATAGGTAGAGGAAGGAGGGTGGGCTGCCCAGGCCTCCAGAATGAGCCCTGTGGGAGAGCCGCGGGGCGGGAAGGGAGCTCACAATGGAAAGGCCTTCGTGCTGGTGACCCCGGGGCCCTCTCCTTTCCTCACCCCATCCCAGGCCTCCCTCCTCTGCTTCCTGCCGAAAACAAAGCTTTTGCCGGCAACCTTCCAACCCTGAGTGTGGCCAAAGCTACCGTGGCTGGGCCAGGGAAGCCCCCAGCGATGCAGGTAAGTGAGGGACCTCAGAGAACTGGGGATCGCAGAGTGAGCAGGCAGGAGAGATGCAGATAGGACGGGCAGGGGCAGCCAAGATGGTGAGGAGAGCTAGCTAGGAGTGGGGCTGTGTGGATCTCTGTAGGGTCAGCGGTGAACCACCAATACAGCAGTTTAAATGTGGAATAGAACCGTGGATTAGTGGGAGAGCCTCTGCCCAGAATCCCCCAGTGAGGGGCTGGAGGCGTGGCCCAGGGTTAGAGCCCCTGCCTAGAATCCCCCAGAGAGAGGCTGGGGGTGTGGCTCAGTGGTAGAGCCCCTCCCTAGGATCCCCCAGGGAGGGGCTGGGGTGTGGCCCAGGGGTAGAGCACTGGCTTGCACAAACCCCTGGATTTGACCCTTTGCATAGTAAAGAAGTTTAAACTGACCAGTTATCACAAACTAAGGATCTCAACACTAGACTCACTGGAGGGAGAGAGGAGACAAGGAAAGCTCTTAATCATGGTGAGATTCAAAGGCCAGCAGATGAGAGCCACCCTAGGCTGGCAATGAGTAGACACCAGTGGGCGGCCCAAGGGCTTGGACCTACTTGTTAATAGCCTTCTCCCACAGCCTAGGCCGCATGTCCCAAGCAGATTTGTTTTCCTGTATCCTCCGCCCCTGCCTTCCCGTCTTCCCTCATTTTTTAGTTTTCTTTCTTTCTTCCCTCTCTGTTTGAGGCGGGATCTTTGCAGCCCTAACTGGCCTGGATTCACTCAGCAAGCCAGGCTGGCCTTGAACTCAGAGATGTTCCTCTGCCTCTTCCACCCTTGGGTGCTGAGGTGGGGTGGTGAGGATGTCTCTGTATCTGAGGCTGGCCTTGAACTCCCACCTGTGACTCCCAAGAGCTGGGTTTACAGGCTGTCCTGTTTGCTATCCTTTGCTCTGATAATAAGACTGTAGCCAGCCGCGCGTGGTGGCGCACACCTTTAATCCCAGCACAGCAATGGCAGAGGCAGGTGGATTTCTTAGTTCGAGGTCAGCCTGGTCTACAGAGTGAGTTCCAGGACAGCCAAGGCTACACAGAGAAACTCTCTCAACAACAACAAAAGAATTGTAACTTAAAAAAGCTTAGGGGAGGAAAGGATTTATTTAGCTTACACTGCAGTCTGTCAGTCAGGGAAGCCAGGGCAGGGACGGAAGCAGAGACCGCGGAGCCTGCTGCTCACCGGCTCGGCTAGCGTTCTTAAAAAGGTCAGGACACCCTTGTCTGGGAATGGCGCTGCCCACGAATTAAGCTGCACCCTTAATTAATCAAGAAAACCTTCAACAGGCCAGACATCAGTTAAGGCCTCTCCCGTCGGGGGCTCTAGGCGATGTGAAGTTGACGTTAGGGCTAACCCGGATGCATATGAGACGCGCCTGGCATTTCCACCCGGTTTCTGTCCGTGGACAGGGATGCTGTACCTGGGGCCACCTTCCTTTACCATCCGTGCCCTTGGCTAGAGGGCGGGCGCTGGCCGAGGGGGCAAAGAAGGTTTCTTCTCTCTAGCAACACCTGTCACTGATCTTTTCCTCCTTCGCAGTACGACAGCAAGTTGTGTGGCCTGAAGAAGCAGCCCCTACTGCAACCCAGCAAGGAGGCCTGGTGAGTGACAGCTGCCTGCCCGGGCCTGCCCCTCCCCCACCGCCCCTCTCTACAGCGGTGCATGGATTCCTTCTCGGTCTCAGTTTCCCTTCTGCCGCGGGCAAGATACATGTGAAGTCAGTATAGGGGTCGTTGGCGGGCCGCTGACTTCAGGCCCCCGGGCAGCTGGTCAGGTGTGGTGGGGATGGGCCATGTGGAAGGTAAAAGTGTGAATAGATTGCAGGCGTGTCCAGGCAGGCAGTGTGAGTTCAGTGCACACGGGTGTGAAGGCCCCGGGGAGATGAGCGGAGGTTTTCCCCGGCCTCGGTACATTGAGTAGGAGGCGGGATGGCCGCCTGTCGGCGGAGGGCGGGCCGCAGAGCTGTTTTGGAGGAATCCGCGGTGTTTCCTGTTCTTCTCCCACCAAAGTGTTTGCTAAGCGCTCGCTGTGTGGTTCTGAGACCACAGCAAAAAAGCACTCTCCGGAAGTCTGCCCCCTGCTGCCAGGGGGCTGGCCTAAGAGGCTTGTGTGATGAGGACGTGGTCGTGTGATAGGGAGACCGAGCCTTCTTTAGTGGGTATTCATAGGAAACCACAGCGAGAAAGTGAGTAGGCTAACCCGCTCCTAGGCAGCCCTATCCCCACACGCTTTCTTAGACTGGAGGCCGCGGAGAGGTCCTGCCCCCTGGTGGCAGGAGGCAGAATAGCATGGCCCTTAAGGTTCCCCCCCTCGCTCCCTTTCTCCTTTGGATCCTCTAAGCAGGAGCGATGTCCCCTCCCTTTCCTAGGCTGGCGCCCCGCTCGCCCTTGCAGGTTATAGCTCCAGGCTGAGGTCCAGGATCAGTTTCCCTGGCCCTCACCCCCAGCTTCTGTATTTGTGGTCTAACCCCACCCACAGCTTCCTGGAGCATCTGCACAAGCATCAGGGCTCCGTCCTGCACCCCGACTACAAGACATCCTTCCCCTCCTTTGAGGACGCCCTCCATCGCCTCCTGCCCTACCATGTCTACCAAGGCGCCCTCCCCTCCCCCAACGACTACCATAAAGGTGAGGCTTCCCCGCTGCTCTCCCCAAGTGCCCTCAGCGCAGCCAGCAACCCTCAGTATTCCGGCCCCAGAGTGCGGAATGGGTTGAGCATTGTGCGCTTGCCCGCAATTGGCCACAAGTGCCCTGTGGCACCTACTCATCCTCCACCCCATCCCCTCCCACCCCCATCCCCCGTGTGGCTTTTCTTCCTCCAGTGGATGAAGAATTTGAGACTGTCTCGACGCAGCTGCTCAAACGCACCCAGGCCATGCTCAATAAATATCGACTTTTGCTTCTGGAAGAGTCCAGGGTAGGATTCTCCAGCTGTTGGGGTCTCCCGCTGCTGTGAGCTGTTCTTGTGATGGGCGGGGCGGGGCGGGGACTCTTAGCGGGGAGGCAGATGTCCGGAGCCTGGCCGCATCCTGCCAGGATCCTCTCTTCCCCGCTTGAGTTTTCATATGTCCTTTATATCAACACTCCGCAGAGAGTCAGTCCTTCCGCGGAGATGGTGATGATCGACCGAATGTTCATTCAAGAGGAGAAGACCACCCTTGCCTTGGATAAGCAGCTTGCTAAGGAGAAGCCTGGTGAGAGGGGAGGGGAGGGTGAGGCCCCCTCTACCTACCTGGTGCTAAGATTTTCTGCAAACAACCTGACGTGCTGGTGCACAGGGGAGGCGGAGGCACGATGATCTCTGAGAGTTTGAGTCCAGCCTGGTCTACAAAAACACAAGGATCGTGTTGAGTGGCTTTACCTTTCTTCGCCACCAGGGGGCGTGAGAGCCGCCCCGTCCTTTGCTGTAGCTCCCTGTGAGTTCCCATCCTGCCTCCTAGAATGAAGGGCTTTTCTGCCAGCCTCAGCCCATGGAAAAGTGAGAGAGAAGAGCCCAGGGCTGAGGCACAAATAAGGCCACACCTAGTCTGTGCCCATTCTGTGCTTCTACCGCTCTGAAGAACGAGCCTTCCCTGGCTTCTCCAAAAGACCCCGTAAGCCTTCTACGTGCAGCTCCAAGGACCATCATTCTCTTTAAACACTACCCCAGTGGCATGCGGCTTCCCGCTTCCCCAGCCCTGGCTTCTCGAGTACCCCCAGGGATCAGGGCACTAGCGTATCATCTCTGAATCCTTCTGGGTGTGCTCTAGAGCTGTCTGTCAGTAGGAAGGTGAGGTGTCTTCTGAGTGTACCTAGTGACTCCAGGCAGGACCCTGTGTTCACACACAAGAATTTCTGTAAGAAGTTTTGATAGGCCACTTAGGAATGAGTCAAAGCTATAAACCACCTACCAGGGGTTGGTTGTGCACATGCCTTACAGGGAGCATATGCCTGGCACACCAGAAAACAAAGAAATAACCTGGGAGCACTTGGTTTTGAGGTGCTAGAGTTTAGACTCAAGCTAGGCTATAGCTGTACTGTGGAGCCACGCCCCCAGCCCCTCACTGGGGGATTCTAGGCAAGGGCTCTACCACTGAGCCACGCCCCTAGCCCCTCACTGGGGGACTCTAGGCAAGGGCTCTACCACTGAGCCACACCCCAGCCCCTCACTGGGGGATTCTAGGCAGGGGCTTCACCACTGAGCCACACCCCCAGCCCCTCACTGGGGAATTCTAGGCAGGGCCTCTACCACTAAGCCACACTCTAATCCTGTTTTGTTTGTTTTAAACTTCATTTTTCTAAAAACAGTCTCACTAAGTGCCCAGGCTGGCTTTTGCACTCCAGATCCTCCCTATCTGCTTCCTGAGAAGCCCGGATGACAGATGTAGGCCACTGCGCCCTGCTTAGGACTGCACTTTTTTTGTTGTTTTTTATTTTGTTTTTTGCTTTTTGCTTTTTTTGGGGGGGTTGTTTTTGTTTTTGTTTTTGGGGGGGTTTTTTTTTTTTTTTGGTTTTTTTCAAGACAGGGTTTCTCTGTGTAGCCCTGGATGTCCTGGAACTCACTCTATAGACCAGACTGGCCTTGAACTCAGAATTTCACCTGCCTCTGCCTCCCAAGTGCTGGGATTAAAGGCGTGCGCCACCACTGCCCAGCTCTTTTTTTTTTTTTAAATATTTATTTATTTATTGTATGCATGAGTACACTGTAGCTGTCTTCAGACACCAGAAGAGAGTATCAAATCCCATTACAGATGGTTATGAGCCACCATGTGGTGCTGGGATTTGAACTCAGGACCTCTGGAAGAGCAGCCAGTGCTCTTTAACCGCTGAGCCATCTCTCCAGCCCCATAGGGGCCGCACTTTTTGCTTTAAATTCTTATTGTTCATTTCACACGTGAGCTTGGTTGGGCAGTGAGGCTTTAAGGAGGACTTGGGGGCTGTTGGTAAAGGGAGCCTGTACCAGTGAGTGACTCAAGGGTCCGCTTGGTCTAGATCAGTGATTCGAGGCCTTCCTAATGCGGCCATCCTTTGATTCAGTTCCTGACTCCCAACCATAAGATTATTTTTGTTGCTGGGCGGTGGTGGCGCACGCCTTTAATCCCAGCACTCTGAGAGGCAGAGGCAGGCGGATTTCTGAGTTCAAGGCCAGCCTGGTCTACAGAGTGAGTTCAAGGCCAGCCAGGGCTACACAGAGAAACCCTGTCTCGAAAAAACCAAATCCAAAAAACAAAAAACAAAAACAAAAAGATTATTTTCGTTGCTACTTCATAACTGAAATCTTGCCACATTATGTATTGTAAATATCTGATATTTGAGGCTCAACCCCTATGAAAGGGTCGCCCAACCCCCCCAGGGATTGCAAGCCGCAGGCTGAGAACCACTGGTCTAGCCTCACCCTGGACCAGAAGATGAGACGCTGGTGTTCAAGTACCTCAGTCACCTCAGAGAATGATCCCATGGGTTTTCTTTGTCCCAACTCTACAGATGAGTACGTGTCTTCCTCCCGCTCCCTTGGCTTCCCTGTCCCAGCATCTTCAGAGGGTCACCGGCCCCCCAGCCATGGCCCATCATCCTCATCCTCCACATCTGGAACATCTGCCCAGCCCCCTCCTCATCTGCCCACCAAGCTAGTGATCCGGCACGGTGGGGCTGGCGGCTCACCCTCAGTGACCTGGGCCCGGGCATCGTCATCCTTGTCATCAGCATCTTCCTCCTCCTCCTCTGTTGCCTCATCCCTGGACGCCGATGAGGATGGCCCCATGCCCTCCCGAAACCGGCCACCCATCAAGACCTATGAGGCCCGTAGTCGCATTGGCCTCAAACTCAAGATCAAGCAGGAGGCGGGGCTCAGCAAGGTGGTGCACAACACTGCACTGGATCCTGTGCACCAACCCTTGCCCTCTCCAACCCCCACAAAAGGGGCGGAGCCTCCACCACATCCAGCTCCGCCCCCACTCCCACCTGCCACCCAGGCGCAGATGAATGGCACTCTGGACCATCCCCCACCCGCAGTACGCAAACCCACCGTGCCTGCGTCCTGCCCACGTCTACCATTGCGCAAGACCTACCGAGAAAACATGGGCGATCCTGGTGCCACTGAGGGTGCACAGGGACGGCCGCGGGGTGCGGGCAGCCCCACCCCACTGCCTGCTAAGGTAGACGAGGCCACCAGCGGACTGATTCGGGAGCTGGCAGCGGTGGAAGACGAACTATATCAGCGGGTTCTGAAGGGCGGACCACCGCCCCCAGAGACCCCAGCCACCGCTACTAGCCAGGGCCCCACTGAACCCAGTTGGGAAGCACCCGTGCTACCCCCAGCCAAACGACGCAAGTCCGAGTCCCCGGACGTGGACCAGGCCAGCTTCTCTAGTGACAGCCCGCAGGACGATACGCTCACTGAGCACTTGCAGAGTGCCATCGACAGCATCCTTAACCTGCAACAGGCCCCCGGCCGGACACCCGCAGGCCCCTACCCCCACACAGGGCCCACGCCTGGCACCCCCACATCCCCAGCGCCCCTGCACAGGCCTGACGCCTTCCCACCCTCTAGTCACAATGGGGGCCTCGGTGCCAGGACGTTGAACAGATAACACTGGGCTGCCCCTGCAGCCCTCATCGGGTGCCCCCAACCCCGCTTCCAGGAGAGCAGCCTGACAGCCGACCTCCACCTCTAAGGGGCGCTAACCCAGTTCCCCTGACAATTCTTGCCTAAGTTATTTGAGTCACAAAGGCCTCCCCACCTTCCTGCTTCCACGTTGGCTAGAGATTTGGGATGGGGCGTGGGTTTTCTAGGGAAAGGTGGGCTCTAAGGTACAATGTCCCCCTGGCACAGGCCAGGCCAGGGGATACGAGAGTGTTGCCCAGGACTGGGCTACGAGGTTGGCGCACTGGTAACATCTGAACACAAGGTCTTGTCTAAATGGATCACTGTCGCGCTCAGAGCTGGGAGAGACTTTGTGAGAGGCTCGAGTCTCATCCTGTTGCCTACAGAACCTGGAAAATTAGGAAGCAAGGACTCAAGCCAGTGTCCCAAAGTACCTGTATCCCATCCATATGTGCACTCGCCTAAGTCATCCTCTGTGTGTGTGTGTGCGGGTGTGTGCGCGCGTGTGTGCGTGCGCGCACGAGAGAGAGAGAGAGAGAGAGAGAGAGAGAGAGAGATTGAGAGATTGATTGATTGATTGATTCCCACCACCCCCATCCCTTCAGAGAAACAAGACATGGGGTCTTCCTTCCTTCTCCCAAGCAGTCTTCCCTGTATTCTTCTTGCCTCCAGCCCACCACGCCACATTTTGAAATCTCGGAGACAAAGCTAGTACTGTAAGATAAAGATTTTTTTTTGTACTGTATTTATTGTGTATAACGATTTTTTTAAGGGAGAATTCTGTACATCTAGAACTCTTGTAAATTAAAAGCCGATCCTTTTTTTTTTTTTTTTTTTTTTCTTTTCAAACTACTCAGGCCCTCTCCGGCCCCTGTTGGTTTTGAGTGTTTTATTTTGGGGATAATGTTGATGGGTTGGAACCAAGCCAATAGAGAAGAATTTCCTATGCTGGGTGAATGTCCGCTGGGTCCTAGGCCCTGTTTTAAGCGCTGCGGGGCTGGTAAGGTGGCTCGGTAGATGCGGTGGCATTTTCCGTGATCCTAATCTGATCCCTCGTTCTTACATGAGAAGGAAAGAACCGATGTCCTCAAGTTATTCTCCAGCCACCACATCCGCGCAGGGACTCATATGCCCACGCGTACATAACAAACATAAGGAGGTAGTTTGGGATTCCCTGCCTCCGAAACCAGCGCTGTCAGTTCTCAGTATACCCAGTTTTGTACTGTGGGCTTTGCTTGAAAATGCTCCAAACCCTTGACTGGTCCAGGGCACGTGGGATTGGGATCGGAACCCCGGCAGCCTACGCAGTACCTTGTTTTAGATAGTTTTCTGTCCAAGGACATCCCTGGGGCTCCAGAGATGGCCCCGTGGTTAAGGGTGCTCTCTGTTCTTGCAGAGGACCTGGTTTGGTTCCTGCCACCCACGTGACTGCTCACACCGCCAGTTCCAGGGATACAGCGCCCTCTTCTGGTCTCCTTTGGGTTGCTGAACATACGTGGAACCCATGAATTCACATGGACACACACACACACACACACACACACACACAGACAAAACTCAAAGACACTTAGGGGTATGGTGTGTATGGCGATCGTCCCAGCACTCGGGACATGGAAGCAAGAGAACCAGGAGTCAAGATTCTTTTCAATGACTTGGGGAGATCAAGGTCAGCCTGGGCTATACAAGACCCTGTATTAAAGTACAAATAAACAGAGACTGAAGAGGAGGCTCAGCAGTTAAAAGCACTGGCTGCTCTTGCCAAGGTCCTGGGTTTGATTCTTAGCACCCACTTGATGGCTTGTAACCATTGGTAACTTGAGTCCCGGGCATCTGATGCCCTCTTCTGGTCTCAGAGAGTACTGCATGCACATGGGGCAAGCGCAGTATGCTTGTCTTAAAACCCTGTCTTAGGGTTTTATTGCTGTAAACAGACACCATGACCAAGGCAACTCTTAGAAAACATTGGGATTGGGGAGCTGGCTTACAGTTTCAGAGGGTTAGTCTATTATTATGGCGAGAGGTATGGCAGCGTGCAGGCAGACACGGTGCCGGAGGAGTTCTGTTTTGGTCAGAAGGCAGCCAGGAGGAGACTGCACTGGGTAGAGCCTGAGCATAGGAGGCCTTGAAGCCCACCTAAACAGTGACACACCTCCTCCAACAAGGCCACACCTCCTCCAGCAAGGCCACACCTCCTCCAGCAAGGCCACACCTCCTAATAGTGCCTCTTCCTAAGGCCAAGCATTGAAACATGTGAATCTCCAGGGCCCAAACCTGATCAAACCACCACACACCCACGCACATAAAAATAAATCTTAAAAATGCAAATACATAAAAGTTGAGAAAAAATCTCGACTAGTATGCAAGAGGCCCTGAGTTTTATAATCTGGGCATGGTGGTACACACCTGTAATCCCGGCACTCCTGAGAATGGCCATCGTGGGCAGGCGACATTTTCAGAAAAGCAACCGTTTGCTTGTAGGTATGGTAGCATACACCTATAATATACCAGCATGTGGGAGGCTGAGGCAGGAGGATCACGAGGGTAATTTGGGCTACTTAGTGGGACTCTATTCTAGAAAGCCAAAATAAAGTAAGGCGTGTGTCACAGGGTTTCTACTGCTATGAAGAGACATCATGACCATGGCAACTCTTATAAAGGAAAGCACTGGGGTTGGGAGGACTGGCTGGGGAGATGGTTCAACGGTTAAGAGCACTGACTGCTCTTCTGATGGTCAGGAGTTCAAATCCCAGCAACCACATGGTGGCTCACAACCATCTGTAATGAGATCTGGCGCCCTCTGCTGGTGGGTCTGAAGACAGCTACAGTGTACTTATATATAATAAAAAATAAGTCTTTAATCAGGGCTGGCTTACCCTTTCAGAGGTTCAGTCCATATCATCATGTCAGGGAGCATGGAGATATGTAGGCAGACATGGTGCTGGAGAGATGAGTTCTATACCCAGATTGGCAGGCAGCAGGGAGAGAGAGACTGGGCCTGGCTTGGTCATTTGATGCTTCAGTGTCCCTCCCCGACACCCCCTGCACACTTCCTCCAACGAGGCTATACCTACCCCAACAAAACACACCTCCTAATAATGCCAGTCCCAGCTGGGCAGAGGTGGCGCACGCCTGTTGGGAGGCAGAGGCAGGCAGATTTCTGAGTTCAAGGCCAGCCTGGTCTACAGAGTGAGTTCCAGGACAGCCAGGGCTATACAGAGAATCCCTGTCTCCAAAAAACCAAATCCAAAAAACCAAAAAAATTAAAAATAATGCCAGTCCCCATGAGCCTATGGAGGCTGTTTCCACCCAAACTATCACACCGCGTGATGTATCTCCGAAGTGGCGCTGAGAGTTCGAGCCCGCACCACCGTGCTGGCACATTCTGTGCCGGGGCTAGAACCCGAGGCTTCATGTATCCTAGATGGGCAGTCTACCAACTAAGCTACTTCCCTGGCCCCGAGGCCTTGAGGGTTTTTCCCTTGTGTTTTTGTTGGTGGTGGTTGGTAGTGGGCGGTTGGTTGGTCGTTTTTGTGGTAGAGACACATCATGTCTACTACATAGCTTCGTCTGGTCTGGAACTTGCTATGAAGATCAGACTGGCTTTAAACTCTAGAGATTCACCTGCCTCTGCCTCCCAAATGCTGGTAGATTAAAGGCTTGTGCCGCCACACTGGGCCCATACACTTACATTTTAATAATTTATATGATGTATTTATGTGCATTGGTGTTTTGCCTGCTTTGCCCACGTATGTGTGTGCGAAGGTGTCAGATCTTGGCGTCACAGGCAGTTGTGAGCTGCCGTGTGGGTGCTGGAAATTGAACCCAAGTCCTCTAGAAGAGCATTCTCTTCCGCCCCTGCACTTAGATTTTTAAAATTACTGTTGTTACCATTATTTTTGAGACAGGATCCCGCCAGGTAGTCCCGGCTGGTTCAAACTTGCATGCACCGCCATGATCAGATCAATTATCGGGAGGCCTGCCGCAGGCTCTGTCAACTGGCTTGCTAAGAAGGGTGGAGCTTCAGAAGCTGGAGGATGAACACGTCGAACTAGGACTGCACGCTCGAACCTGTGCGCGTTCTCAGAGTGCCCGCCAGGGGGCGTCCGAGGCTGGCGCGGGCTGGGACAGGGGGCCCGGGCCCGCCCTGCTCGCCGCTCCTCCCGCGCGGCCCCACCCGTCTCACTCCACTGCGGACAGGAGAGGGCTCGGGCTGCTTGCTCTGCGCTCCCCGGATCCCTGGTGAGTGCTCCCCAAATCCCACCTCTGACCCCCTCCCCCGCTCCCCTCTGTAACAGTCTGTGCCCTCTCCTTCCCAGTCGCCCCCAACCCCCCAGGACCACCCTCACCCCTCCTCAAATCTCTGTGACTTCCCCCAACCTCCTCAGGTCTCCCCAGCCTCTCTTTAGTATTCCGGTCTCCCGTAGCCCCCCTACCCTGCCCCCAGTTCTCCCAGACCCTGCCTGGCCTTCACCTTTGAAGACCCCCCTCCTTGAAGTGGCTTTCTACCCCCCCACACACACACACCCATCTCTGCGCCCCTTGGTCCATCTTGCCACCCAAGAGCCTTCTCCTGCCTTTCGAACGCGGCGTAGACCCTTCAGCTCCCCGCCTCCCCCCCCCAGCGTCCTTTTGGAGACGCCCCTCAGCCGCCCCCCTGCCTGGGACACCCCCAGGGCCCCCTCTTCACCTATGTCACAGGTCCTTCCGTCTGTTATTTCTCCCGCCCCCTCCTTTTCTCCACTTTCTTTCTACTCTTCCCTCTTCCTTTGAGTCACAAGGAGTTTATGTTTTGATTTGCAGGGTTTGGGGTTTTGTTTGTTTTGATGCTTAGATTGGCCCATTTTTTAAGCTAGGTATGGAGGCACGCTCCTTGAATCCCAAGAGGTAGGCAGCCAGATCTCAGTCCAAGGCTAACCTGGGCTACATAGTTGCAGGCCAGCCAGAGCCACCCAGTGAGAATGTAGGGGAGGAGGGTGCTGGGGAGGAGGGGGAAGGGGCTGGTGTGGTAGTGGAGAGTCAGTCGGTTGAGACCCAGCACTGGCTGCTCTTCCAGAGGCTGAGGACGATCTCAAACTTCTAATCTTTTTGTGTCTACCTGCCCAGGGCTGAGATGACAGATATGTACTGTGCCCCACATGGTAGCTCACGGCCATCTGTAACTTCAGTCCAGAGGGATCCAAAACTCTTTTCTGTTCCCCAAGGGCACTACATGCATGTGGGACACAGACATAATGCCGAGAAAAGACACATAAAATATTTTTTAATGAAAGAAAATAAAAAGTTGTCTCATCTTTGGCTAAGGAGAGACATTTCAGGCTGAGTGCTGGGTGACCTTTGAGCTAACCCAGACTAGCTTGTTCCTTCCCAACCACCCCCCCCTCCCAGCCCCAGCCCCGGCCCCAGCCCCAGCCCGAGCCCCAACCCCGGCCCCAGACCCGGACCCAGCCCCATCCCCATCCCAGCCCCGGGACAGCTGTTCCTCTACGGAACCCTCTATCCTTTCTCTGAGGAATAACAGAGACTCTGACCTGACCAAAAGCTGCCTCTTCAAAGTCACTAAAATAAGCATCTACCTATGAACCGAGAGGAGAGGCTATCCCTGATGGCCAGGAAATGCATCTGCCCAGACTCTTACAGACTAAAAAGGTTTAGGAGGGTCTTGAGGGGCCACAGAGCTCACAGCCTGGCTTTGGGGGTGCTCACTACTGCAAGGTGAGCTTTTGAGACCTAAGATGGAAGCCCCCGCTGGAGTGCTCTCTAGCTAGGTGATCCTGCACGAGCTACTGGTGTCTTCCTGAGGCTCAGTTTCCTCCCTGAAGCAGTGTGGGTGGGGTTTGAGGAAGTGGCTGGGTCTCTAGGGCGCTTGCCCAGCGCGCTTGAAGCCGTAGGTTCTAGCCCCCAGCTCCCGATAAAAGTAGGCATGCCAGTGCATACCTGCAATCTGGGCATTAGGGAGGTAGAGGCAGGAAGATCAGAAGTTCAAGTGCATCACAGAATGCACAAGTCACGATCTCAAAAAGAAAAGACTTATCATGGGGGTAACAACGGTAAGCCACCCGATAAAGTCATGAAAATTAAGAGCTAGCACGGGCTGTGAGTGTGGCTCTACGTTAGGAGCCCCTGCCTAGACTAGAACCCCCAGTGAGGGGCTCAGGTACGGCTCCGCTCCGTGTTGGCCCAGCATGCTCAGGATCCCGGGCTCTGGTCTAGCACCACACCCCGCATATCAGCTGGCCTAGCGTCTGGCTTACAGTTTTCACGCTTCGTCCCAAGGACAAGACTCCTCCCGCCCCAGGAGCACGTAGGTAGCCTCTACAGCCTCGTTTCTCCTCCCCCTGGCTCTGCATCCCCCCCACCAGACAACTCTCAGCTCCCAGCCCCCAAGAGCCTGCCCCACCCTTGGCCTTCTGACATAAGACCTTCGCCTGGCCTGCGGCTCCACACAGAAACTCAGAAGTCAGCCTTTCCCAGGGCATTGCTGACCCTGTGCTCAGTTTCCCAGGCCCCCTCTGAATGCCTGGAGGGCCGCAGGTATCACTCACTGTTGGGGGCCCGGGGGCCCTCAGTTGTGGGCTCTGGTTGGGAGGCAACTGGACTTCAGGGCTCTTCCCCGGGCCGGAGTGAGCCCTTTCAGTGACGATATGTATGTTTAATGATGGGCGTGTGATGTGACGGTGGGTGTACGAACTTGGGAACTAGTTTCTTTGAGTGTGGGTCTTTTGAGATAGGATCTTTTTTTGTTTGTTTGTTTGTTTGTTTGTTTTTCGAGATAGGGTTTCTCTGTGTAGCCGGGGCTGTCCTGGAACTCACTCTGTAGACCAGGCTGGCCTCGAACTCAGAAATCCGCCTGCCTCTGCCTCCCAAGTGAGTGCTGGGATTACAGGCGTGCGCCACCACTGCCCGGCTCCTTGAGATAGGATCTTACATGTTGCCCAGTCCAGCTTTGAACTTTTGATCCTCCTGCCTCCGCTTCCCAGGATTACAGATGTACTCAACCACCTCCAGCTCAGGGATGCATTTCTTTCCTCAGCAGTTCCTTCCTTCCTTCCTCTATAACTTTTCAAAGCACTTCCTCCTCCTGCACCCAGCCGCGATCGGTCTCAGGCTAGCCCCTCCCCCTCCCCTTCCTATCACTGGGTCGCCCTGCTCCTCCCTCTCTATAGCCATTCTCCAGCAGTCTTCCGCTGTGTTCCCCCCTCTTCTGGCAGGTGAGCTCTCCACCCTGTAGTCTCTCTGCTTGGGTGACGCGGTGAGCATCGAAAGTCACCATGTTCAGCTGGCTGAAGAAGGGTGGGGCCCGGGGCCAGCGGCCCGAGGCCATCCGCACCGTGACCTCGTCCCTCAAGGAGCTGTATCGCACAAAGCTTCTGCCCCTGGAGGAACACTACCGCTTCGGGTCTTTCCATTCGCCGGCCCTGGAAGACGCTGACTTCGATGGCAAGCCCATGGTGCTGGTGGCCGGCCAGTATAGCACCGGCAAAACCAGCTTCATCCAGTACCTTCTGGAGCAGGAGGTCCCTGGCTCCCGCGTGGGTCCCGAGCCCACCACCGACTGCTTCGTGGCTGTCATGCACGGCGAGACAGAGGGCACCGTGCCCGGAAACGCGCTCGTTGTGGACCCGGAGAAGCCCTTCCGCAAACTCAACCCTTTTGGAAACACCTTCCTCAACAGGTGTGGAAACTGTCCAGCCAGGAGGGGGGCGAGGGACGCCTGTCTCAGAATCCTCCTGTCCTTCCCAGCTCCGATTCTCTTCTTTCTGACTACTTTTGTCCCCTCCTGCGTCTACTGGGGCCTGGGTTCCAATTGTGCCTCTGCCACTGAATACTGGGCAGCCTGGGTCAAGTGATTTAACTTCTCTGTGCCTCTTATGTTCATCTGGAAAAATGAAGGTTAACAGCAGTGGTGACGGGATATCTCTAGACACAGATAGAATTTTCTACATATCCCATGATGCCTCTGGACTGTCTTCTTTCCTGGACTTCTGTGCCTACCTTTCTTCATATCTCCTTTTGCCCTCCTTTACACTGACCCCCCTGATCTTCTGTCTCCCCGCACCCCAGGTTTATGTGCGCCCAACTCCCCAACCAGGTCCTGGAGAGCATCAGCATCATCGACACGCCCGGCATCCTATCGGGTGCAAAACAGAGAGTGAGCCGGGGTGAGTGAGGAGGGAGCCCAGACTGAGGGAGGAGGCTGCCCTTCCCCCCCCCTTGTGTCTTGAGGAAGAGGCTGGTGTCTGTACACACAGGTCTGAGGGAGGAGGCTGCCCCCCCCTTGTGTCTTGGGGAAGAGGCTGGTGTCTGTACACACAGGTCTGAGGGAGGAGGCTGCCCTTCCTCCCCCCCCCCCTTGTGTCTTGGGGAAGAGGCTGGTGTCTGTACACACAGGTCTGAGGGAGGAGGCTGAGTTTCCCTCCCCTCCCCCCTTGTGTCTTGGGGAAGAGGCTGGTGTCTGTACACACAGGCCTGAGGGAGGAGGCTGGGGCCTGGACTTCCTTGTGTGCAGGAGGCGGACTGAGCCTGCCCCTTTAGGTGTAATAGAGGAGACTGGGGTCTTCTTTGATTGTCCCTCTGCAGACAGCCGGAGCTACAGAAGCCAGGCTGGGGCTGGCAGCGGGGCGGGGAGCCGCGAGTGAACACATGGGAACGGGCTGCTGCCACATGTCTGGGCGGGCCAGGAGGGTGGAAAAGGAGAGAAGAGGCACAGAGGCTGGGGGTAGGGCGCGGGACATACTCAGAGTCCAGGAAGAGACCGCGTTGGGCAGGGAGGTCCCGGGCCCCATGCTTGTCCCTCTGAGCTCCTGGCTCAGAGGTTGGGCCACAGACGAAGTTGAGAGGGAGAATCTGGGTGGGGGCCAAGACCTGGCCTGGAATTTATAAACAGCTGTGCAGGGGGAGCAGCGGGGAGTAAATTCCAGCAGAGCCTCCTGTGAGCTCGTCCCCACCCACTCTGCCCACCCTCTTAGTCCCACTCCGATCCCAGGCCCGGTCTCCTTCCCCCACACCTCCCGTACTCCAGGGTCTGGGTCCGCAGCCCCCCTGTCCACCCCCGCCACCAACCACCCTCATCTGTAGGTCTCTGCCAGGGAATTAGGGCAAAGGAGACAACAGTGTGGGGCAGAGGGGACCCAAGGCCGGGCGGGAGGCAGGGCCAGGGCAGGGTTTTGGCTCCATAAGTGCCAGTGCCCCTGGCCGCTGTCCAGCCGAGCAGCCCCGAGGGAGAAACACAGGAGGCAGCTGCAGAAATGGTCACAGCGCCCTGCCAGCTGGAGGTGGGGGCCGCGGGGGAAGGAATTCCTGGTGTGCTTAGCCGGTGGGTTGGGCCGAAATGATGGAGGGAGCCCCTCCCCCCCCCGCCCTTCCGCAGGAGATGAAGAAGGGCGTGGATGGGGATCCCCTTCCTCTGGCCCTGGAGGCGTGGGAGGCGGAGCCTGTCTGTCCAGGGGGGACTTGTGGGGGTGGTGAGTCCTGGGGAAATCCTGGGGAAAGTAGTGTGTGATGGGTGTGGGTTGTGTATCTGTCCATGGTGATGTGTGTTGACAGGCATGACATGGAGGCCATGACTCAAGTGTGTGAGTTGCGGGCTACGTGTGCTATGCACCTCTAATTGTGACTACTGGTGACTTTATGTAATCTGGAGAGAAGGTGTGGGATAGGGGAACATAGAGGGACCCTGTGAAGCTATTTTGTTGAAGTGTTGGCAAGTCTTGACAAGCATGCCATGCCCCCAGCCCCTCGCTGGGGGATTCTAGGCAGGGGCTCTACCACTGAGCCACGCCCCCAGCCCCCCACTGAGGGATTCTAGGCAGGGGCTCTACCCCTGAGCCACGCCCCCAGCCCCTCACTGGGGGATTCCAGGCAGGGGCTCTACCACTGAGCCACGCCCCCAGCCCCTCGCTGGGGGATTCTAGGCGGGGCTCTACCACTGAGCCACGCCCCCAGCCCCTTACTGGGGGATTCTAGGCAGGGGCTCTACCCCTGAGCCACGCCCCCAGCCCCTCCCTGGGGATTCTAGGCAGGGGCTCTATCATTGAGTTGCATGACTGTATGCACTTAGGTGTGCACATGCATGTCTGAATCCGTATTTGTCTGTGTGGGTTATACTATGCATCTTGAAAGGTGTAAAACTGCCAGAGAGAACTAACTCGTGTGGCAGTACACATTCTAGCTCTGGGAAAGCTGGGACAGGAGGATTGTGACTAGTTCGAGGCCAGCCCGGGCATCACGGTAATAAGTGCAGCTCAGGGTGTGTTCAGATGGGCCTCTGTGCTGGAGGGCGCACTGATTTCTCTGTCTGTGATGTGACCTGTCTGGGAGCCTGGGTCTGGCCCAGGAGACGCTGATGTATCCAGCTGTTTGGTGCTGGGTGTGCATGGGCAGAGGCGTGGCTCCTGGAGAAGCGTGCCCTGCTGTGACTGTTGCCTGGGGTGTCTCGCTGGCACACCTCCAGTCTGGACTCTGCTCATTTTTTTTTTTTTCATTTCCTTGTTTTTGACACAGAATCTTGTTCTGTAGTTCAGGCTGGTCTAGAACTCACTATATGTTCCAAATTGGCCCCCAGCTGGTGGCAATCCTCCTGCCTCAGCTGCTCTTGCACTGAGATGGCAGGCATGCACCAGTACCCCAGGCTTTGCTCCCTGAACACCAGTACATTATAACTTACACAAGCCACCTTGTATTTCTGTGCCTCGGTTTCCCGCCTGAGAATGAGGAGAAAGCTGTAGGGACTTCTGAGAAGGGTTAAATTAGCCACACGGGGCAGATGGGTGCCGGGGTGCTGGGCCAGGAGAGCTGTTGTTCTTGGTGAACATCGCGTCTCTCTGCCACGTCTCCATTCCCATGCTGACTCAACCTCCCTGCCCCCCTCTCCCCTCCCTTTCTCCCTCCCTCCCTCTCTCTCAACCCCATGAGACACACTTTCCAAATCCAGGCCAGGGTGTATGTAGATGCTCGTGGGGGGAGGAGAGGCCCAGCTGCTGCCCCTACAGCGACCTGGCCCCTCCTTCCCCAAGAACAATGGCCTTGCCCCTTCCCCTCCCACTAGCAAGGACCAGGCTGCCCCCCTGCCTCCACCTCCCCCGCCCCGCGCCTTTGGAGGCAGAAAGGGGGGTGTGGATAGACAACTACAGTTACTGCAGTGACTCCTACCCTGTTGCCTCCTGTGTTCATGGCTGCTGTGTCTCCGTTCCCTCTGCTGAAGAATGGAGTCAGCAATTGTGTTTTGTGGGTTGAATGAGTCTGTTCTGCCCCTGAGCTCAAGTCAGGACATCAGTGACGGTCCCTTATCCTGTCACTTGCTGGATCTGTAACCTCTCCTCCAGGGAGTCCTCTTAGATCCACACTGAGGCCAGATCACGGTTTCCAAGGACCTCACACGCCAAGATCTGCATGCCTCTACCTCCCAAGTGCTGGGGCTAAAGGCTCGACCATGCTCTGAGCTGTTTTGTTTTTTAATTTTAGGGGATAGGCAAGTTCAGAAAGGTTAAGCTGTTTGCTTAATATCACACAGCAAGTGGAGGCAGGGCTGACTCCTGACTGGCAGGTCAGGGGCAGGTCTCACACGCTCAGCTCTCGTAGGCTTTCCCCATCAGTGCGTGAGTGAGTGAGTGAGTGAGTGAGTGAGGGCGAGAGGTACTGAAGGGCATGGGTGAGAGGAGGAATGAGGGAGGGAGGGACTGTGTAGACGCAAATCATCGGATGAATATGCTGGCAGGCACAGAGGTTGCTCGGTGGGTGCGAGTGCGTTTGCTCTTGTAGAGGAGCCGAGCTCTGTCCCCAGCGCCCACGCTGGGCCGCTCACAGCCACTTGTGACTTTACCCCCAGGGGATCTGACATCTATGGCTTCCACTGCACTCGTGTGTACAGCACCCCCACACTCACAGACACACGGAGACACACAGACACACAGATACACATATAGACACACATACAGACACAGAGACACATACACACAGACACAGAGACACACACAGACACATACACACAGACACACACACAGACACAAACAGACATACACAGACACACACACACAGTCACACACAGACATACACAGACACACACAGATATACATACAGACACACAGAGATACATACACAGACCAGACACACACATAGACACACACACAGACATATACACAGACATGCACACAGACACAGACATACACAGAGACACATACATACACAGACACACCCACAGATACACAAAGAGTCACACACAGACACACACAGAGACATACATAGACACATACAGATACATATACACACAAACACAAAGACACACACAGGTACATATGCATACACACAGACACACACACACACAGACAAATACACACACACAGGAGCAAACAACCACACAGACATACAGACGAACACAGATAGCCATACACAGATACATACATAGACACACAGAGACAGATAGACACAGACACGCAGATATGTATGCATACACGCAGACACAAGCACATAGACACACACAGGAGCAGACAAACACATACACAGACACACTCACAGACATACACACAAGCACACAGACACACACAGACATACACAGATACCTAGACACACACAAGAAAATTGTCCTAGCATCTTGATGTCTTGTCACTCAATTGCTGGCACATCCAACAAGTCCCAGGAAGGGCCCCTGTCAGGGGCGTGGCAGTGGCAGGTGTTGGGAGTGGGCTCATAAGTCCTGGGAGTCTCTTTGAGATCATTTTAGGATTTTTGTTTGAGACAAGTTCTAATATACAGCCCTGGCTGTCCAGGAGCTCACTTTATAAACCAGGCTGGCCTCGAACTCAAAAGAGATCCCCCTGCCTCTGCCTCCTGCCTGCTGGGATGACAGGCGTGCGCCACCATCTCTAGCCACTTTAGGAATTTTGAAAAGTGTGTGTGTGCTGGAGGGCTGGCTCTGTGGTCAGGAGCACGTGCTGCTCACGCAGAGGACCCTAGTCCATCTCCCAGACGCCCAGGTCAGGTAAGTCACAACCACCCAAAATTCCTGCTGCCACTCCGTCTGTACACATGTGCACACACAAACCCACATACATACATACACACACACACACACACACACAAATGACAAAAATTTTAAATGTATATAAAAATTTTACGTGTATGTGTACTAGTGTGAATGTGCACAGGAATGCAGGTGCCCAAGGAGGCCAGAAGAGGGCGCTGCATCGCCTGGCGCTGGAGTTCAGGAGGTGGTGAGCTACCTGGTGTGGGTGCCGGCCACCAACTAAACGGGGCTCGTCTGGGAGCGCAGTGTGCTCTCCGAACTGCCGAGCCGCCACCGTTAGCATCTACAAGTATTTTTATTACCTTTTATTTGTTGTGTGGCTACAGGCGGGTGCATGCCACAGCAGATGAGAGGAGGACGGAGTGTTAACTGCCCACAAATACATCCATGTTAAATCAGATCCCCGATGTCTGCCTAGGGAAGGAATGAGAAAGCCAACGGTGTAGGAACCAGGAGGGTAGAGGGGTGGAGGGTGAGGCGGTGAAAAGGGGTGCGAGGCGTGGTCGCCTCGCACCAGTAAGCAGGAGGCTCGAAGGTCTGTCAAAAGCTGGGTACTGAGAGGTGGCAGTTATGGGACACGCATGGAGGCTCCGGGCTATTTGGCATGCACAGGCATTACGTCAGCAGCCCGGCAGTGGCGGCGCACTCTGGGAGGCAGAGGCAGGGAGATCTCTGAGTTCGAGGCCAGCCTGGCCCCCAGAGCGGGTTCCAGAACAGCCAGGGCTACACAGAGAAACCCTGTCTCGAAAAACAAAAACAAAAACGAAAGCAGAATCATTCTGAGCATCTGTAGCAATGCAGTATCAGCTCAAAGGATCTGTCCCTTGTGTCCCTGTCTCCCGCTTGCTCCAGGCTACGACTTCCCAGCTGTCCTGCGCTGGTTTGCTGAGCGCGTGGACCTCATCATCTTGCTCTTTGATGCCCACAAGCTGGAGATTTCCGATGAATTCTCAGAGGCCATCGGTGCCTTGCGTGGCCACGAGGACAAGATCCGCGTTGTCCTCAACAAGGCAGACATGGTGGAGACACAGCAGCTGATGCGCGTCTACGGGGCTCTCATGTGGGCGCTGGGCAAGGTGGTGGGCACGCCCGAGGTCCTTCGCGTCTACATTGGCTCCTTCTGGTCCCAGCCGCTCCTCGTGCCGGACAACCGGCGTCTCTTCGAGCTGGAGGAACAGGACCTCTTCCGTGATATCCAAGGCCTACCGCGCCACGCGGCGCTGCGCAAGCTCAACGACCTGGTGAAGCGGGCGCGGCTGGTGCGGGTGAGCACGTCCGTCGGTCGGTGGGAGGACGGGGGGGGGCGGGGGGGGCGGGGGGGGAATTGAGGGAGGGTTGAAAGGGAGGTCCGGAGATGAGGGAGGAAGTCAGGAGGCTGCATGAGCGCTGGAGGAAACTGAAGAGGACTTGGGGGAGGAACTGGGGAGGACCTTGCAAGTCTGTGGAGGACTGATGGAGTCAAAGTAGCCTTAAGTTGGAAGCCTTGAAGAGGCTGGACAGATGTATCTTTTCTCTGTCTTTTCTGCTTGCGCAGTTAGGCAGGTACCACCTGGGTCCCAGATCAGTTCGTTCTCCTGATGGATTGATTGGTCTGGTGCGGTGTGGGCTGAGGGAGGGACTCCTGGGCAGAAGGTCCCTCTGCCACCATTGCCCCGAGTTTGCACGTTTCCTTCTTGGTCTCCTTCGTGTCATTGGCCTCTTCGCTCTTCTATCCCATTGAACAAAAGCCGGGTCCACAGCAACTTATAAAAGAAAACACTGACTGGTTGCTCATGGCTCCAGAGGGTTGGAACCCATGCCCATTGTGATGGGGAGCCCCGCAGCAGGCAGGCACGGGGCGGGGGCAACAGCCGGCAGCTTAAAGACAGCGAGAGCAGGAGAGAGCTAACCGGACCGGTGTGGTCCCTTTAAACCTCAAAGCCCTCCTCCCACAAGGCCACGCCCCCAAATCCTTCCCAAGCAGTTCCGTAAACTGGGGACCCAGCATTCAAATACGCGAACCTGGGAGAGTCCGTCCTGATTCAAATGGACGCAGCAGCTCACTCCTTCCCCCGCCCCCTCGCCTCTCAGTCCCTTCCCATCACTGCCCTTCACGCTGCCCGCAGTCCCACCTCAGGGCCTTTGTGCTCAATCGCTTGCTCTTCTGGGCGGCCTTCTCTTCCCCTTGACTTTGCACACGGCTCACTCGGGAAGGTGCCACTCCTTTCATGAGCTCCAGATTTATTCATAACCCTATTGTGACCTCCCTCCCTCCCCCCCTCTGCCCGCCCCCATTTTGTTCTGTTATCTCACGTGAGCCTGTCGGGGTGGGTGGGGGGCCCATTTTCTGCCTCCTCCACCCGGGACTCAAGCACTCAGATACCTGGCATCTCAGAATTCCTTCAGTGAGTGTCTCCAGCGCCTGGGGCTGAATTGCTCTGTAAATATTTATGGAATGAATGACACTCTGGGGGAGCTTCAACTTGAACAAAGTCACTTCTGTCCTAGTCCTCTGCTGGGACGTGCCGGGGATGCAGCAATGGCCAAGGCTGTTCTGGCCCTGCCCAATGGGATCCCAGGTCTGAATGTCCCCCGGGGGGAAGTTTCAGGACTCAGTCTTTGCTGGAGAAGACAGACAGATCCATCCCGTGGCCGTGATAGCCTAGCGAGGTCCAGTCTCAGGGCCGGGTGGAATCGGGAAGGCTTCATAGAGGAGGAGGCATCTGGGGGGCTATGCAGTGAGACTGAGGAAGTGGGGGGCGGGGGAGCCAGAGCGCGGCCGATCCCGGGGGCTACATTAAGGATCTTATGCTTTGTTTTAAGGGTACCAGGGAGACACGGGAAGGTTTAGAGCAGGATGACAGGATTGCGCTCAAGCTGCCTGGGGGTGGGCGGGTGGAAGACATAAGTCTGCCTCGGGCTGGGGCCCAGAGAGGAAGAGGAAGGCAAGGGCTTTGCTTTCAGAGCGGAATGGAGCATTCATAAAGGAGGCGGCCAGGGAGGAGGTGGGGCAGGAAGCTGGGCAGGAGGAGGCCAAGAAGGTTCTAGGTGGTAGAAGCATCCGAGGTGTGGTTTAAGGAGCTGAGAGGAGTGAATCACTACCTCCAACCCCACCGCAGGAATCCTCTAAGGGAGAGCACCAGGTGCTCCGGGCCACTGCCCCAGGCGGCCAAAGCCACAGAGTCCCCATCGACATCCCCCTTTCCCAATTCTTTCCTCCTGTTCATGCTCTTTTCCTAGTCTCTCTCTCTCTCTCAATCTCTCTCTCTCTCTCTCTCTCTCTCTCTCTCTCTCTCTCCCCACCTCTCCCTCTCTCTTTCTCAGTACCCCCTGATCCACCCTCACTCCCCGCTGCAGAACACTCTTGGGAAGCAGAAGCCGGAGCTGGGGCCCGCGGCACCACCGGGACCAAGGAGGGGGTCCGGACACCTGGCGCCCCGGCCAGGAGGGAGGTAGCTCCGGAAACTCAGGACAAATCCCGGCGTCCGACCCGCTCCCCGGCCCTGCCCACGCCGCCCCCTTATCTCTTCCTGCCACCTTCCCGTGCTTCCTCTCTGGAAAAGCTATCAGCACTCTCGCCTGCCTCTTTCTGCTATGGGAGCCACGGCAGGGGACCGCCCCTACCACGAACTTGGAGGACTCAGTCTTCCCATTTGGACCGCGCTGGAGGGCCACGCCCCTTGAGTAACAAGCCACGCCTCCCCCGTTGCCGGTCCTTGCCTGTCCTTAAGGCCGAGCCCCTCATTAACCCATTCTTTCAGACAGAAGCTTGCCCATTAACTCCCTCTAGCAGGCCACGCCTCCTTCCCAATGGCGCATTCTCATTGGCCACATCCCCCGCACATCCTTCCTCATTAGCCTGCTCTGGCAGGTCCAGTCCTTCCCAAGTGGTCCACTATCTCAAACCCTAATTCTCCCCGTCGGCCAGCCATATCTGACCCCTCTCTTCATTGCTTTCCCGGCAAACCCTGCTCTCTGCTCAACCGCGCACCTTCTCCATTGACTCCCGGTAGCGAGCGGTGACTTTCATCCTGACCACACCCCTACCCCATTGGCCTCTCCGACCTGTAGACCATGCTTTCCTCTAGTCCTGCAAACCCAGCCTGAGTTCCCCAGTGCCTCTGTGCCCCACTCTTCAGGATTGTCTCATGATGCCATCCCACTTCGTGGGCACACCCTCCCCCACACACCCCTCACAAACGATCCAGACACACTTGGTCCGGTCACCGATAACAACGCACATGGCTGTAACCTCCCTCGAAAACGCTCTCCTTTGGTGGCCGCAAGGCCAAAACGCTGCTCGTTAAGGGTCCTCTGGGACCTACCCCAGTGCCTCAGTTTCATGTCTGTGCAAGGCAAGGCATGGACGATCACTCTGACCTGACTCTGCCCGTTGGTGGAAGTCTAAACCACTAGAAGAGTTGATTCCAGAACGCTGTATGCTTGTAGACTAGATCTGGTTGAATGTGTGTGATTAGTTCACTTTATCCCGTGTGCACATGGTTATGTGTGCTGTGTATGCATTCACATGCCTCGTTCTATCTACTGAGGCCAGAGGACAACTTGGGTGATTTCCCTCCTCCCACGTGTGGGTCCCGGTGACCCAACTCAGGGTTGGGGACAAGTGTCTTTACCCCTGCCCATCCATAGCCTCGGCCTTACTGCTTCTCCGTCTGAACGCGCATATTCGATGATGGCTCTAAGGGCAGACCTTCCTGCTGCTCCTTACTGTGCCACCCGCGATTAGTTTTCAGTAACGTATGAGAACGTGGTTCAAAGGTTCTCAAGTTCAGCGCTTTATCCCACAATGATTTCCTGAGTGACACTATGCATATTGTCCCAGCCCTGGAGACAAAGGAAACAGACCAGGCCCTGGCCTGGCAGGGCCTGTAGTTTGACGGAGGGAAACGGAGTGATTAGATAAAATCATGATGACTCCAGCCCAACTGTGAAGAGGACAGGCTGGAGATAATCTGACGGCCACGACGCGCGCACTTGGTTGTTTTTTTTTTTTTTTTTTTCATGGACAAACTCAGTGGGAAGACTGGGACAGAGCTCCTCCAGGCAGAGAGCGTGGCCACAGGCAGGGGCCCTGGGGCAGGGGGCGGGGGTGGGGAAACGCTGCTGCACTGGCTGTTGAGAAATGCTGGCGGGCAGTATGTGAAGGGGAAAGACAAGGGAGAGGCTGTGGGCAGCTGCAGGGGTCAGTCAGGGAGGGGAGTGGGGCTCTTAAGAACCATTGATGGGGAGCTGGAGAGGTGCGCAACAGCATAGAGCGCGGGCTGCTTCTCTAGAGGATCCAGGTTTGGTGCCCAGCGCCCACACGGCTCCTTACAATCAGCTCTAACTTTAGTCCCAGAGGGTCTGATGCCCTCTGCTGGCGGCTGTGGGCACTGCACACGCATGGTGCTCAGGCACACGCACAAAACACCCATCCACATGTAAAGGTTTTTAAATGCAAACAAGTCGAAGTCTTTTTTTTTTTTTTTTCTTCCTGAGACAGGGTTTCTCTGTATAGCCCTGGCTGTCCTGGAACTCACTCTGTAGACCAGGATGGCCTTGAACTCAGAAATCCGCCTACCTCTTCCTCCAAAGTGCTGGGATTAGCCTGGCAACTGAAGTCTTTCTAACCTCAGCATTCAGGAGGTTAAGGCAGGAGGATTGCTAGTTTAAGTCCAACCGAATTACTTAAGGATTCTCTATTTTTTTTTAAAAAGAGATTTATTTATTATATGTAAGTACACTGTAGCAGTATTCAGACACTTTTTCTTCTCTCTCTGGCTTTGCTTGCTCCAGCCCTGCTTACTCCGACCCAAAGATTTATTTATTTATTTTATGTGAGTACATTGTTGCTGTCTTCAGACACCCCAGAGGAGGGCATCAGATCTCATTACAGATGGTTGTGAGCCACCATGTGGGTGCTGGGATTTGAACTCAGGACCTCTGGAAGAGCAGTCAGTGCTCTTAACCGCTGGCCCATCTCTCTAG
Organism: Apodemus agrarius; assembly: GCA_964023405.1. Taxonomy (NCBI): domain Eukaryota; kingdom Metazoa; phylum Chordata; class Mammalia; order Rodentia; family Muridae; genus Apodemus; species Apodemus agrarius. Next base: position 4,144,124 of record OZ030005.1, on the reverse strand, counting down.
CCCATACTTAAGGATTCTTTTTTGTTGTTTTGTTTTTTTGTTTTTTCGAGACAGGGTTTCTCTGTATAGCCCTGGCTGTCCTGGAACTCACTCTGTAGACCAGGCTGGCCTCGAACTCAGAAATCCGCCTGCCTCTGCCTCCCAAGTGCTGGGATTACAGGCGTGCGCGACCACTGCCCGGCTTTAAGGATTCTTAAGAAACTAAAGTGTCCAGTCTCTGGCTCCCCTGGGATGGGTAGAGTTGGGACATCCTTTTCCAGAGCCAGGCACAGCTAGAGGCAACTTGTTCTGGGCTGAGCCCAAGAGCCTTGGAGCCTCAGGCTGTGGAGCAGCGGAGGAATGTGGCCAGGAGATAGGCAAGTCCCGGCTCTGGGCTGGTATGTGGGTGAGGCCAGCTTGGGAGCTGGGAGGAGCCGAGATGGCTTAGCAGAGAGGGGAGCTTGGGTTGAGTTCCACTAGATAAGACAGTGGGGCTTACCTGCCTGTGACAGAAAGAGAGCATCCAGGTAGACACGGTGGCTTGAAGAGGCTGAGGCAGGAGGATGGTTGCGAGCTTGAATCCAGCCTGGGGTACGTAGTGCAACCGTCTCTGACTATTCCAAGAGGAATGCTGTGCACAGGGATGTGCACTTGGTATCCCGGAACTCCGGAGGTGGAGGGGGGAGGACCAGGGATTCAGGGCCAGGCTGGGTTAGAGAGACCCTGTCTCAGAGAGAAGGGAGTGCAGACTCCCAGGCCCTGCCCACTCCCAGCCCCCTCCCGGTGACTGCGCTGTGCCCTTCTGCAGGTGCATGCTTACATCATCAGCTACCTGAAGAAAGAGATGCCCTCGGTGTTCGGGAAGGAAAACAAGAAGAAGCAGCTGATTCTCAAGCTGCCCGTCATCTTCGCGAAGATCCAGCTGGAGCACCACATCTCCCCCGGAGACTTTCCTGACTGCCAGAAGATGCAGGTGGGGGTCACTCCAAATGGGGAGGCGGGGTGTTGAGGGGAGAGTTTCCTGGGGCTTCTGAGAATGGAGCCTGGAAGGCTGGAGGGCCGTGTGGCGTCTCCTCCAGGGGAACCTGGCTTTATGAGTTAGGGTCACAGGGTGCAGAGAAAACCTGTAATAGCAGTTAACATGGAAGTTACTTTTCCCCCTTATTAAGTCACTAGAATATACGTAGGGCGGGAGCCTGGGACCTACTGTATTTCTCTTTTCCGTGCTTGCCCATAACCAGGAGTTCTCGTGGTATTAATGGCGACAGGAACTCCCGTCATTGTGCCTGCATTCCAGACAGCAAGAAGAGCGGGGGGGGGGGGGGGCTGGGCAATGGCTCAGAGCTTAAGAGTACTTACCGCCCTTGCAGGGGTCCTGGGTTTCGAGCCTCACACCCACACTGAACTCACAACCATCTGTAACTCCAGTGCCAGGGGACCCAATGCCCTCTTCTGACCTCCACGGGAACCAGACACACAGGTGGTGCACACAGGCGCACACACAGGCAAATCACGCCCATAAAATAAAGATAAATATCTTAACATAAGAAGAGAGCAAGGAACTAGACAAGGTCCTGTAACCGAAGCAACTGGAAGGTAGAGACAGCAAGATCAAGATCAAGAACTCAAGGAAGTCTTAGCTACAGGAGTTCAAGGCTAGCCTGGGCAAGGAGAAAGTCTCTCTCTCTCTCTCTCTCTCTCTCTCTCTCTCTCCCTCCAAGACAGGGTTTCTCGGTGTAGCCCTGGCTGACCTGAAACTCACTCTGTAGACCAGGCTGGCCTCGAACTCAGAAATCCGCCTGCCTCTGCCTCCCAAGTGCTGGGATTACAGGCGTGCACCACCACCGCCCTGCTGAAAGTGTCTTTCTTTAAGGACACTGCATTTTACTTTAACGGAAATGGTCCAAGTTGTAATGCCCAATATGGTAGCCACCGACCACATTAAAGCTGAATTACATTCAGGTCCGTTGACCTGTGCCCATTAGTCCCAGTGCGGGGGAGGTGTGCAAAGGCTGGATGACGACAAGTTCAAGGCCAGGCAGGGTTATACTGAGAGTTCTAGGCCAGCCTGAGATGAGCTGCATGGGCAGGCCCTGTTGATAGCTAGCAAAGACAAGAGGAGCAGGGGAGTTGGCTCAATGGTCAGGAACGTGCGTGCTCTTTCCGAGGACCCAGGGTCAGTTCCCAGAATGAACGGTTCATATGGCGGCTCACAGCCGCCTGTAACTCCAGGGGATGTAACTTTCAGGGGAAGTACTCTTCAGTTCTCTGTGGGTTCCTACATATAGGCGGTGCACACGAACTAGTGCAAGCACACGAACAAAAAATAAACTAAAAACAAAAAAACAAAAAAAACAAAAAAAACAAAATGGAACTATAGATTAAGCTACCTTACATAACCACATGCAGCTTGTGGGTACCGGATTAAACTGGGCAATGCAACTTGTGCTTAAAGACAATTGGCTGGAACTTAGTCACATGGCCAGCTGGCTGTCCTGCATGCAAGAAGTGCAGCCTTACCTGTCGGCAGGCTGGCTCTCAGGTGATTTAGCACACCCAGCTACTCGGAAAGCTGAGGCAGGAGGATGACAGATTGAAGGCCAGGGTTCACACCCTATGAAGACCATGTCTCAGTTTCAAAGGAGCGCAAGAGAATTGGTGGTACATACATGGTTGTGATGACATTTGTAAAGTGAAGGCGGAGGGTAGCCTGGGTTAGGCGAGGCTCTCGGCTCAAAGGGGGAAAATGTTAACCAGGATTGGACTCATTAGCGAAAGCGTATCTACCTAGACTCCGCCCCCCAGTAGGAAGCGAGGGCGTGGCCTTGTGGTCGCTCCCCTGACCTGCGCGCTTTTCCATTCCTCCCCTTGCCAGGAGCTGCTGATGGCGCACGACTTCACCAAGTTCCACTCGCTAAAGCCGAAGCTGCTGGAGGCGCTGGATGAGATGCTGACCCACGACATCGCCAAGCTTATGCCGCTGCTTCGGCAGGAGGAGCTGGAGAGCGTCGAGGCTGGCGTGCAGGGTGGTGCGTTTGAGGGCACCCGCATGGGCCCCTTCGTGGAGCGGGGCCCCGACGAAGCAATAGAGGACGGCGAGGAGGGCTCAGAAGATGACGCCGAATGGGTGGTGACCAAGGACAAATCCAAGTATGATGAGATCTTCTACAACTTAGCGCCCGCCGACGGCAAGCTGAGCGGCTCCAAGGCCAAGACCTGGATGGTGGGCACCAAGCTCCCCAACTCGGTGCTGGGGCGCATCTGGAAGCTGAGCGACGTCGACCGAGACGGCATGCTGGATGATGAGGAGTTTGCCCTGGCCAGCCACCTCATTGAGGCGAAGCTGGAAGGCCACGGGCTACCCGCCAACCTACCCCGCCGCCTGGTGCCGCCTTCTAAGCGACGACAGAAGGGCTCTGCTGAGTGAGACGACAGCCCGGCCGGCCGGCTCACCCTGCCGCTCTGCCCCGCTGTGGCTCCACGGCTCCAGCTGGCTCCACGGCTCCACGCAGATCCCTGCTCTGGCCCGCTCGCCCTGCCTGCCCACCCTGCCTGGCTATGAGGACTTGAGGAGGAGCTTCTCTTCCACACCAGACATTCAGTGAAAGCACTTATAGAGGGGGGGGGATGGGGGGAACGGGGGGGGGACGGGGGGAGGAACAAACCTTCTCTGTCCGTCCTGCACACCTACACCTTCACATACACAGGGGCTTATCACAGAAACACCCGCAGACATCCATCCATCATTCATATAAAGGCCTTTTTTATTTCTTTTATTTTTTGAAAGCGTCTCACCTAACCCAGGCTACCCTCGAACTTCTTACGTAGCCGAGGATGACCTCCAAGTCTTCATCTTGCCGGCTTCACTTTCTGCATGCTGGAGTTTGGCACGAACCACCATGCCTGGTTTATGCAGCCTGGGGTGTGAACCCAGGGCCTCCTGCAGGCTAGGCAAGCACTCTATCAAGCGAGCTACTCCACAGCCCCCATCCAGGTATTTATTGAGCACTTATTGTATGCTGGGCCCCGGTGGAGCCAACTCTCAGGAGTGTGACATCTACATAGTCACACACAAACACGGATACCAGCAAGACCCCTTTTTCTAGGTAAGCGGCTACTGTTACTCGGCCAGGCCAAGGCTCCCCACTCTGTCTTCAAGTGTCAGACTCATTGGGGGTTCAGAGCAGACACCTGGCTTCCTTGTTCCTCTCACGGACCTCTCTTTTCGCTTTCGTACCCACAAATCCTAAATTCTGACCACATCCACTTCACAGAGGTTATGCAGCAGATAGAAAAACCGCAACTTCCCAGGTCCTTCGAGAATGGTTTCCACACCCCTGAGCCCATAGTCTCCCCGGCGCGGGATTGGGGACCGACGTATCCGGCCCCTCTGTCCACCTTCAGGTCCTGTCTAAGCAGAGTCCCTCTCAAAGGCAGAGACCACGGGGTGGGACTCGGAGATACTTTCCCAAAGCCCAGGTTTTCATGGATATCCTGGGGGTCTGGGAGTTCTCGGTGCTATAGCCTTTCCTCCTCTCTACAGGGACCTCACACACTTTATGTCTTCACCACCTTACTACACGAGCCTGGTGGGAGACAAAAAAGATGGGGGAGGTGGGGTGGGGACAGCTAGAAGGGACTGGAAACCCAAGAGTGTCCCCTAACGGGGCCAATGGAGTCAAAGCTGCTGCTTGTGTTGCTGTCAGGCTATCTTGGGGCGGGGACCCCTAAGGAAGAGGCGCCTGGGGGACTATCCTGGCTCTCAGGGGCGGTGCAGTTTCTGACTCAACTCTGCGCTGACTCAGTCTCGGGCTGGGGGCCAGTCCTGCATATTTTCCGAAGAAAAGTTACTCAGTGCCCTACCCACCCTTGGGACACCCCTCCCTCCCGCCTTCCGCCTTAGGGCCTGGGAACCCAGTTCTGGGCGTGGACGAGGGCCAGTGGCACTTTGTGTACAGTTTACCCTGAGTCTCCAAAGCACCTTCCAGCGCGCACTGACGCGAACCTAATGCACCAGAGCAGACCCTGTAGCCCGAGGCCACTGGGTCCTGGAGGAGGAGGGATTAGTGAGGGAGTGCACAGGGCACAGACCCGGCCCACACCCGGTGCAGCCTGAGACACGCTGGCCTGGAGAGCCTCCCGCCCACGCATGCCTTGCTCCGCAGCCCTGGGCGCCCTCTGGTGGGAAGGCAGTCAGTGACTCAGGCCAGGCCATCACCGCAATACCCTGCCCAAGGATGCGCTGAGTTCTGCTTGTGACCCTGGCAAGACTTTCTCCTGCCTTTTCCCCCCCACCCCCCTTTTTTTTTTCTTTTCTTTTGGGAGTCAGGAACAGAGGTCCATTTTAATTCCAACATGCCGCCGCAGGCCAATCTGAGCCTGGGGCGCAGTGTTTGCTCAGGTCTTTAACACCAGCACTAGGTAAGCAGAGGCAGGTGGTAGTGGATCTGCGAATTAGAGGGGCAGCCTGGCCTACAGAGTGAGTTCCAGGACAGCCAGGGCTACACAGAGAAACCCTTTCTCGAAAAATAAACGAAATGTGTGGCGTGGCCAGGGCTGCAGCTCAGCGTTAACAGTGCTTGCCCTGCTTACACGGGGCTCAGTTTCTCACCCTTAGCATGACCGGAAAATAAAAACAAAACCCTTTTGTCGATCTCTTTGGACGACTACCACTTTCCCGGGGCCTGGGGGCCGGGGGCCGGGGGTGGAGGCAGTGGTAGTTGGCTGGCACTCAGATGCTATGTGCCAATATTCAAGGTCTGGACCTTTAAAGAAGTTTACTCTTTACTTTCATTTACGTGTGTGTTTGAGTGCATGCATGCACCGGTCTGTGGATCCCAAGGAGCTGAAGTTACAGCCGTGTGCCACTATGTGGGTCCTGGGGATTGAGGTGGGGGGGAGGGGGGGCTCTGGAAGAGCAGCCAGGGCTTTTAACAGCCGAACCATCTCTTCAGGCCACACACTCAGCTTTGTATGTTAAGTTTAACATAATAATCTCTCCAGGCCAAGTACTCAGCCTTTTTTTTCTCAAGTCTCGGGATCTCAAATTCAGGTCCTTATCATTTCCCCAGAGAGCTCTCTTACCCGCTGAGCCATTCCCAGCCCTTGTTTTTCATTTCGAGACAGTCTCTCTACCCTGAACTCGTTCTGCTGTCCAGAGTGGCCCATGAACTTGCCATCCTCCTGCCTCAGTGCCTCTTGAGCAGATAGGTAGGGTTAAAAGCCTGGTCTACAGAGTGAGTTCCAGGACAGCCAGGGCTACACAGAGAAACCCTGTCTCGAAAAAACCAAAAAAAAAAAAAAAAAAAAAAAAAAAAAAAAGAACAGCACTACCCAGCTAATTTTTTCTTTTAGTGTGTGTGTGTGTGTGTGTGTGTGTGTGTGTGTGTGTTAGTTCCTCTGGCATGCTCTCAGAGTCCCAGCAGGTGCTGACATCATGGCCTACGGCGGCCAGATGTACCAGGCGTTTGCAGTGGATAGGAGGACCCACCTGCCACCCCAGCTCATTCTCTGTTCTCCACTGCCAGCGTTCCCTCTCCTCCTTCGTGCCCTCATGGCTCTGTTCCTCATCTGCCTGTCCCCACGTCCACTTGTCTGTCCCTTCCCCAAGTCCACACTACCCTTGCCTCCCCCAATAAACCTTTACACTAGATCGGTTTTATGGTGTAACTTCTCGGGGGTGCACCTTGGCCGGACCCTCCAAAAAAACCATAAAACCTCCTTGCCACATTAGATTTCAGACCAGCGTGTAAGCATATATGCACAGCATGCCGGGGGAAGGCTGAGGACAAACTGCCTGCAGACGTTGGCTCTTTCTTTCCATCACATGGGTTTGGGGATTGATCTGAGGCTTGGTTAGCACAGCCTTTACCTACTGAGGTATCTCGGCAACCCCACGCCCAGCATCTTCTTTAATAAAAAAGTTAAAGAAAACCTGAACTGGACTCCACCCCACGGCAGTTACAGTTTGGGAAAGAGGGGTGTCCTTCAACGGCACAGGCACTGGTCAGCTGCCTCTGATCTAGTCACCAACTTCACTCATGGGTGGTACAAACAATCCTAATAAATCCAGTGTGTCACGAAACTACTACTGTAATCAGTCTGGTCTACAGAGTGAGTTAACAGACAGCCAGGCTACACAGAGAAACCCTGTCTTGGGAAAAAAAACCAAAAAATTTAAAAAAGAAAAAAGACAGGGCCGGGCGGTGGTGGTGCACACCTTTAATCCCAGCACTTGGGAGGCAGAGGCAGGGGGATTTCTGAGTTCGAGGCCAGCCTGGTCTACAGAGTGAGTTCCAGGACAGCCAGGACTACACAGAGAAACCCTGTCTCGAAAAACCAAAAAAAAAAAAAAAAAAAAAAAAAAAGAAAAGAAAAGAAAAAAGACAGGGCCGGGCGGTGGTGGTGCACACCTTTAATCCCAGCACTTGGGAGGCAGAGGCAGGGGGATTTCTGAGTTCGAGGCCAGCCTGGTCTACAGAGTGAGTTCCAGGACAGCCAGGGCTACACAGAGAAACCCTGTCTCGAAAAAAACAAATCCAAAAACAAAACAAAACAAAACAAAAAACCAAAACAACAACAACAACAACAAAAAAAAAAACAGCTGAAAGAGATGATTTAATCCTTTGCCAAGACGTAAAACTCTCCCGGTAAAACTACACGTTATCAAGATGGTCGCAAACAGGAAGTGCGTCACAAGCACGTCACTCGAGTGGTGCCCGTTCCAAACCGGATACCGGAGCTTGAGCGACGAGGCTCTTCCTTTTAAGAAGATGGCTGCGGGTAGTGACGGGGGCGGTGGGAAGCGCGGCTCGAAAAGCCAGGCGGACTCTGGCTTCCTAGGGCTGCGGCCCACCTCGGTGGACCCGGCTCTGAGGCGGCGGCGGCGGGGCCCCAGAAACAAGAAGCGCGGCTGGCGGAGGCTCGCCGAGGAGCCGCTGGGGCTAGAGGTAGACCAGTTCCTGGAAGACGTGCGGCTGCAGGAGCGCACGACCGGGTACGTGGGGCGGGACTTCCGGCGGCGTGGTGCGAGACGGAGCGCGACTTCCGGCTCGGTGCCGAGGCTTCTCAGTACCGCCTGTAACAAGCTTGCAAAAATTCCAACAAAGTTTAAGTTTTCTTCTAGCTTTTCCCCCCTCCACTTTGAAACAGGGCCTCACTAGGGAGCTCCGGACGGCCCGGCACTCGGGACGTAGACAAGGCTGGCTCCGAACTCGTTTCCTCTGCCGCCCGAGGGCTGGGATTAGTAGCCTTTTGCTACAGAGTTTGAATTTCAAGTGAAAGAGAATAAAGTACGCGCACCCCGTCGTGGTGCATTTTCAGTCCTGTGTGAGCGCGCCCGATGTAGCCCAAGAAGGACCCCCGTGGTGTGAGGAGCTGTGGGGATGGGCCCAAAAAGTTAGACCCCGTTCTAGGAGGAGGGTCCGTTTACCTTTCCAGCGTTGCTCTTTGCAAATAGTCTGCATTTTCACCCTTCAGTGGCTTGTTGGCAGAGGCCCCGGACGAAAAGCTCTTCTTCGTGGACACCGGGTTCAAGCGAAAAGGTGAGGCGCGCTTTTGTGGCGTTGTGTGCTGGGGACTCTCTTTGAGTCTTGCGTCCTGTGAGATCTGCACCAATGACGTCATTTAAAGCAAAACAATTCGTTTTATTTATTTATTTTTTTCGGAAAGAGTCTTGCTATGTGTACCATATTGTACCCCAACTTAGATCTGCGCACCTCTGCCTCCCGAGTGCTGACAAGAAAGGTGTGCACTACCACAGGAGGCTAGCGAGGGTGGGCTTCAGCGTCAAGGATTTCTTTGAATGGGTAGGGAATACGCCTCGGATGGTTGAGAAAGGCCACCTGTGGCCGGGCGGTGGAGGCGCACGCCTTTAATCCTAGCACTTGGGAGGCAGAGGCAGGCGGATTTCTGAGTTCTGAGTTCGAGGCCAGCCTGTTCTACCGAGTGAGTTCCAGGACAGCCGGAACTACACAGAATAACCCTGTCTAGGAAAAAAAAAGAGAGAGAGAGAGAGAGAGAAAGACCACCTGTTGTTCATTTCCTTGGGTTTTATTGAGCCGTGTCCTTCAGCTCCCCCCCCCCCCCCAAAGAACACGATAGCAAACATGATGACCCACAACTTTAATCTCTCTTGAGTTCGAGGCCAGCCCGGTCTACATAATGAGCTCCAGGACAGCCAGGGCTACCTAGTGAGACCTTGTCTCAAATCAGAACAAAAGGATCGGTTTTAGCCAGTAGGAAGGAAGCATGTCTTGGCAAGACGGCTTTACTCCTGCCAGAACTTGGGTTTGGACCTGCTGGGACACGTAGACAAGGGCAAGTTAGGGATTGCTTTGATGAGTAATGGGGTTTCCACCAAGGTGGCAGAAAAACACTCAAAATGGGAAGCCTGGTTCAACGGGTACTGAAAACAAGCCGGTGCAGTCCAGAGGACAGCCAATGGCATTACCTCGCCGACAGCCGGGCAGTGGAGTATGCACAGCGTCTGTCAGAGGGATCCTGTTAATGAAAATACGGCCTTAGGTCAGGAGAATCCAGGGAAGCTGCAGGGGGACTCGGGGGCCTTTTGTTTTTTTAAACTAATTTTTACGTTACCATATAAAGTAATGGGTTCCATCCACCTCACCCAGGCCAGTGTGTGTAGTTTTTTTTTTGTTGTTGTTGTTGTTGTTTTTTGTTTTGTTTTTCGAGACAGGGTTTCTCTGTGTAGTTCCGGCTGTCCTGGAACTCACTCTGTAGATCAGGCTGGCCTCGAACTCAGAAATCCGCCTGCCTCTGCCTCCCAAGTGCTGGGATTAAAGGCGCCACCAACGCCCGGCCCAGTGCGTGTAGGTTTAAATCTAGGTTCTCTGTGCAAGGGAAGCATGGTGCTTACCATTCTGAGTTTGCTCACTTTGGCTTAATTCAGTAATTTCTAGGTTTTGTTTTTGTTTTGAGACAAAGTCTCTCTCTCTCTCTCTCTCTCTCTCTCTCTCTTTCTCTTTTGGTTTTTCGAGATAGGGTTTCTCTGTGTAGCCCTGGCTGTCCTGGAACTCACTCTGTAGACCAGGCTGGCCTTGAACTCAGAAATCCGCCTGCCTCTGCCTCCCAAGCGCTGGGATTATAGGCGTGTGCCACCACCGTCTGGCAAAGTCCTTTTTTATACCTAGGCTATCTGAAAGGTCACTGTGTGGCCTAGGCTGGCCTGGAACTCACATCCTCTTGCCTCAGCCTCCCAGGTCGGAGCCAACAGACGGAGCTGCAGAGTGTTATCCATAAAGAAGATAGCATTCACTTTTTGTCTTTTTGGTCTTACATTCACTCTTAATAGTGCTCGCACAGACAGCATCTAGGATGTGCCCTGGCACGTGTGTGGTCAGAGGCAGCATGTCCTGTGAGAGTCAGTTCTTCCCCGTGTTCCTGGGGTTGGCCTCAGGTTGCAGGCTTGGTAGCTTGAGCCTCGCCGCCGCCCCGCCTTGCGGTTCAGCACTCAGGGTCTCACGGCCTGTGCTGCTGCTCTTGTTATTCGCAGTGCAGGATCGAACCCAGGGTCTCGCGTGTGTTCCTCAGGCACTCTTATGCCCTGCTCACTTTTTGGAATTAGGTTCTCTCAGTTTAGCTCAGGCTGGCCAAAGACTCGGTCCTCCTGCCTCAGTCTACAGCGCTTTAGTGTTTCAGCTGTGCTCCACTGCACCCCGCCCCTTAGCATGCTCTGCAGTGTCTGATGTTGTCCTGATGGGCTTTGGGAAGTAGAAAGCGGAGTGCTAAGAGACGGCCGCAGCTTGAATCTCAGTGCCCCTGCATGCCTGCCGTCTTCCCGGCTAGTTCTGAGGGCCTTTCCCTGCTTTGTCTGTGAGTCCTTCCAGACAGGTCTGTCTCCTGCTGGCCTAGGTCGTGGTGGGTAGGATCTGGGACTCTGGGTTCTTAATCCAGGATCTTCCCTCGTAGGTGACAAGATGAGTCTGGGCCCCTTAGGCTGCATGCCGCATAACCTCAGCTGAAGGCCAGCAGGCCCTGGTTGGCCTGAGGTTGGGGACTGGTTTCTGAAGGGAGGACGGAGGCCTGAGGTAAAGTCTCTTCCCCTGCTGCAGAGCCAAGCAAGAAGAGGACCTGGGCCCAGAAGAAGTCACAGCGTCTCCAGAAACCCCTCCGGGCTGACCTTACCCTTGAGAATCATTCTAAGATCCCCGCTCCCAAAGAGTGAGTCCTTCAGCCCTGGCCCCAGGAGGCTGTGAGGAGGTGCAGTGGCGGGGCAGTGGGGAGAACAGACTGGAGTATGGCTGGGTCTCTGGAGACTGGTCTGGAGGATTCGGCCCTGGTGCTAGGGCAGCAGGGTAGCCTGACCCAGCCGGGGGGTAAAGAAGGTGCTGGACGTCGGGTCAGCCCTGGGAGAGGGCAGGCTTGTAGGCCCGGCTGCCCTGCGGTGAGTCTGGGGAGCTCTGGTGTTCGGAATGCTCAGGTCTAACTGTAGTAGTGGGTATGAGGTTCTGGGCTGAGCCAGTCGGCAAGAAGGCTCTGCTGGGGGGCAGGAGAAAGGCTGTGGGCAGCAGGAGCAGCCGGGCCGGAGGGGCTCCTCGTGCCCACCCTGCCTGACCAGTGCCGCTCTTTCCTTTCCCAGCATCCTCGCACACCAGGTCCCTAATGCCAAGAAGCTCCGGCGAAAGGAGGAGCTATGGGAGAGACTGGCCAAGCAGGGGGAGCTGCCCAGAGCTGTGCGCAAGGCCCAGGCCCGGCTTCTCAGCCCTCCTGCACCGAAGGCCAAGCCTGGACCCCAGGACACCAGTGAGCGACCCTTCTACGACCTCTGGAGCCCAGACAGTGAGTGGCTGCTCTCGCAGATGGGCCTGACTGGTGTGGGCAGTTGTCCATGTCACACGCTGTCCGAGAACGTGGCGCCCAAGGGCATGCTCTGCAGAAGTTGGCAGACTTGCAGCAGGAAGCCTGAGGTCTTCAGTGCCATCCTTTGCTGCTTTGGGGCTCCCCCTCAGTCTTCGGTTTCCCCCACTTGTGAAGTCCCATCTGGGTGTGGTTTGAGGGGTCTGAGCGTCTTCTTCCCTTCCTGGATTTCAGTGTCGTCTTTAGCAGTGTGGAGGGACTGGTAGGGTCCCTGGGGCACAGACCCCCTTCTCTGCTGGAAAGCTCAGTGCACGTGCTCTCCTCTCCCTGCAGACCCTCTGGACACACCTTTGATTGGTCAGGATGCATTTTTTCTGGAGCAGACCAAGAAGAAAGGCGTGAGGGTAAGTTTGCATAGGCAGGCAGTAGGGTAGGGAGGGCATGGTCCCCGTGCCTGTCATCCTAGTGGCCTGTGTCTCTGTCCTAGCTCCATGGTGACCCACCTTGAGAAGGTGACCTCACCTCATTGCCTCCATTCCTTCCTCAAACTGTAGAGTGTGGTTGACAGCCTGTGTGGGACACTGGGGAGCGGTGGGTCAAAGAGGAAATGTGCCACTGCTGGCACTGTGGGTTGGAGGTTGGTTTGTGGCTGTCGTTTTGGGCTCTAAATGTTCGCTGTTTGGAGCCAGGTGCTGTGGAATCTTAGCATTTTGGGGGCGATGTGTTCTTCCTCTGGGGCTGGAAGAAACCTTGGCCTTCACACCCATGTGTTGTGTGTCTCCAGGAAATGAGAGGTTAGGAGACAGGCTTCAGGGTGGCCAGAAGCCAGCACTGGAGAAAAGCTCCTGGGGCTGGAGACCTGGAGGAGCAAGCCAGCCAGCCATAGGCAGAGCAGGGCCAGAGACCCAGGCAGCCGAGGGGATGCAGTGGGCCCAGAGTCCCCATGTGTGCATGGGGAGCAGGGTGCCAGAACTCAGGGGACCGGGTCGGGTGGTTTGGACTGCTGGGGAACCACTTAGTATAGGGCCTGCGCCAGGGATAAGACTGGACGGGGTGGGCAAGAGAGCTTGACGTAGAGGACACTCTGGCCACATGGGGTTTCTGACGTGAAGATCTGTTCCTCGTGTCCTCTGGGGGCCCTTGGACCATGCGGGCACTGGAATTGTCACCCCTACTTTGCTGTGACAGCAGAAGGCCTACAGCACAGCCGATGTGACAGTGTGCCAGGGCATGTAGACCATCTAGACCAGCATGTCACATGTGTTTGCAAATGTTGCATGCCCCCCACCCCCCACCCCAAGCTGAGTAGAGGTGACGCGCCCCTCTAATCCCAGCACTCAGGAGGCAGGAACAGAAGGCTTTCCAGCCTAGCCTAGAGTGAACTCCAGGACAGCAGGACTACACAGACAAACCCTCTTGAAAAAACAAAAACCAGAAAAAAGAGAAGCAAATGCTGCCCCCTGTCCCCCGTGGGTGTGGCAGGTTGTAGGACAGGCCTGCAAAGCCCTCCTGTGGAGAGCTTGCTGCCTCCAAGGACGGGCGTCCCTGTGCAGGGGTGAGCTCCTGTAGGTGGCTGGCTGACCTGTAGGCTCTGTCCCGGCCTCATGACCTGAGTCCCTGCACCCAGATGGGAGAGCTGCAGTGTTTGGTTCCTGGTCCTTTATATCTCCACAATAGAACCGTGAGGCAGGCTGGTGGGCAGGTAATGAGGGACCCGTGCTCTATGGGGGAAGGGCCTGGTATTGGCCTCCAGTGGTGGGGGGCCAGGCGCAGGAAAGGGTATGGGGCGGAGCCTTTAGTGGGACTGCTCTCTTGAGCCCCGCCGCGTCAGGCCCCGGCCCTGTACAGTCTCACTGGTCTCCGGCGTAGGGGTCTTAGGGGTACACTGACGGCTCGTGGCATGGAGCTCACCCTGCCTCCCTGCACTTACCTTCCTCCAGCGGCCACCACGCCTGCACGTCAAGCCTTCCCAGGTGCCTGCAGTGGAGGTGATTCCCGCGGGAGCCTCCTACAACCCAACCTTTGAGGATCACCAGGTTGGTGTGCAGTGGGTTCTTGGCCTGCTGAAGGTGTCACTGTCTGGAGCCCTTGTTCCCATTTGCCCTCCCTGGGAGTTCTCCCCTTACCTCAGGCCCCACCTGCCTCCTTCCCTGGAATTTGTCTGTTCAGGGACCAGACCGTCTGTCTAATCAGAACCCAGCGTGGTGTGGGTGAGAATAGCTCAGATGTCTCCACGGGCTCTGTCTCGGCTGGAGCCACGAGCTGGACCAGTGCTAAGACCCGGGCATGGGGTGGATCAGAAGGGCAGGCCTGGTACTAGATTCACCCCGAGCTCTCCCCTCCGTCCAGGCCCTGCTGAGAGAGGCCCATGAGGTGGAGCTGCAGCGTGAGAAAGAGGCAGAAAAGCTGGAGCGACAGCTGGCCCTGCCCACCTCGGAGCAGGCTGCCACTCAGGTGAGCCTCAGCCACCGCTTGCTGGAACCCGCACCCCCCCAACCCCCCCCCCCCATGGCTGACCACCCTGCTCCTCAGGAGTCCGTGTTCCGGGAGATGTGTGAGGGCCTGCTGGAGGAGTCCGACGGTGAGGATGGGCCCGGCTGCGCTGAGCAGCCAGCCGCTGATGAGGGGGCCACGGAGACCTCACCCGCCAGTGCCACCGGTCCTGAGAAGAGGATGGAGAAGAAGACGGAGCAGCAGCGGCGGCGCGAGAAGGCTGCTCGCAAGCTGGTGAGCACCCTACGCTGTGACCGCACACGGGGCCTCAGACAGAGCTGGGGGACGACAGACAGCTGCTGAGCAACCCTGTACCAGTCCCGTGGCTCTGTGAGGCCCTGGGGGAGGAAGGCCTCGGCAGTGTGGCTCTGTGGGGCCCTGGGGGAGGAAGGCCTCGGCAGCGTGGCTCTGTGGGGCCCTGGGGGAGGGAGGCCTCGGCAGTGTGGCTCTGTGGGGCCCTGGGGGAGGAAGGCCTCGGCAGTGTGGCTCTGTGGGGCCCTGGGGGAGGAAGGCCTCGGCAGCGTGGCACTGGGCTGAGCTCACCCTCTGTCCACAGCGGGTACAGCAGGCTGCACTGAGGGCAGCCCGGCTTCAGCACCAAGAACTCTTCAGGCTGCGTGGGATCAAGGCCCAGGTGGCCCGGAGGCTGGCAGAGCTGGCCCGCCGGAGGGAGCAGCGGCGCATGCGGCGACTGGAAGAGGCTAACAAGCCCCGAAGGCTGGGGCGGCTCAAGTGAGGCAGGGCTAGGGCTCCAGGCCATGGAGGGCTGCAGGCTGTGGTGTTCCTTTGTCAGCCCTGTGAGGGCCAATCCTGAGTGTCCTCACCCTGTGCTCCGCAGGTACCAGGACCCGGACATTGACGTCCAGCTCAGCTCCGAGCTGGCCGGCTCGCTCCGGACGCTGAAGGTACTGCCATGGGGGCGGCGGGGCGCTGTGGGGACCCTGTGCCCAGTGATGATGACCATCCTTGCTCCCCGTGCCCGCTGGGCTGTGGGCGACACCATGGCTGCCCTGGGCTGGGCCAGTGGGCCATCGCCTGGGGCCTGAGGGCACAGGGTCGGGGTGAGGTGGGGAGGGCAGGTGCTAGAGTAAGCCCCTGACCCTCAGAAGGTCTTTGTCACAGCCTATGTTGTGTCCATCCCTAGAGAGTCTCCTCAAACTGTGCACATCTGGGGCCCAGCCTAGCATTGGGGCTCCCATGTTTTGCAGCTGTGGCCTCTGTGACTTCAGTACAGCGCAGAGTCCCCGGAGCTCAGCAGGGTGTCCATGGGGCACTCTGGAGGCTTTGGGAACGTGCTGAGCTCTGTCTGAAATCTGGCGCTATCTAGGATCCTGATAGTCTCCCTCCGTCTGCCCCACAGCCAGAGGGTAACATCCTCCGAGACAGGTTCAAGAGCTTCCAGAAGAGAAATATGATTGAGCCCCGGGAACGAGCCAAGTAAGCTGGGCCACAGCGGGAGGGCGGGGAGGGGGGCACTGCCACACCCTCCACCCCGCCCCATGATGCGGGTGCTCACCACAATCCCCCTCTCCAGGTTCAAGCGCAAGTACAAAGTGAAGCTGGTCGAGAAGCGGGCCTACCGGGAGATTCAGTGAGTGAGGCCCGCCAGCGTGCAGCGGGCTCTGAGCCAGGGCCAGCTTAGCCCTCTTCCCCGTGGAAAGCTGCGGGTGTCGGTCCTTCCCAAACCCCATGACTGCTCAGCCAGTGGGCCCAGGACTCTAGAGTTAGGGGTGAAGGGGATGCCTTCAAACCCAAAGGGGCCTTCAGTGAGAAGGGCAGAAGGGCGGAGGGCACCTCCCCTCTCCACCTCAGCTCTGCCCTCTGCCCTCTGCCCTCAGGTTGTAGCTGTGCAGGTGTCGGAGCTCCGCCCTCAATAAAGTGCTGGGACCAACATTGGGGTCTTGTTGTTATTTTCTTCTGCCCAGGACTTAGCACAGCTCCTCTCACCACAGCTGCCTTCATGCTGACTATGTGGAGACCACAGCTCTGCAAACAGTCCACCTCCGGCCACGCCCCCAGCCCCTCCTGGGGGGTTCTAGGCGGGGCTCTACCACTGAGCCACGCCCACTTTCTGTGGATCCTGAGTTCTTCAGTTCCTTCCCATCTTTGCTTAGGTTTCAGATCTCACTGTGGTCTCCATAACCTCTGTCCTAGTGGAAGTTGTCCTAGTACTGTCTAGCCCCTGTCACTCTTGGCATTGTTTATCTTCTTAGAACTTAATTATTCTTTTTGTAGTTTTTGTTTGGGCGGGGTCTCGTGTAGCCTCATACTTTATGTAACTGAGGGTCACTCTAACTGGTCCTCCTGCTTCCTCCTCCCAATTCTGGGAATTCAGTTTAGCACCACCACACCTTGCTAGTGTGTATAGTTGGTGCAGTTTTATAATTTCAGCTAATCTCAGAACAGTGTCTATAACCAGTAATTCATTCGCCCAGATGTCACACACTTGAGACCTTCATGAAGCAGAAAAGCTAAGTGACTTCATTCCAATAAGTGTCCAAGATCAAGCTTTTTAGGGGATCAGTCCCTCTTCTCTTCCTGTTTAGAGACACCTTTGGAAACAAACCAAGTTTATGTTTGTTTTTCTAAGATTTATTTATATGAGTACACTGTCGCTGACTTCAGACACACCAGAAGAGAGTGTCAGATCCCATTACAGATGGTTGTGAGCCATATGTGGTCTCTGGGAATTGAACTCAGGACCTCTGGAAGAGCAGTCAGTGTTCTTAACCACTGAGCCATCTCTCCAGCCCCCAAGTTACATTTTTAAAGGGAAAAAGTGGAGCTGGAGAGAGTTCAGTAGTCAAGAGTGTTTACTGCTTTGGCAGAGGACCGGGGTTCAGTCCCTACCCCGTATTGCTATCGGCTCCTCACGGCCACATGTAAAGTTAGGTTCTGGGGCTAACTTCTGGCCTCTTATATTTGTGTGCATACAAACAGTCTCAGGCACATACAGCTTTAAAGTTCTGGTCTTATTTCTGCTATGACACATATTGCTGGCTTCAAACTCCTGGAGATCAGCTTGCCTCTGCTGGAGTCAGACGTTATACCACCACAGCTAGCCCTAAGGTGCTTTGCCTGCATCTGTGTCTGCACCCCACGCCTGGTGCCCACAAAGGTCAGAAGGTGGTACCCTGGCAGAGCAGCCGGTGCCCTTAGACACTGAGCTGTCTCTCTAGCCCCGAACCTTCATTTAGAAAGAAGCTAATAAAGAAGCTTGAAGTCCGACTTGTTCTGTTTCAGGGACAGGGTCCCATGCAGCGAGCCCCAGCTCACCTGAGAGTCCGGGTCCTCCGGCTTTCATGCTGTCAGTGGAGCTGCTGCCTGCACTGCTTGGCGTGTGATGGGTCAGGCCGGTGCCTCATGCTCCCGAGTGCTCGAACAGTAGATCTTGCCTAGCTCATCAAGTTTTTTATGTATATAAGGTATTGAGGTCTATACATGTATACAGTGTATCTTGATCATATTCACCCTCATTCCCCGAAATCCTCTGAATCGCTGACCCCGAGGGCTGGGCTGGCAGTGTTCCGGAACCTGGGGACAGTTGGTCCCCTGCTGATAGGCATGCAAATGGCCCTCAGTGGTTAGAGCCCTCTTCATACAGTCGTAAGCCTGCTTGCTTGAGCAGTGACATCACTGGTTATTTTATTCAAAGAAATGTAAAAGCCCCACCCCACCACTGAGTCAGTCGCTTTCCAACCCTATTTTGCACTAAAAGCACAATTTCAGCAAGCCAAAGATAAATGTGTAGCCAGGTGTGTTCTGTGGACTTGAGCGCATACCCATCTGGTAGCAAATGCAGTCACAGTTATGCAAGGTAAAGACAGTTTAATCATTGTGGGTCTGAGTCAAGTCACGAAATAGCACTCCTCGGTCATAATACTTTTAAAATTGCAGAGATATATTCATTGTATCAAGCAACTTTTCCTGATGATATACATGCATCGATTTCTGATACTGTCTCTCCAAGAACCATCTTTTAAGTCCTTAGAAGAATTATGCAGGCAGAACCCATTACTCTCCACACTGCCAAAGGTTTACTCAGCGTGACTCTGTTTCTCTAGGGCCATGTCCCAAAATGCCACGTGTGGAGGATCTCTAGAGAGAGAGAAGAGGGTTTACAGGGGAACCAACCCAGAAAGCCCCCTGTGCCGGCCTAGAAAGGGGTCTCCAGGGGGACCTCTCACCCCCACTGTGCCCATTCAGAAAGCAGCTCTGCCCTGTGCATCTTTCTAGGGTCTGCTACTTGCTGCAGTGGGATTTCTCTTCAGAGGGTAAGAGAAGGGTAAGACAATCCAGCCAGAACTTCCCAATGGCCAGTGGCTCCAGAACGCTGGTTCTTGAACTCTGGAGTAGCTGCTGAAACTGGAGTTCCATGCAGCTGCCAGACATCAAGTGCTGTGAATCAAACATGGGTTCTCTGGAAGAACAGCCAGTGCTCTTAACTGCTGAACCATCTCTCCACTTTGTGTGTGTGTGTGTGTGTGTGTGTGTGTGTGTGTGTTGCTCATAGAAACCAAAGAGAAGGGCCTTGAGATATCCTGGAAGGAGGTGCAGGCATTATAAGCCACCAGAACGGAACTCTGGTCCTAAGATCAGCAAACATTCTCACTGCTAAACTCCTTAAGGTTGGGGCGGGGTCTCCAATAGTCCAGGTTATCCTTGGATTTCCTGGTCACAGTGGAGGGCCTTGAACTTATGATCCCCCTGCCTCCACCTCCTGAGTGCTGGAATTACAGATGTGCTCTACTGTGTTTTGTTTTATGAAAGATGCTGGGGTTTGAACCCAGAGCTCAAGGGAGCATGCTCCCAACAGCCACAGCGTTGAGACTTTTGTCTTCACAGGAAGACACAAATGTTCAGTATAAAAATACTGGAACCACTGGGGGAAAATGATAATGAATTTGCTGGAGTCCTGCTGCCCCTGCAACTTGGCACAGAGTTTGTTGATTGCACGCCAGAGTGGACGGTCAGTCTCACGCAGCACCAGCACACAAAAACCTCTGGCCAGCACACACTTCCTCCCATTCTCACAGTGCCAGGCCTTAAGCTTTCTCCCAGATCCCCCAGTTTCCTCACAGCCCCCAGGAGTGAGATCAGCCTGGGAAAAGGACTGTTTATTTCTCCCCACCTCCCCCCATGGTATCAGCAGGCTGCAAACGGGGCTGGAGAAAATGGCCCAGTCCTAATCGCTTTAGCACGCAGGTCAGTGACATGGGCAGCATCCTATGCGGTACTGGAGACACAGACAGGCTAATTCACCTCAGAAAGGAGCGCACGCATCCCTGCAGTAGGACCCAGGCTTGAAATTGGAACATGGGTTGGCAGCCTTGGGGCTGGGGGGGTGGAGGGGTGGGGGACAGTCTGGAGTTGGTAACCAGGCTGTCTCTCAGGTTGTTCTGATGGTCGTGCCACACAGAGCATGGGCCACTGCTGCATGTGGAACACTCATTTCCTGCAGCCTTACTGAATTTCCTGAGTTTGCCGTGAGGGGCTGTGCATGGCCAGGCTGCAGCCTCCGTGACCTCTACATCCAACCCATGCCATCACCCACATGGTGGTGCCCCAGTGGCCTCCTCTGGCCCCGAGCTTCCTTCCCGATTCCACTGAGCTCCTAGATTCCCCGGTTGGTTGTTACGGACATTCTGTGTCAGAGGCCGGCTGGAGACTCCTTAGGTACTTGGGAAGTATCACTTAAAAGATGTTTTTATGTGCTCCAGCAGCTTCCCGACCTCTCCTGCCCCCACCATCTGGCCCAGCGGGCACACACGCCGTTCTGTACGCCGCAGAGCATTCCTTTCTAGGACAGGAGAGAGGAAGAGGTGACAAGAATAGCCTTCAGGATAGGCTTTATGGGGTGTGTGGGAGTCTCCCCTTCACCTAGTTATTTTATAGTGCTTGCTCTTGTTTTAATATTATGATGTTCGTGTCCTGTAGAAACCTTTCCAAACATCATTTAAAAAAAGAAAAAGAGCCGGGCGGTGGTGGCGCACGCCTTTAATCCCAGCACTTGGGAGGCAGAGGCAGGTGGATTTCTGAGTTCGAGGCCAGCCTGGTCTACAGAGTGAGTTCCAGGACAGCCAGGACTACATAGAGAAACTCTATCTCGAAAAAAAGGAAAAAGAAAAGAAAAGAAAAGGCACGGAAATGTTAAACCACTGCGCAGTTCTGCCTGACAAGACCCCATCTACAGCCCAGAAACACTCTGAGAAGACTGTAACATTCCTGACAGGATTCAAATCCACCCCTAAGAGCTGCTGCAAACAAGACCACAAACATCCCAGGAGGAAACTACTCCGAGGAATGGAGCCGGCTATGTAGAAATACAGCGGACTGTGGTCACAGGAAGACATTCTTGGTCCTGGTTGCTCCAGAGATCCCACGGCCTATGGCTCCTGAGTGCGGAGACTGAAGGCATCCGCCACCATGCCCAGCCAGAAACATGTCTTGACTTTTTTGGCAACCAGGCATACACTAAAAAAGGAAGATTCATGATGGCTACCCTCTGGAGAGACAGGTGGCTTACTAACCTCCGGGAAAATCAGTATAGACTACAGGGAGAATGAGTTAGCTGACTCCTAGAGTCCCAGCTAGAACATAGGGACTGGAGGCGTGGCTCAGGGGTAGAGCCCCTGCCTAGAATCCCCCAGTGAGGGGCTGGGGGCGTGGCTCAGCAGTAGAGCCCCGCCTAGAATCCCCCAGTGAGGGGCTGGGGGCGTGGCTCAGGGGTAGAGCCCCACCTAGAATCCCCCAGTGAGGGGCTGGGGGCATGGCTCAATGGTAGAGCCCCGCCTAGAATCCCCCAGTGAGGGGCTGGGGGCGTGGCTCAATGGTAGAGCCCCTGCCTAGAATCCCCAGTGAGGGGCTGGGGGCGTGGCTCAGTGATAGATCCAGGTGCTGGGAATTGAACAAGTGTTTTCTGGAAAAGCAGAAAAATTCTCTTAACCTCTGAGCCATTATCCCCCAGTGAGGGGCTGGGGGCGTGGCTCAATGGTAGAGCCCCGCCTAGAATCCCACAGTGAGGGGCTGGGGGCGTGGCTCAATAGTAGAGCCCCGCCTAGAATCCCCCAGTGAAGGGCTGGGGGCATGGCTCAGTGGTAGAGCCCCTGCCTAGAATCCCTCAGTGAGGGGCTGGGGGCGTGGCTCAGTGATAGATCCAGGTGCTGGGAATTGAACATGTGTTTTCTGGAAAAGCAGAAAAATTCTCTTAACCTCTGAGCCATTATCCCATCCTTGAAGTATTTATGCTGGTTCGTGGGTTTAGAGGCTCAGTCAGTGGGGAGGTCATGGCTGAAAGAATAGTTCAGGCAAGGTGACCCGGAAGCACAGAGAATGAACAATGGAAGGAACCAGGACACGCTCTGGAGATGGTTTCTCCAGCTGGGCCCCACCCCCTAACCTTGCCCACCTCCTAGATAGCAGTCATACGGTGAACCCATCGGGATTCCCGTGATGCACGGGGTCAGAGCCCTGGGGGGCTCTAATCCAACTGGAAACTCCTCACAGATTCACCCTGAAGTGTGTTTTATTTTATTCTTTGTTTGTATGGGCACGTAGAGGTGTCACAGGACAGGACAACTTTTGCAGGAGTCAGGTCTTCCACTCTGTGAGTTCCAGGATTTGAACTCAGGCCATCAGGTTTGGCAGCAAGCACCTTTACCTGCTGAGCCATCTTGCAGGCCCACCATTGAGATTAAACTCATACATCTTAAAACTACTTTGCTGAGTGAGAAACCAAAGGCCAAGTATCTGAGGATCCCATTTGTAGGACATGTACAGAGTGGGCCGATCCACAGGGGCAGAAGTTATGGGTGGAGAGATGAGTCCCTCCTACACACACACACACACACACACACACACACACACACATTTCCTCCGACCCCAATAACCACAGCCATTGACTCTTCTGTTTCTGAAAAATTTGCACTGGAGTAAGAGCCAGTTTATTTTTAGCAGGAGAGAAATCGAAAGTACGGAGCAAGGCCTGCCGCTGGCGTCTGAAGTGGCCGTGTTCGTTCAGGATTCCCTCCCTGGGACAGTGGGGAGTGGGCAGAAGAGTCCTCAGAAGCTTCCATACCATACCCAGACTAGAGAGATAGCTCAGCAGTTAAGGGCACTGACTGCTCTTCCAGAGGACAGGGCAGCTTACAACAGTCTGTTAACTACAAGATCTGTCACCCTCACAGACGTACATGCAGGCAAACCACCAATGCACATACAATAAAAATAAATAGTTGTGGGGTTTTTTTGTTTTTATTTTTTGTTGGTTTTTTGTTTGTTTGTTTTGTTTTTCTAGACAGGGTGTCTCTGTGTAGCCCTGGCTGTCCTGGAACTCACTCTGTAGACCAGGCTGGCCTCAAACTCAGAAATCTGCCTGCCTCTGCCTCCCAAGTGCTGGGATTACAGGCGTGCGCCCCCACGCCCGGCTAAAATAAATAGTTTTTAAAAAGCCTCCTTTTTTACAGTTCAGTCTGTTGCAGACAAATTAAATACAGGAATGTTACATACAGGTGAGCTGAGGAGCTCATGGTCTAGCCTGGGCTACACAGCAAGCCCCTGATGTGTGCGTGTGTGTGTGTGTGTGTGTGTGTGTGAGAGAGAGAGAGAGAGAGAGAGAGAGAGAGAGAAACAGCACAAAGTGGCTGGAAGACACTGTCTTCTGGTTGAGGAGGTTACCGGGGGGAAAGGGCAATGGTGTTTTGCATATGCTCACAGCTTGTCTAGGCAAATAGCTCAGGAGGGCTATCTGCAACCCAGTGGGTGCCTGCAAGACCAGCTTTCATATTCGTTTGAACAATCCTTTTCTTTCTCTAATCTGATCCATTTGGCTATTTCAGACACCAGCTTTCCTTGCTTTAAAAAATAGAAGGAAGCCGGGCGTGGTGGCGCACGCCTGTAATCCCAGCACCCGGAAGGCAGAGGCAGGTGGATTTCTGAGTTCGAGGCCAGCCTGGTCTACAGAGTGAGTTCCAGGACAGCCAGGACTACACAGGGAAAACCTGTCTCGAAAAAACAAAAAAAAAAAAAAAAAAAAAAAAAAAAAAGAAGGGCCGGGCGCTGGTGGCACACACCTTCATTTTCAGCACGTGGGAGGCAGAGGCTTAGTGACTACACAGTGGGACCCTGTTCAAGCAAAAAACAAAAAGGCATATTACTGTTATCTGTGTGTGTGTGTGTGTGTGCGCGCACACGTGTGCCTGTGCCTGTGCCTGTGCCTGTGTCCGTGCATGCACCTGGAGAGGCCAGCAGAGGCATCAGGTCTCCCAGAGCTGGAGTTACAAGGGTCTTGTGCCGCTGCTGCCTTGGTTTCTGAGAACAAAACTCCAGTTCTTTGGAAAGGCAGCAAGCCCTCCCAATCGTGGAGCCATCAATCCAGCCCCCAGTCTTGCCGTTTGGGCCCTAATAAAGGGGCTGGAGAGATGACTCAGTGATTAAGAACACTGGCTGCTCTTCTAGAGGACCCTGGTTCAATTCCCAACACCCACATTGTGGCTCACAGCCATCTGCAATTCCAGTCTCAGGTGATCCACTGCCCTCTTCTGGCCGCCACTAGCATTGCAGCTATATGATACACATGTAAAAGCAGGCAAAATATACACTTAAAATAAAAGTAAAATCACAGCTGGGCAGTGGGGGGTGTACACCTTTAATCCCAGCACTCAGGTGGGAGAAGCCAGTTTTCTGTCTTCTGTCTATAGAGTGACTTCCAGGACTATACAGAGAAACCCTGTTTTGAAAAAAAAAACAAAACCCAAAATCATTATCATCGTAGCATATGTTCAGAAATTTTTTTTGACAAGAAAAAAAGGCGGGTAGAGCGGGACGGTGGTGGCGCACGCCTGTAATCCCAGCACTCTGGGAGGCAGAGGCAGGCGGATTTCTGAGTTCGAGGCCAGCCTGGTCTACAGAGTGAGTTCAGGACAGCCAGGGTTATATAGAGAAACCCTGTCTGGAAAAAAAACCAAATCCAAAACAAAACAAAACAACAACAACAACAACAAAACGGCGGGTAGTGTTGCATAGATTGGGTGTGGAGTCAAACATCTGCAGTCCTAGAACCTGGAGATAGAGGCAGGAGGATGAAAATTTCAAGGTCCTCCTTGGCTACATAGTGAATTCAAGTCCAGGCTAGGTTACATGAGATCTGATTTGAGGCTGGGGGTGGGGTTGGGGAAGCGAGGAGAAGAGGCGAAGGGAGGGAGAGCGGAGGACAGAATGAGTTGGGTGTGTTTCTGCAAGAGCGAGACTCCCATGTGGCCTCGGATGGGTGGGGAAGGGACAGGGAGCAGATGGCAATCAGAGACGAGGACCAGATCCTACAGAGAATGCTGACCTTCCCTGAGGACTTTGTCAGTGAGGAGAGAGCGAGCTGTGGCCATTATGACCTGGCGCCCTCTGGTGGCTGTGTTGGGGACCAGGCAGGCCTCCAGTCCTACCACTCAGGAAAGGCTGAGGCCGGTGGATCTGAGTTTGAGGTCACACGGTTACATATGTGATGGTCCCATGCCGTCCGAGCACATCCGAGACTCTATAGCTATTTCTATGCTCTCATCTGTTTTTTTAAAACTATTTTGACTATTTTTATTTATATGTATGTAATGTGTGTGTATGCGACATGTATACAGGTGTCTGTGGAGGTCTTGGAGGCGGAGTTACAGGAAGTTGTGAACTGCCCGACGTGGGTGCTAAGAACTGAACTCAGGCCCTCTGGAAGAGAAGCGAGTGCTCTTAACCACGGAACCAGCTCTCCAGCCCCTGTTTTTTGTTTCATTGAGACAGGATTTCACTGTGTAGCCCAGACTGGCCTGTAGCTCACAGACCTCTGCCTGCCTTTTTGAGTGTCGGGATTAAAGGCGTGTGCTGCCATGCCCAGTTTTTAAAAATAGAAAAACTGTGACTGGAGCGAGATGGCTGAGTGGGACTGCTCTCCCAGAGGTCCTGAGTTCAACTCCCAGCAGCCACACGGTGGCTGACAACCGTCTAGTGGGATCCGATGCCCTCTTCTGGTGTGTCTGAAGAGAGTGACAGTGTACTTATATACATAAAATTAATTAATTAGTTAATTAATTAATTAATTAATTAATCTTTTAAAAAAATAGAAAAAAGCCAGGTATGGAGAGATGGTTCAGGGGTTAAGAGCACTTGCTGGTCTTCTAGAGGACCTGGGTTTGATCCCAGCACCCAAGAAGATTCACAACTGTCTGTAACTCCAGTCCTAAGAGATCCTATGACCTCTCCTGGGTTCCTTGAGCACAAGGCACACCCACGGTGCATACACATATATGCAGGCAAAACATCCATACATTTAAAAATAAAAATTAAAAAGTCTTGAAAAAATAGAAACAATAGCAACAACAACAAAAACAGGCGGTGGTGGCACACGCCTTTAATCCCAGCACTTGGGAGGCAGAGGCAAGCAGATCTCTGTGAGTTCAAGGCCAGCCTGGTCTACAGAGAGAGTTCCAGGATATCCAGGGCTACACAGAGAGATATCCTGTCTTGAAAAACAGAATGAATAGAAAAAAAGAATAAAAATATCTTTAATAACACCTATTATATGATTTGTGTGAGTGTTCATTGAGTGTGTATGCATGTGTGTGTACATCTGTCTGTGTATGGTTTGTGTGTATAGATCAGAGGTCAACGTCGGGTGTCTTTCTCAGTTACTCTCCACCATATTTGTGTTTTGAGTTGTGTTGTGATTCTGAGGATCGAACCCAGGACCAGACACATCCTGAGCGAGCACTCTGCTCCTGCTCTACTTTGCTTTTTTTTTGTTTTTGTTTTTGTTTTGTTGTTGTTGTTTTGTTTTTTCAAGACAGGGTTTCTCTGTGTAGCCCTGGCTGTCCTGGAACTCACTCTGTAGACCAGGCTGGCCTCAAACTCAGAAATCCGCCTGCCTCTGCCTCCCAAGTGCTGGGACTACAGGCGTGCGCCACCAACGCCCGGCTCCTGCCCTACTTTGCAATCCCACCCTCGCCCCCCACCAGTGTCCCTTTTTGGGACGGGGTCTCTTACTGAATCTAGAGTTCTGGACTTGCTTAGGCTGGGTGGCCAGCTAGCTCCAGGGCTCTCTGCTTGTCCTGCCTCCTTGGTGCTGAGGTTACAGGCACCACAGCAAGCCTGGCCCTTGTGTCAGCATGGGGTGTCACACTCAGGACCCTCATGTTTGTATGTGGTCAGCACTTCACCCGCCGAGTCACCTCCCTAGACCCTGTGCATATGATCTGGGGGCTTAGGAGGTTATGTTGCCCAAAGGATGTAATTTTACAACAGTTAAAATTAAGTTTTTTTTTTTTTTTAAACAAGCCATTTTGTATTAGTTAGGATCTTAACTACTGTGAACAGACACTATGACAAAGGCAACTCCTGTAAAGGAAAACATTTAGTCGGGGCTGGCTTACAGGTTCAGAGGTTCAGTCCATTATCATCAAGGTGGGAACATGGCAGCATTCAGGCAGGCATGGTGCGGGAGAAACTGAGAATTCTACATCTTCATCTGGAGCCTGCTAGCAGAATACTGGCTTCCAGGCAGCTAGGATGAGGGTCTTTTTTTTTTTTTCCAAGACAGGGTTTCTCTGTGTAGCCCTGGCTGTCCTGGAACTCACAACGTAGACCAGGCTGGCCTCAAACTCAGAAAACCGCCTGCCTCTGCCTCCCAAGTGCTGGGATTAAAGGCATGTGCTACCACTGCCTGGCTAAAATGAGGGTTTTATAGCTCATACCCACAGTGACACACTTACTCCTACCAGGTCACACCTACTCCAACAAGAACACACCCTCTAATCCTGCCACTCCCAGGGCCGAGCACATGCAAACCATCACATTCTATTCCCCAGTCCAGAGGAGTCTACGTGGACCATACCTAAACATAACATAATAAAAGATACATTTAGCCCAGCTTCTAAAGTCCCTATACTTTATAGCAGTCTCAACAATGTTAAAAGTCCAAAGTTCCAAGTCTTTTCTGAGATTCATCCAGTCACTTAACTGTAATCCGCAAAGCAAGACAGGAAACCATCCGGGCAAACTCCAAGCCCTGCACCCATGGCTGATGTCAAAACGGTTTTCAGATCTCCCCAGTTCCTTTTTCATCTTTGTTGGCTGCAGCAGACTTCTTTCTCCTGGGCTGGTTCCACTCCCTGTTAGCAGCTTTCCTCAGCAGATGGCCCACGGCTCTGGCATCTCAAACACCTTGGGGTCTCCAAGGCAACTTCAATGTTATGGCTTCTTGTTCCAATGTCTGGGATCCACACATGATCTTCTGGGCTCCTCCATAGGGCTGGCGTTGAGAGGCCCCAACTTAATAATAATAAGACCCTTAGCAACTAGCCCAGCTCAGGAAGACTTGTTTGTTAGTCGTTGCCTAAGAAACCGTTGCAGCACTCCCAGCTCCAGGAACTAGTTCATCACAGTGTTGACACACCCGGTGTTTTGCTCAATGCCCCACCACACAGTGCTCAAAAAAGTATTTGTTCAAGACAATGAATAACTTTCTGTTAATGCATGAACTCTTGTTGAACTTCCCTGTCCCTTGTGGTTTTTGCCTTTATATACCCCTGACTTCAGTTGCTAGGAGTCGAACTCCTCTGCCCCTGCCAGGGTTATGAGTTTGGCCCCAGTGCACAAGTTCTCTAATTAAACCTCATGCTGGTTTGGATCAAGAAAGGTCTCCTGTGAATTTTGGGGGCGTCGTCTTATCCCGAGACTTGAGTGAGGGTCTCCCTTATGGGGGAGGGTCTTTCAGCGTCACTTCTCCAGCTCTGCCCTCTGTAACACTCTAAGCTCAGGTTGATCTACTCCACTGCTGCTGCTGTTCTTGGTGATCATCCCCCGGTACTGGCATCTCCAACACACTGGAGTCTTCTGCTGCAACGAGGTTTCACCAATAACCTCTCACAGGCTCTCTTCATGGCGCCAAGCCACAACTCCTTTGCACAACCCCTTCAGCCATGAATTGCAGCTGAGGCTGCACCTTCACCAATGGCCTTCCACGGCCTCTCACAGTGCCGAGCCTCAGCTATTCTTCATGACGCCTTCACGCCTTCAAAACCAGTACCATCTGGGTGACTCCTACACATTACCAAGTCCAGCTGCAGCATGAGGTGCAACCTTGGCTTTCTCTGGAACACAGCTTCCTTGTGCTCTCAGAAAACACTTCCCTGGGCTGATCATGTACAAACCATCACACTATTTTATTTTAAAGAATGTCCTGGGCTGGAGAGATGGCTCAGTGGTTAAGGGTACTGACTGCTCTTCTAGAGGTCTTGAGTTCAATTCCCAGCGACCACATGGTGGCTCACAACCATCTGTAATGGGATCTGACACACTCTTCGGGTGTGTCTAAAGTCAGCGATAGTGTACTCATATATAAAATAAAGAAATGTAAAGAATTTCCTGCTGGGTAGTGGCGCATGCCTTAAATCCCAGCACTCTGGAGGCAGAGGTGGGCAGATCTCTGTGAGTTGGAGGCTAGCCTGGTCTACAGAGCAAGAGCAAGTTCTAGGACAGCCAGGGCTATCTTGGGGGTGTCGTAGAATCCCTGGACTGGGGGAGACAGCTCACTGGGAAAAGTGATTCACTAATTTTTGGGGGAGTGTGAGGACTAGAATGGGCATGGAGATCTGCCTGTGACCTCAGCACCCAGGAGGTGGACTCCGACCCCAGACCAAGCTGACTGCTAAACTAATGGAATGAAAATGCTCTGGCTTCAGCCAGAGACCCTGCTTTAGTGTGTGTGGCACGGAGCAACCGAGGAAGACACTCAGTGTCAGCCTTGGGCCTCCACACGCCTGCATGCATCCATACACACGCCACACACGTGTGGAAACGGATAAGAGACTTTCCCACCCTTCCCCTCTTGGCACGGGGCTTTGGACCCATGACCTCAAACGGACCAGGCAATCACTCTTTTTCCCATTAATTAATTAATCTTATTTTCTTTACATCTCGATGGCTGGCCTTCCTCCCCATTACCCCTCCCTCTTCTTCTCTGAGAGGGTGGACCCCCTGGGCGTCTCCCCCACGCCCCGCACATCAAGTCTCCGCAGAGCTGGGGGCATCCTCTCCCACTGAGGCCAGACAAGGCCGCCCAGTTAGGGGACCCAGTTCCACAGCCGGACAACAGCTTTAGAGACAGCCCTGCTTCAGTGGCTGGGGACCCGTGTGGAGGCCGCTCTGCACACCAAGGACTCTGCTTTCAGAGCCACGCCCCCAGCCCCTCCCTGCCGCCACATCCTCAACTGACGCTGTTTGGCTTTTCAATGGGGGAATCTATCTTTTTGTTTGTTTGTTTGTTTTGTTTGTTTTTCCAAGACAGGGTTTCTCTGTGTAGCCTTGGCTGTCCTGGAACTCACTCCGTAGACCAGGCTGGCTTCGAACTCAGAAATCCGCCTGCCTCTGCCTCCCAAGTGCTGGGATTAAAGGCATACGCCACCACCGCCCGGCTGAATCTATCTTTTTTAAAAGGTTTTTTTTTTTTAATTTTATGTGTAGGAGTATTTTGCCTGCACGTCTGTATGTGGACATATGCATGCATGATGCCCACAGAAAGCCTGAAGAGATTATGAGCCAACATGTGGGTCCTGGGGATCAAACCCGGGTCCTCCGCGAGAGCAGCCAGTGCTCTTCACCCTGA
The DNA here is from genome assembly GCA_964023405.1 of Apodemus agrarius. NCBI lineage: Eukaryota > Metazoa > Chordata > Mammalia > Rodentia > Muridae > Apodemus > Apodemus agrarius. The sequence continues at coordinate 4,114,198 of OZ030005.1, read as the reverse complement.
GCTGTGTCTTCACTCCAAATCTACCTTCTTGTACATTGCTATTTTATTTATTCATTTCAGAGCACGAGGATGATTTATTTTTTTATTTTTATTTTTTAACCAGATTTACGTACAAATAATATTACAATTTACAATACAGTAATTTAAGAGCCAATCGATAACGATAAAAGCTTTATCCCGATATCGCTAACCTTATAAAAAACATAGCTATCTGTGGCTGGTAAACGGCACGCAGGTCCACATCCCAAGCCATCGCGATTCTCGTCCCTTCTCCTCCGGTAACCTCTGTTCCGCGAGGATGATTTATTACAACTTAAAAATAGGAACAACAGGTCACACAAACTGGAAATAGAAGGAGCTGCTCTGGGGAGGAAGCTAGGGCTTTAGAGATGGCTCAGCGGTTAAGCGCACAGCTTGCTTGGTCCTAAGTTCAATTCCCAACACCCACATGGTGGCTCACGACCCCAGGGCAGAACTCAGTGCTTTCACAGCTTGCCAGCAATCCAGGCACGGCGAACCTCCAGGGTGCCAGTGCCACAGACCTCAGGCTGAGCACCACGAATGCAGACTTGAGCTCTAACCTCAGAGTACACGAGACACACACTAGAGACTCCTTGTGGTGTTTTGGAAGCAAGAAGAGTGGAATCTGATTCCTGGAGTGCACGAAGACAGAGTACCCATAAACATACGATAAATAAATCTTTAAACCCCCAGCACTCCGGAGGCAGAGGCAGGCAGATTTCTGAGTTCGAGGCCAACCTGGTTTAGAGAGTGAGTTCCAGGACAGCCAGGGCTACACAGAGAAACCCTGTCTCAACAAAAACAAAAGAAAAAATGAGAGAGAGAGAGAGAGAGAGAGAGAGAGAGAGAGAGAGAGCCTTGCTCTCTGTAAGCAGTTACTTGATAAGGGTGTGTGTGTGTGTGTGTGTGTGTGTGTGTTGTGTGCTTGGCTGGCTGGGGTGGGGGAGTTGATTGCACAGTGTGTGCGTGTAGTGAGTATTCTCAGAGGCCAGACAGAGGTGTCAGAGTCCTTGGAACTGGAGTTACAGGGGTCGTGAGCGGCCATGCCGGGGCTGCGAACTGAACCTAGGTTCTCTACAAGAGCAGTCAGACCTCTCAACCACTGATCCATCTCTTTAGCCTGTGAGTAACTCTACAAGCCAAGTAAGTAGCTCCAGAAGTGGCCAGTGACCACCGGAAGTGGCACCAGAGCTGTGGATCTGTTTTCCTTTCAGTCCTCAAGATAACAGTGACTTGCGCTCAGATTTCTGGCTTCCAGGAGCGTGAGATGAGGCATGTCTGCAGCGTGAGCTACTAGGGTTATGGCCCTTTGTAAGGGCCAGTAAGCCAGCGTGTGTTGCGCACAAAGCAGACTTTTCCGGAAAGAATTGTTTTCCCTCCATATTGCAGCTGATTCTTGGAGGAAAAGCAGGAGCCAGGGGTGAGAGGGTTAAATCAGCACGTGCAAAGGCCTTGAGACAGAATGTGGCGGAGGTCCCTACGAGAACCTCAGTGGTCACTGTCACTGGGGTGTTGGGAGGAAAAGAGGGGCTGTCCATGCTAAGGCTTGTCGGGAAGCACAGGAAAACCCGAGCTGTGGAGCACTTCCACCTGACTCAGTCTGTTCCTTATTCTTCAAGACTGGCCCATTGCTCCTGTTCAGACTGTGATCGCAGGGCCCCGGTCCGCAGACGGAGAGAGTGGGGCACCGCTTTGCGCCCGGCGGAGAAGCCCAGGGAGGACACAGAAGGTGCCTGGCTATCTTCGCTGAGTCCTCCCCGCCACACACAGCAGATTCTGGCTCTGATTCTTCCCAGGAGTCCAAGCGCGCGCACACACCATCCTTTTAGGGAAATGCACTTCCAGGCCTCCGAGTCTTCAGTTTCCAATTTCATTTTTCTGTGGGAGAATCACAGCTCACCATCTGCACGCAGGGCGGGGTACTGGTGGGGAACCTGAGGGCGAGGTGGGAAAATGTCCTAATTTGGTTCCTAGTTGGTGGGGATAGGCTGTTGAAGTCAGTAAAGAAGTCAGGTGACAGATAACCATCTCTCCTGGTGAGACAGCCTTGGTGGAGGTGGGGGAAGGGTGGGCATGCCAAGCTGTTCATAGGGTGTGGAGGATAAGAAACTAGAGAGCGCGGGCTGGTGAGGTGGCTCAGCGGTTAAGAGCACCGACTGCTCTCCCAGAGGTCCTGAGTTCAAATCCCAGCAACCACATGGTGGCTCACAACCATCCGTAATGGGATCTGGCGTCCTCTTCTGGTGTGTCTGAAGACAGCTACAGTGTACTTACATATAATAATAAATAAATCTTAAAAAAAGAAAAAAGAAAGAAACTAGACAGCAAAACTTAAGTTCTGGGTGAATGAATATCTCCTGTTATTGAATCAGCTCAGCTTCCAGAGAGGAGAAAGTGAGGTTCAGGAACCTTAAACCCTTAAATCGTTTTGTCCATTTTACCTTTCTTTCCCCCTTGAGATAGATAGTCTCTCTATGTAGATCCGTCCGTCCTGGAACACTCTACACAGGCTAGACTGGCCTCGAACCCACAGATTTCTTCTTTCTTTCTTTCTTTCTCTCTCTCTCTCTCTCTCTCTCTCTCTTTTCTTTCTTTCTTTCTTTTTCTCTTTCTTTCTTCCTTCCTTTTTTTTTTTTTGGATTTTTTTTTTCCGAGACCAGGGTTTCTCTGTGTAGCCCTGGCTGTCCTGGAACTCACTCTGTGAAACAGGCTGGCCTCGAACTCAAAAATCCACCTGCCTCTGCCTCCCAAGTGCTGGGATTACAAGCGTGGGTCATCTGGCTCCCACAGAGATTTCTTGACAGCTGGCATTAAGGGGACCGCCGGGTTTTTTTGTTTTTTCATGTAGCCCAGGCTAGCGTCAAGCTCCCCACGTAGCAAGGATAACCTTGAACTCAACCCTTCAGTCTCCTCTTCCCAAATGCTGGGATTACGGCTCGCACCACAGCCTCCAGATAAGTTCTCTACCAACTGCACTACAGCCCAAGCCCCATTCCAGGACTTTCTATATACCCTTCGGCTGGAAGGCAGCAGGAAGGCGCAAAAGGAGGAGCTGCACGGTTTTGGGGGTACACTGGGGGTGTCTGTCTGTGATGAGACAGGCTGGGCCTAAAGCGCACACTGGGATTCCCAGTTTCGGTTTTTCAGACCTAAGGTCCATTTACTCTGAATCAATTAGGTTAGGGTCGGGGAGGAGCGATCCATCCCAAGAGCCCGTCTCCTGATGCGTGCCTCAGTTTCCCGGGCTCTGCCCCTCCCAGCCCCATTGTAACTGAACTTCAGTCTCAACCAGTTCTCCGCCTCGAGCCCCCGCCCTGAGGACTGAACCATTATGGCATAGAGAAGGGATAGCGTGGGGCTCTCAGGTTACTGGTCCCAGGGACACACGGTCTATGGAGACAACGCCGGATATCAAGAGAACAGCATGGAGTCTTGCGTTGAGGGTCGCGCCCGTGGCCACAGCCCCCGCCGTGCTCTAGAACCTCGGTTCTCGCGTCCCTCTGCTCCCCCGACGCACTTGGTTTGCTCCGGCTCCGGAGGGGCTGTGCGCACGGCCCCGCGCGTAGAGCTTGAGGTCCTCGGTGCTCGAGGGGATGCGACGAGCAGCCATGGCGCTCGCCGTTCGAGTCGTGTATTGGTAAGTTGCCCCCTTTCCAGCTCCCGATTCTTAGTGCCAGGGACTCCCTTTCGGCGCCCCAGCCTTTGTGCCGGCAGCCCTCCCCCCACTTCCCTGCTCCTCAGCCAGCATCTGGCGGCCGAGTACCGTGACTATTTCAGACGCGAAGGGAAGGATTTCCAAGCGGGTGGGACGGAGGTAACAGGGACTTGAGCCCGATCCCGGGCATCTGACATTCGAGTGACATCTCCCCAGTGAAAGAGGAAATCGATGCTTGGGGCCTCTTTGAACACGTGACTCGGCGCTGAGGGGGAAGGGGAAGGGGAAGGGGAAGGGTAGCCTCGGGTTTCTCCGGGGACCTCCCGACAGGCTGTTTCCCTTCCCCCTCTCCGAGCTGCACTGGGCTGGAGAAGGCTGAGGGCTGTCCTGCCGCCTTTAGGGAAGTCTAAGATACGGAGCGTAGTGTAGTTGGGGGTTGTCTCCTCGGCGCTGCCGGGAGGTCTGGGGAGGATGTCCTGCGCCTGGATCGGAGTGCGCGTTAACCGTGGTCGCACCTCCCAGTCTGTGCGTGAAAAAGGGCGAATCGAGCCACGGAGTGGTGTGGGTGCACGCTTTTAATCCCAGCAGTCGGAGGCAGAGGCAGGTAGATAGTTCCAGCCCAGCCTGGTCTGCTTGTTAGAGGCAGCCAGGGCGTTGTAGTAAGACTCCGTGTCCCCAAAGAAGAAGTAATATGGGCTAGGTTGTAGGGGTGAGGATGCCGCTCAGTGGTAGAGCGTTTGCCCGAAATGCACCAGGTTCTGGGTTCGGTTCCCAGCAACACAAATAACAAAACAAAACAAACAAACAAACAAAACCCCTTACTGTGGGTGCCGGGGCTGTTAACCTTAGTCCTTTTCCGGCCTCAGTTTCCCCTTCTGTAGTGTGAAGGGGGTGGTGGTGATGATGTTGGTTGGTCACCTGTCTGCGCTATAAGTGTGCCCCTGCTAGAGGCAGGTATAGAGAGGCCAGCTGTTTTCGCTTGATGGCTTTTTCTCTATCTGCATCTGATACTCAGCTGGCATGCAGTAAGCGATTAATAAGTGCTTGCTGAGTGGATTCCACACCCCTGCAGTCCCTTGAGGGCTCTCCAGCCCCTCCCTCTGGCTCCATCTTACCAGGCGCGCGGGGGTGGGGGTGGGGGGTGGGGGAATGGGGGGCGGACACTGAGGCTGGAAATGAGGCAGGGCCAGCCTGAGGTCTTACTGCCAGATAACCCTGTAACGTGAATTCGTGAATTCGGGTTCTCGGGTCTACCTAGCAGTGTGTGGTCCCCTCGCCTCCCCTCAACCTCCTCGAGGATCAGTCCCCAGTTCTCAGGATGGTTTTTCAAAAGCCTGCTTTGATACACCGAGGCCCCTGCACCAGATTCCAGGCACAAAGTGGTGGGGGACGAGAGGCTGGGGAGCGTTCGGGTTCCTGAGTGACAGCCAGCCGGGGGAGGGAGTGGGCGGGTGAGATTCCTCTGAGGCAGCGGTTGTCCTAATTCACTTTGCCTTTGTTTCCCTCCCGTCATCTCTATGCGGAGCCTGTGGGCTCTTCGCCCTCCCCTCCCCCTCCCCTCCCCCTCTCCCCTCCTCCCTCCTCCCTCCTCCGCGTCCGTCTTGGCTCTTTTGTTTGGGGTGGGCTTTCTTTGTATCTCGACATCTGCGTGTGATGAGCGTGTCGTCCCCTCTTTTGAGGGTCTCTGTCACCTCTGCATGCTCACCCGGATCCCTGTCTCTCTTGACCTGCCTCTCGCTGCCGCTGTTGCCCGCCTCCCTTGGGCACCTGGACTGCCTTGGATCGGTGCTGTCCCCGGTGCTGTCCCCGGTGGACCGCGACAACCCTGCTGCACTCACCTCACAGTGGCGCTTGAGGCTATAAGCCCAAGGTGAGTGAAGCAGGTGGGGGTGGGCACCCCATCGGGAGGGTTCCCGGGCCCGGCTGGCTGTGATAACCCCACCTCCACCTCGTACCCTCTTCCCAGTATCTCCAGCTCAAGGAGAAGCTAGAACATGAGTTCCCCGGATGCCTGGACATCGTGAGTCTTAGAATGGGCCCAGGATCACGCCGTGCTCTGTCTATCCCTTGGGACCGGGAGGCAGTGGGAGTGGGTCTCCCCAGTCCTCTGTATCCTTGACTTACGTTCTTCGCCCCCTGGGAGGTGATGATGGAGAGGGGATGCCTGAGAGGTCATCTGGGTCCCCTCCTAATGCCTTCTTTCCTCAGTGTGGCGAGGGGACTCCCCAGGTCACCGGGTTCTTTGAAGTGACAGTAGCCGGGAAGTTGGTGCACTCCAAGAAGGTAAATCCTGCCTCGTAGGGGGTCCGCGTGGGTTGGTCCGCGTGTGTGGAGATTGGTTCACCTCTCCTCTTTGCTCCTCAGAGAGGCGATGGCTTCGTGGATACAGAGAGCAAGTTCCGGAAGCTGGTGACCGCCATCAAAGCCGCCTTGGCTCAGTGCCAGTGAGCCCTAGAGGCAGGGTAAGGGAGACGGCTGGGGTGGGGGGTGGGGCCCTTCCTCGGGTTGTTGTACCTTTCCCTGTGTATGTATGGACTTTCTGAATGGAGAGTGGGAGATGGCTGGAGCCCGGGGGTCCCTGGAGCCCGGGGGTGGGGGCTGGGAGTCATACCTGGTAGGTTGCAGAATGGCGCTGGGGAGGGGCTGGGGGCAGGGGCTGGCCTTAGGTGCCTGCCCTTCTTGATTCGGGAATAGAAGGTGCTGAAGGAAGCCAGGCTTGTGGTTGAGGGCGTGGCTCAGTCGGTAGCGTGCATGCAGGAAGCTCAGACCTCCAGCTCCAACGTAGACAGTAATGCAGGGGTAAAGTGACTCGCGCCTGTAATCTCAGCACTAGGGAAGGGAGGAATGAGCATTTCCAAGGCTGAGACAGGAGGATTGCCATGAGCACGAGGCCAACCCGGAGCTCATGAGACCATGTCTGAACAGAACAAAACAGCAAGGCTGGAGAGTCGTCTTCGTGGTTAGGAGCACCGGCTGCTCTTGCAGAGGACGTGGGGTCGGTTCCCGGTATTGACAGGGTGGTTCATGATTATCGATAACTCCAGCTCCAGGGGAGCTGACAACCCCTTCTGGCCGCTGAAGGCATGGCACACACGTGGTGCACACATGCAGACAAACACTTCGTACACATAACGAAGGAAAACATGTAAGAAGTGGCGTGGTGGGAAAGGCCTGTGGTCCCCGCATGAGGGGCAAGAGTTCGGAGTTAGGCTTGGCTCCACAGTGAGTCCGACACCAGCTACAGCCATGCCTCCTGCCTGGGCTCAATGCCCAGCACCACGCGGTGGTTCCCAGCGCTTCCTAACTCCAGTTCCAGGGAATCTAATGTGTTCTTTTGACCTCCATGGGCACCAAGCAGTCAGGTTCTGACAGGCAAAACACTCAACACATAAAATAAAATGAATAAATCTAACAAAAAAGTGCTGTTAAAGAGTTTGGCCCTGGTCACCTTTGCCCCTGTGACACAACCTGGGGCCATGTGGGAGCAGGCCAAGGACGTGTGTCTGACCTGGTGTCTTCTGAGTACAGCCCTGTTCCCTCTTCACAGCACAGTCTCGGTTTTATTTTATTTTTGATTAGATGGGGGGGGGGGCTTGAACTTTCTGCCTCACACATGCCCTACCGCTGAGCCACGCCCCCAGTCCCTCACTGGGGGACTCTAGGCAGGGGCCCTACCACTGAGCCACACCCCTAGCCAATCACTGGGGGACTCTAGGCAGGGGCTCTACCCCTGAGCCACGCCCCCAGCCCCTCCCTGGGGGATTCTGGGCAGGGGCTCTCCCACTGAGCTAGCCTTTTTTTTTTTTTTTTTTTTTTTTTTTTAAATTTGAGACATTTCTGTTGGGTGTAAACGCAGAGGGGATCTTAGGGTTTCCTTTGGTTTTGTTTTGTTGCCAGGGGTTGCAGACGTACTCAAAACAGCCTCCTCTACAAGCAGGCAGTCCAAGTAGAGCAGTCCGAGCTAAGTTCTAGGTTCTGACTCCACAATCTAGAAGAGCCGTCCTTCCATCCTCTCGGCCTTGGTTTTAGCTCCTCTCTCTTGGCCTAGAATTGAATATCAAGTCCCGTTTCCCACGTCTGCTCCCTGCACGCTCTGCACGGGGAATCCAGTTAGAGTTTCAGCTCCGCCACAGGCGCGGCCCTTCCGTGAGAGCAGCACTTGGAGGCTGAAGTAGGATTGTTCCGGCTGTAGGAGTACAGTGTGCCGGCCACGCCCGGCCCGGCCTTCCCTTTTATAGTCCCCTCTGCCTCTCAGGCTGACCGTCCCCTCTCTTTTTTCTGCAGTCCTGAAAACTCCTGGCCGGCCTTCCTTGGCAGCCGCTTCATGACAGGAAGGACTGAAATGTCTCAAAGACCTGTGGTCTTTCCTCGATGTCCCTGCGGCCACCAAGTCAGGCCAGAGATGGATTCTGTGTGTGGGTGCCTCCCCAGAATCCACCTGCGCACGCACCCTGCCCGGCCCTCCCGCCCTCGCCCCTCTCCTCCTATCCTCACCTCTCTCATTCCCTCGTGTTTCCCACCCGCCCTCCTGCTTCGCTTTCCCTTCTTCACCCCAAGACCGTAAGAAGACGGGCGGCCACGTTGCCAGGCGGTCCTGGTTGAATAAAGGTCGGGAGAGGGAACCCGAGAGAGATGTGGTTTATTTTGGCTTGCAGTTTCGGGTCACAGACCTGGATGGGGAAGTCAAGGTAGCCGGGACTTGAGGAACCCGGTCACATTGTATCTGCAGGCGGAGAGCGGGGGCTGGGCGAACGGCCCAGCAGGCAAAGGCGCTTGATGCCAAGACAGAGCTGAGTTCAAGCCGGGCAGTGGGTGGTGGCGCACGCCTGTAATCCCAGCACTCGGGAGGCAGAGGCAGGCGGATTTCTGAGTTCGAGGCCAGCCTGGTCTATAGAGTGAGTTCCAGGACAGCCAGGGCTATACAGAGAAACCCTTTCTAGAAGAAAAAAACAAAAAAGACATAGCTGAGTTCAATCCTTGAGACCCACGTGGTAGAATGAGAGAACCGACTCTACTGAGTCCATTGACTGCTTTGGCACGCTGGAGAGTCCACAAATGCATGTGCATGCGCTCTCTCTCTCTCTCTCTCTCTCTCTCTCTCTCACACACACACACACACACACACACACACACAGTACTAAGCAGAGTGAAGAACACATGCTACTGCCCAGCTTACGTAGCCCAGGCTATCCAGACTCTGCGTCCATCCACATCCCTTGGTGGTTAAAAGCACTGGCTGTTCTTCCAGAGGACCTGGGTTCAATTCTCAGGACCCACAGCTGTTTATAACTCCAGTTTCAGAGGCTCTGATGCCTTCTCCTGGCCTCCTCAGGCACTAGGCATGCACTTACATGGTACACATTATGTGCAGGCAAACCACCATGTATGCAAGATAATGAAATCCTTTTTTAAAAGGTGGTCATTTCTGTGTGAGCCAGAGGGGTCAAAGACGCCACAGAATGGAGCTTACAGGGTCTCAGAGACGGAACTGATAATCAGGGAACTTGTAGGCCCGCTGCCTGTATGTGTAACGGGTGTGTGGCTTGCTGTTCTTGGGGAACCCCTAACTGTGGGAACAGGGGCTGTGTCTCAGTCTGGCTTTGGGGACCTTTTCCACATGCGGGATTGCACCTTGATCCGAAGGTGTGTACCTAATGTTACCGTAACCTGTTAGGCCACGTTTGGTTGATACTCTTGGGGGACCTGCTCTTTTCTGAAGAGAAATGGAGGAGTGGCTGTGGGGGGGGGGGGAGGAGCGGTGGGGGAGAGGGTCTGGGAAGAGGAGGGAGGGGAAACTGGTGGGGTGTAATATATGAGAGATTTTTTTTTTTTAAAAGGTGGTCTCCCATAGGCATAGCGATATTCCCATCTCCCAGAGGATTCTCCGTTTTGTCAAGCCGACAGACAACTGGCTGGTCTTGAATGTGCTATGTTGTCAAGGACAACCTTAAAGCCGAATGCTTCTGCCTCTACCTGAATGGTCAGACTTCAGGCATCTGTCACCCTACCCCCGCCAGCACATCCTTAATGCTGATGGTTATACAGCACTTGGTCAGGCAGATACCTGCTGCTTTCTGTCATCCATTTTCCTTTTTAAATTTTTTTTTTTTTTTTAAAGATTTTATGTTGGGCTGGAGAGATGGCTCAGCAGTTAAAAGCACTGACTGTTCTTCTGAAGGTCCCAAGTTCAAATCCCAGCAACTACATGGTGCTCACAACCATCTGTAACAAAATCTGATGCCCTCTTTGGGAGTGTCTGAAGACAGCTACAGTGTACTTACATATAGTAAATAAATACAACTTTAAAAAAATAACGCAGGGTGGTGGTGGCGCATGCCTGTAATCCCAGCACTCTGAAGGCAGAGGCAGGCGGATTTCTGAGTTCGAGGCCAGCCTGCTCTACAGAGTGAGTTCCAGGATAGTCAGGGCTATACAGAGAAACCCTGTTTCGGAAAAACCAAATTAAAAAAACCCAAATAAATAACAATTTTATGTTATATATGTGAGTACACTGTCATTGTCTTCGGACACACCAGAAGAGGGCATCAGATCACAGTACAGATGGTTGTGAGCCACCATGTGGTTGCTGGGATTTGAACTCAGGACCTCTGGAAGAGCAGTCAGTGCTCTTAACTGCTGAGCCGTCTCTCCAGCCCATCATCCATTCTATTGGAGACTTTATGGTTATGTTTTGTTTAAATACTGGTGCTCAGTTCTTTTGGTGGGTGTACTGGCTGGTTTTATGTGTCAACTTGACCCAGGCTGGAGTTATCACAGAGAAGGGAGCTTCAGTTGGGGAAATGCCTCCATGAGATCCAGCTGTGGGGCATTTTTTCAATTAGTGATCAAGGGGGAGGGCCCCTTGTGGGAGGTACCACGTCTGGGCTGGTAGTCTTGGGTTCTATAAGAAAGCAAGCAGAGCAAGGCAGGGGAAGCAAGCCAGTAAGAAACATCCCTCCATGGCCTCTGCATCAGCTCCTGCTTCCTGACCTGCTTGAGTTCCAGTCCTGACTTCCTTAGGTAATGCACAGCTGTGTGGAAGTGTAAGCTCAATAAACCTTTTCCTCCCCAACTTGCTTCTTGGTCATGATGTTTGGCAGGAATAGAAACCCCTGACTAAGGCAGTGTGTACCGAGGACAGTGTGTACAGGGCCATTCATTCTCTCAGGGCAAAGGTCATATCGGGACAGTTGTAAAATCCACTCTCTTCTGAATTGAGGGACTTAGTCCTTCCTCTGATCAGGAAGGGGGGGGGGAGACTGGAAAAGTTTAAATTTTGTGTCTGAAATGGCCCAGATCCCATATGTTTGGACAAGAAAATAGGACTGCCCAGAGAACTGAGGAGGGACAGTGCTTCCCACCAGCACAGAGACCTGCGTCTGGTCTTTAGCACCCATGTGAAAAGCTAGTCATGGTGGTGGTACGTGCACCTCTAATGCTGACGGAGAGGTGGAGACCGCTTGGGCATTGTGAATCACTGAGTCCTGGGCCCAGGGAGAGACATCTCAAAAGCCAAGGTGGGTAGCTGGCAAGATGGCTGTGTGTGAAGGTGGCAAGCTTGGTGGCACAGATGGCATTCCTGGGACCCGTTTGGTAGAAGGAGAGCGAGCATCAGAGGCTTTTGACCAGCCCGGATTCCACAAAGACGAGGTCTTTAAAAAGTGGAACACACCGAGGCCAGCCTGTTCTCCAGAGCGAGTTCCAGGATGGCCAGGGCTACACAGAGAAACCCTGTCTCGAAAAACACAAACAAAGCCAGAACACAAACCTGGGATGGGGGAGGCCAGAGGGAGTCTACAGGGGTGACACTATCTGAGACACCTGGGGGGGGGGCGGGTAATGGAGTCCAAACTGGCCACCTCCAGGACAGCCAGTTGGAGGGATAGGGATAGCAACCCACCCACAGTACCTTTGGCCCAAAATGTGTCCTGCGTTCAAGATATGTGGGGACAAAAATGGAGCAGAAACTGAGGGGATGACCAACCAATGACTGGCCCAAACTGAGGCCCATCCCATGGGCAAGCACCAATCCTGGACACTATTAATGATGCTCTGTTATACTTGCAGACAGGAGCCTGACATGGCTGTCCTCAGAGGAGAAGGGAAGGAGGTTGTGGGAAGGAGATGTGGGAGTGGGGACAGATACTGGAATGTAAAGTGAATAATGAAAAAAAAAAAAAGGCTGGAGAGATGGCTCAGTGGGTAAGACTGCTCTTCTGACGGTTCTGAGTTCCAAATCCCAGCAGCCACACGGTGGTTCACAACCATCTGGAGTGAGATCTGGGGTGTCTGAAGACAGCTGCAGTGTACTTACATATAATAAATAAATAAATCTAAAAAAAAAAAAAAGCCAGGCGGGTTAATCCCAGCACTTGGGAGGCAGAGGTAGAGGCAGAGGCAGGTGGACTTCTGAGTTCGAGGCCAGCCTGGTCTACAGAGTGAGTTCCAGGACAGCCAGGGCTATACAGAGAAACCCTGTCTCGAAAAAACAAAATCCAAAAATACAAAAAAAAAAAAAAGAAAAAGAAAGAAAAGAAAAGGGAGGGAGGAAGGAAGGAAGAAAGAGAAAGAAAGAAAGAAAGAAAGAGAAAGAAAAGAAAGAAAAAGAAAAGGAAAGTCAACGCCATAAACCCTGAATTCTAACAGTGCCCACTTGTGGTCATGCCTGGGAACTGCACCATAGCAGTTGGTACCACCAAGGGGAGCAACTAGCCTCTTAACTGTCCAGTCAGTGTATTTCAGAAGGCCGTGCAGCAAGAGTCACACAGTCTATAACCTGTTCACATTGCCCCTCTCCACTTAGCAAAGGCTTTACCTCAGGCCCCGTGGTACAGGCTTGGAATCCCAGCTGCTTTGGAAGCTGAAGGGCAAAGACCTCAAGTTCAAACCTGGTGTCTATCGGGCTCCAAACTAATACTGTCTCAACAGAGTAAAATGTGTTGGGGATCTAGCCATCTGGTCTGGTGCGTTCTCCAAAGTTCTTTTTGGAAGCGTGATCAACATCCTAAATTTAACCTGTTGTTGTTGTTTTTGGAGACAGGGTTTCTCTGTGTAGCCCTGGCTGTCCTGGAACTCACTCTGTAGACCAGGCTGGCCTCGAACTCAGAGATCCGCCTGCCTCTGCCTCCCAAGTGCTGGGAACTTTTTTTTCTTTTTATTTAAAATGTATGTGTATAAACATTTTGCCTGCATGCATTGACCGTAACATGTGTGTGCCTGGTGTCTGCTGAGGCCAGAAGAGTGGGTCAGATCCCCTGGGACTGGAGTCACAGACGGCTGTGAACAGCCGTGTGGGTGCTGGGAACTGAATCCGGGCTCCTCTGGAAGAGCAGCCAGCGCCCTGAACAGGGGAGCCATCTCTCCAGCTTGGACTTCCGATTTTTCCTCCACAAGTAAAAACGAGGGCTGGTGAGACGGTTTAGCTCTTGCTGCAAAGCCTGATGATCTGTTACCACAAAGCAGTCCTCTGATCTATATGTCTGCCCTGGCTCCGGTGCGCTCCCCTCCCCTCAGTGATAAGTAAATTATATATATATATATATATATATATATATATATATATATATTTTTTTGGTTTTTCGAGACAGGGTTTCTCTGTGTAGTCCTGGCTGTCCTGGAACTCACTCTGTAGACCAGGCTGGCCTCGAACTCAGAAATCCACCTGCCTCTGCCTCCCAAGTGCTGGGATTACAGGCGTGCGCCACCACGCCCGGCTGTAAATAATATTTTTAAAAGGAGTACTGTGAGCCGGGCGGTGGTGGCGCACGCCTGTAATCCCAGCACTTGGGAGGCAGAGGCAGGGGGATTTCTGAGTTCGAGGCCAGCCTGGTCTACAGAGTGAGTTCCAGGACAGCCAGGACTACACAGAGAAACCCTGTCTCGAAAAAAAAAAAAAAGAAAGAAAGAAAGAAAGAAAGGAAAGAAAGAAGGAAGGAAGGAAGGAAGGAAGGAAAGAGAGAGAGAGAGAGAGAGAGAGAGAGAGAGAGAGAGAGAGAGAGAGAGAGAGAGAGAAAGAAAGAAAGAAAGAAAGAAAGAAAGAAGAATCTGTTCTTGTCTGAGAGGATCGCGGGGTTTGTCAGGCCGTATAAGCGAGCTGTCCGTCCCTACTCTTTCTCCAGCATCCTGACACACGTCTGTCCTCCCCCGCCTCTCGCCACCGTCCCCCTCCCCGCCCCGACATGCCCTCCTCCTGGTGGCCAGTCTGGACTTAGAGGATTGTCCCATTTGCTAAATGGAACCAGACAGGGTCAGGGAACCAGCTGTGGGGAGAGCGAGGGGCTGTGACGGCCACGAGGGGGCAGCAGAGACTCCAGATCCGCAAGGAGCCGGGTTGGAGCCCCAGAGCCACGTTCTGGGGTGGGGCGGGAGGGAGTGTCACTGCCCAGAGGGACATATAAGCTCCCTGAGACTGAAGCAGCAGACCCAGGGCTTACACGGACCTGTTTTTGCTTTATCTTATTACAGTTTAGTCCTGTTTGGTTGTATCTCTTAAAAGCCCGTTCTTAGCCGGGTGTGGTGGCGCACGCCTGTAATCCCAGCACTCGGGAGGCAGAGGCAGGCGGATTTCTGAGTTCGAGGCCAGCCTGGTCTACAGAGTGAGTTCCAGGACAGCCAGGGCTACACAGAGAAACCCTGTCTCGGGGGGGGGGGGGCGCCGGTTCTTTTTCAGTGAGAGAAAGAAAGGGGGAGGGTATGGAGGGAGGGGTACACTGGGAAGCAGTGGGAGGGATAGAGAGAGGGGAAACCATACTCAGGGTGTGTTGATATTGTGTGAGAAAGGATTCTCTCTCTCTCTCTCTCTCTCTCTCTCTCTCTCTCAAATGTTTTTGTTGTTAAGTTGTTGTTGTTGTTGTAGTTGTTGTTGTTATTATTATTATTATTATTAGGCAGGGTGGGTCTGAACTATGTAGCTCTGTCTGTCCCGGAACTATGTAAACCAACCAGAGTGGCCTCAGACTCAGAGATCTGCCTGCCTCTGTTTCTCCCGTACTGAGATTCAAGGTGTGTGCCTCAATGCGCAACAATTTGTGTTGATAAGATGAAATACTATAAAGTACACATCAAGATGCTGGTAGCTGTGCCTGGCTAGTCACACGTGTGGGTAACCTCAGCACCCTGGGGGCCAGAGCAGGAGAAGGGGGAGACCTTGCACGGCACCCCCTGGAAAGGCAGTTGATTGCTTAGCAGATAGTATAGTCTACACTGGAATCCCAGCACGATGCGGCAGAGGAAAACCTGTCTGCCCAAAACCCAGCTGCTGAGCAGGGCGTCGTGGCGCACGCCTGTAATCCCAGCACTTGGGAGGCAGAGGCAGGCGGATTTCTGAGTTCGAGGCCAGCCTGGTCTATAGAGTGAGTTCCAGGACAGCCAGGGCTACACAGAGAAACCCTGTCTCGAAAAACAAAAACAAACAAACAAACAACAAAAAACAAACAAACAAACAAAAAACCAAAAAACCAAAACCAAAACCAAAACAAAACAAAACGAAAAAACAACCCAGCTGCTGCTTCACAGAGGGCAAGAGGTGGTTTAGTTTGAGCCAAACCTGAGCGGCAAGCCCCGGGACTGCCTGAAGAGTCGGGTGAAATCCTGGCAGCTGGGAGGCGGAAGTGGAAGAACCCCCAGTTCAAGGTCCCAGGCTGGGCTCGGAGAGATCCATTGTCACAACAAACAGAACCACCAAACCAAAACGGACCGCTCAGAAGGACACACTACACCCTGGAAACGGCGGCCGGAAGTTACGTCTCGGGGGCTGTTGGTCCCGCAGAGTAAGCATGAAGGCCCTTTGCTCTAACTCTGAGATACCTATGGTAAGGTGTGACTTTGCGACTGGTGGGTAAACCACGAAGACTCTAGAAGGTTTAGGCCAGACGTAATGGACCATCGTGATACCCCACCCCCAACCCCCCACTTTCTTTTTTTTTCTTTTTTCTTTTGAGACGGTTTTGCTGAGTAACCTTGGCTGTTCTGGAACTCACTCTGTAGACCAGGCTGACCTCCAGCTCACAGAGATCCACCTGCCACAGCCTCCCAAGTGCTGGGATTAAAGGCGTGCGCCACCTGTGGAAACCCCCTCGCCCTTGAGGCAGAGAGAGGGGACTCTATACCAGGCAGGTGCAGTAGTTCACAGTGACAGCACTCAAGGGAGACCAGCCTGGATTATGTTGTAGTGAGTTCCAGGCAAGCTTGGACAATGAGAGACTCTGTATTAGAAAACCAAAATAGAGGGGGCTGCAGAGATGGCTCAGCGGTTAAGAGCACCGACTGCTCTTCCAGAGATCCTGAGTTCAAATCCCAGCAACCCCACGGGTGGCTCACAACCACCTGTAATGGGATCTGAAGCCCTCTTCTGCTGTGTCTGAAGACAGCTACAGTGTACATATTAAAAAAAGAAAGCTTGTAGAAAAAGAAAACCATTTTGGATTAAAGCAAAACAAGACAAAAATAACACCCTCAAGCAGAAGCCTGAGGCTATATTCTGTTTTGGTTTGAGGCAGGGACTAATTATTTAATTTATAGACAGTCCTGTTTGTTATGTAGCCCTGGTGGGCCTGGAACCTAGAAATCCTACTGTCTGCCTTCTGAGGAGCTAGGATTAAAGTGTATGCTACTTCACTCAATTGTGCCTGTAAAGTCTAAATATTAAAGCAAAGCAAAACAAACAAAAACCACTTTAAACTGAGCATGGTGGCACAAGCCTTTTACCTTGCTCTGGGGACAGAGGCAGTCAGATCTCCTAAATTCAAGGTCACCTGGTTTACACAGCTTCCACACCAACCAGGAATACACACCAAGACCCACCTTAAAAAAACATAAACCAAAGCTGGGCGCCGTGGCGCACGCCTGTGATCCCAGCACTTGGGAGGCAGAGGCAGGCGGATTTCTGAGTTCGAGGCCAGCCTGGTATACAGAGTGAGTTCCAGGACAGCCAGGGCTACACAGAGAAACCCTGTCTCGAAAAAAACAAAACAAAACAAAACAAAACAAAACAAAACAAAAATCCATAAATCAGCCCAGGCCTGGTGGCACACCGGAGGCTGAGGCCTGTGTATCGCTCAGAGTTCAAGGCCATCCAGAGCTAAGTAGAGAGACCCTGTCTCAAACAGATAAAAAACTGTGGCACATGCCTTTAATCCCCAGCACTCAGAGGCAGAGGCAGGCTGGTGGCCAGCCTGATCTACAAAGTGAAGAATGAGTTCCAGGACAGTCAGGGCTACACCGAGTAACCTTGAAGCCTATAAATAAATAGAACAAACAAATAAATAAAGCAAGAACAAGCAAATTAGGGTGGTACGTGCCTTTGTTCCCAGCATTTGGGAGGCAGAGTCTTAGTGAGTTTGGGGCTAGACTGGGCTACATGAGACCTTTGTTGTTGTTGTTCTCATGCTGTGGTGACCCCCAAACCACGAAAGTATTTTCTTGCTACCTCATAACTGTAATAACTTGTAAATCATAATGTAAATATCTGATATGCGGGATGTCTGATATGCCGACCCCAAAGAGGTCACGACCCGCAGGTTGAGGACTGGCGTAGATGCTCTGCCGTCCTTCCTTTTTTTTTTTTTTTTGTTGCTCCCCCAGTTTCTCTCCCCTCCCCCTTTCCCCTTTCCTCTGAGAGGGTGTGGGCCCCCGGGGTATCTCCACACCCTGGGACATCGAGTCCCTGCAGGGTTATCAGGCGCATCCTCTCCCACTGAGGCCAGAGAAGGCAGCCTTGTTGGGGACCGGGTTCCACGGTCAGGGATACCCTCTGCTCAGGCTGCTGGGGGACCCCCATGGAGACCGAGCTGCACCTCTGCTGCAGATGCTGCAGCCCTGCCTTGAGAGTTGCAGTTGCGTCGGGCAGCGTGGAGGGCCGAGGAGAGGCTAAGCCCACCCACTGCTCACAGCCCCTTCCGGAGGGCGCGAAGGTGGGACCGCGGGACTTGGCAATGGCCGTCGCGCCATCTGTCGCAGTGTCCCGGGGCCGCCTTCGGTTCTGTGACCTGGCTTGGCAGGGTTCTAAGAGGATTGAGCTGGGCGATGAGTTAGGCTGGGTCAAGGCCAAGGAAATGTGGTATCTGGACATCCTGCCAGAGGCTAATGAGAAAGGAGGAAGGGGGACCGCGCATCCGAATGGCTCGGTGAAGCCGAGCGTGGGGTCGCGAGCCTGTAGCCCCAGCACAGGGGAGGCTGAGGTAGGAAGATCGCCTTGAGTTCAGGTGTAGCCCAAGTGGCTTGGCAGGGTCCTCATCCCCATTTTTTGGACTAATATAACTTTTTTTTTTTTTTCCTTTTTGAGACAGGGTTTCTCTGTGTAGCCCTGGCTGTCCTAGAACTCACTCTGTAGACCAGGCTGGCCTCGAACTCAGAAATCCGCCTGCCTCTGCCTCCGGAGTGCTGGGATTACAGACGTGTGCCACCACGCCCGGCTCTAATATAACTTTGTTGTTGTTGTTGTTGTTGTTTTGTTTTTTTATGACAGGGTTTCTCTGTATAGCCCTGGCTGTCCTGGAACTTACTCTGTAGACCAGGCTGGCCTCGAACTCAGAAATCCGCCTGCCTCTGCCTCCCAAGTGCTGGTCTAATATAACTTTTTTTAAAAATTTTATTTATTATATGTAAGTACACCGTAGCTGTCTTCAGACACACCAGAAGAGGGCATTAGATCCCATTACAGATGGTTGTGAGCCACTATGCGGTTGCTGGGATTTGAACTCAGGACCTTTGGAAGAGCAGTCAGTGCTCTTAACCACTGAGCCATCTCTCCAGTTCCCCTAATATAACTTTTAAAAATTGTCATTTTGCTGTTCTCCGCAGGCGCCCCCCAGCGCTCGCCTTCCCTGCCCTGAGCACTTTTGCAGGCTGTAGGGGATTAAGGACCAGGAAGCTCCCGGGAGGTGGCGGTGGTGAGCAGCCTTAGGCGGAAGATGGGAGAACAAGCCACATTGATCACAATTAGCTCTTGAAGCCTGGGAGGGCTGCAGAGCAGCGGGGCCGGCTCCTCTGTCGGAGTCTGTTGCTTCCGAAGGCCTTGCCGTGTAACCCTCAGCCGGAGCCGGTGGCGTCCGCCCGTGGCTTGAGTCTCAGCCAAGCTCGTTCACGCCCCCAGCTCCTCGTTATACACAGAGTAGGCGTCTCAGCCGCACCTGGCCTTTGAAGCCGGCGTTCTTGGCAACGCGGTGGCGAATCCCCAGCGACCTGTGTACACTGCGAATCCGAGGCCTCGGTCACGTCTCACACTGCCCGTTCCATGGCGAAGGTTTCTGTGTCTGATTGAGTATGGTTAAAGAATGCTCCCCGCTGGGGCTCGCGGATACACTGGGGTTTCATCCTGGGGAAGCAGTTCGCCGGGTTCAGGGACCTGAAGGGCTCTAATGATGTGGCTACCTTCCCAGGGACCCCTGTTTTTGAATTCTATTTTAAGAATATCTGGACTGGCCGGGCGGTGGTGGCGCACGCCTGTAATCCCAGCACTTGGGAGGCAGAGGCAGGCGGATTTCTGAGTTCGAGGCCAGCCTGGTCTACAGAGTGAGTTCCAGGACAGCCAGGGCTACACAGAGAAACCCTGTCTCAAAACAAACAAACAAACAAACAAACAAACAAAAACAAAAAAACCCCAACAAAAACAACAAACAAACAAACAACAAAAAAAGAATATCTGGACTGTTTTGGTGCTTTGGAAGGATCCTGGGTACTTTGTTCTTGGGGTTCTCATCCCTTCTTGAGGGGCTCTTGGGCGTGACAGGGACGATTCCCTGTTGCCCCGACTGCCGTCGCTGGAGCCCTTGCGCTCGGTGGTAAAACTCAGGCATCCTCCAGGGCGCGATGACTTTAATCTGGGAGTGGGGCCGTGAGTAGCAAGAGCTCGAAGCAGACCTGATTGCTCCCTTTCCTTTTTCGTGAGACTATACGTGACTCCCTCAAGCTGGGTAGCTTCCACCAGGGTGTGGGCTCTACAGGGCATGGGGGGAGAGGCAAGGAGCCGCTGTTAATCAGGCATGGTGGTTTGACGTGGTGGGAGTATGTGTCTGTAATCCCAGCACTGGGGAGGTGGAGGCAGGAGGATCGAGAATTTTTTTTATTTTTATTATTTATTTATTTATTTATTTATTTATTTATTTATTTTTGAGACAGGGTTTCTCTGTATAGTCCCGGCTGTCCTGGAACTCACTCTGTAGACCAGGCTGGCCTCGAACTCAGAAATCCACCTGCCTCTGCCTCTCAAGTGCTGGGATTACAGGTGTGCGCCACCACCGCCCGGCTAGGATGGAGAATTTTTAAGGTCATCTAGCTGTATGAGGACCATTCTTTGGGGAAAAAAATGGGGATAGGGCTTGGGGGCTGAGGGCTAGCTCAGCAGCTGAGTGTGTGTGTCCTACCAGAGGACTCAAGTTCAGTTCCCAGAACCTTTAGCAGGCAACACACAATAGACACACAACCACACAAAAGACACACAGCCACACAAAAGACACACAGCCACACAAAAGACACACAGCCACACAAAAGACTGTAACTTCAGCTCCAGGGGATACAACCTTCTGAAGATACTTGCATGTGTGCGCGCACAACACACACACACACACACACACACACACACACGACATCCTCGAAATCTCCCCCAAACCTTTAATACCATCATTTGTACAGGAGAGTCAGGGGAATCTCTGAGTTCCAGGCTAGCCTGGTCTATACAGAAACCTTGTCTCCACCTGCTGCTCAAGAAAAAAAAAAAAGACTCACAAGTTTCCTACACCTCAGGTTTCTCCCTTTGTCCTCTAAGTCTCAGTGACAATTGGGTGGTGTTTTTTTCTCCCCTGTATCTTCCCTAGTAGGAGACCCTTAATGAGCAGCCTTGTCACATTGTATCGGCCCCCAACCTCTCCGCAGCCTGCCACAGGTCCTCCTAAATCCCCACTAATGCGCCCTGTTCTGCTGAGGCCATGTGGCTTAAGAGGATTGAGGCGTTGCTAAAACAGACGAGGCCGAGATGACAGGGCAAACCAGCTGGAGAGACTGAAGAACAGTCGCCGGGGATAGCAGAGGGGGACAGGGAGGGACCCAGGGCCCTGACAGTGCTGTAAAGAGAACCCAAGAACCAGGAACAGACAGAGATACAGGCCGAAAGGAGAAAACCGTACGATCCCTTCTGACCTCCGCGAGACCGCTGTGGGAGGCGCTCTCGTAAACAGAATTGTCACAGGGCCGGCCCAGTTTACCCTGTGTCCTATCCAGAAGACATTTAAAAATTTTTTTTTTACTTTGAGTGTTCTGCTCTCCTGTCTGTATGTGTTCCGCGTGAAGGCGTCAGTGCCTCTGAGTGTCTGCAAGCCACCATGCAGGTGCCGGGATTTGAACTGCCGTCCTCAGCAAGAAGAGTGCTGGCAATGGCACAGCAACCTCTTCAGCCTGAGGGCTCGACCTCCTACTGCAGAGAGAAGGGCGCGGGGGACAGCCGGAGGGAGGATGGAAGGTACCCACAGTGGAATTCTTAGCAAGCTGTGAAGAAAAGCAAAATCCATAGTGGATGGAACTGGATGGAACTGGATGGAACTGGGAAATACCACCCAGATACAGAAAGACAAACGCCACAGGTTCTGATATGTATGTGCATAATGTGTATGCAATGTCTCCAGAGGCTAAAAGAGCGTCAGATCAGTAACTAGAGTCCTGGACAGTTGTGAGAAGCCATGTGGATGATGGAATGAACCTGAGGACTGAGCCCTCTGGAAGAGCAGTCGGGGCTCCTAACTGCTGAGCCACACCCCCACCCTCCCCCACCCCACCCCCACCCCCAGACCATTCTTTTTTTTTTTTTTTTAAAGATTTATTTATTTATTATATGTAAGTACACTGTAGCTGTCTTCAGACACCAGAAGAGGGCATCAGATCTCATTACGGATGGTTGTGAGCCACCATGTGGTTGCTGGGATTTGAACTCAGGACCCTTGAGAAGAGTAGTCAGTGCTCTTAACCACCAAGCCATCTCTCCAGCCCCCCCCCCCCCACCATTCTTAAAGATTTATTTACATATGTGAGTACACCGAAGCTGTCTTCAGACACCAGCAGAGGGCACCGGATCCCATCACAGATGGTTGTGAGCCACCATGTGGATGCTGGGAATTGAACTCAGGACCTCTGGAAGAGCAGCCAGTGCTCTTGACCGCTGAGCCATCTCTCCAGCACCACAATTAGTTCTTGAAGCTTGGGCAAGAGGCAAGCTCCCTAACAGTACAAAACACCCAGACATTTACAAAAAAAAGGAAACAAACAAACAAACAAACAAAAAAGGTCGGGGCCAGGAAGGGCAACAGACTCCATTCGATCTGAAAAGGGATTAGGGATGGGGAGTTCGAGCAGGGGACAGGGCAGAGTTCTACAGTTTGGGTCACTCTAAAAGTATGTGTGCAAATGCCATGGGGAAACCTGCTATTTTTGTTTGTTTGGTTTTGACGAGACAGGGTTTCTCCCTATAAACTGCACTGGCTGGCCTGGAACTCAGAGATACGCCTGCCTCTCCCTCCTGGATGCTGGGATTAAAGGCCAACGCCACCTCGTTTGGGCATACTGTCCTCGGGATTCCAGTGTTTAGGGGCATCCAGGGTAACCTAACCACAGGGGTGTGAAAACAGAAGCCAATCTCCATGTCTAACCTGGAGAGACCCATCCCCATTCTGAAGTCTGTCCTAGGACACTCTCCTGTGGAGAGCAGTGGTCTGGAAGCCGAGCCGTTTCCCCAGCTCCCACAGAGCCTGGAGACCTTAGGACCAGGTACAGCTCAGTGGCGGTATGAGCCTTCCACACCGGCACTCTGAGGCAGAGGCAGGCAGGTCTGGAGTAATTATTCAAGCTTAATGTGGCAATTTGCAGGCCAGCTAGAAGTATTACAGTGAAACTTTGGCCTCAAAGAGCATCAAACACAAACGAGGAAGCCTAGCTGTTGAGGGGATGGTGGACGAAAGGCTGGCAGGAAGCCTGAAGAGCTGAGCTCCATCCCAAGACCGGGAGAAGCTAGTCCTATGTTGTCCTTTGTCCTGACTTCTACACAAAGTATTTTCTTTAAAAAACAAAAAACAACAACAGCAACAACAAAAAACACGCCAGGTGGTGGTGCATGCCTTTAATCTCAGCACTTGGGAGGCAGAGGCAGGCGGATTTCTGAGTTCAAGGCCAGCCTGGTCTACAGAGTGAGTTCCAGGACAGCCAGGGCTACACAGAGAAACCCTGTCTCAACCAACCAACCAACCAACCAACCAACCCAAACCAACCAACCAACCAACCAACCAACCAACCAACCAACCAACCCAAACCAACCAACCAACCAACCAACCAACCAACCAACCAAACAAACAAACAAACAAAAAAAAAACCAAGCCATATACACACATTTTTTTTAAAACCAATTTTATTTATCAACAATCAACAATTTTATCAATGAGCCACTCCCAGATCTAAAATCCCCAAGTAGGTGCCTCAAAAACAGAAACACTGATAGACCAAAAATACAGACATACAGACACACACACACACACACACAACAAAACAATAAAATACTCACTGGTACAAAATGAATGATCAAGGTCACAGAAGGGGGGCAGTGGGGGTGGGGGGTGAGGGAGGGGGGGCATGGGGTGGGGGTAAGGCTAGCAGCATTGACCAGTTAATGTCTTGGGAAATGGTTGCTCTGGCAGTGTGTGTTACTCTGTAATCACGCCTTGGGGAAAGGAGGCAAGACATCAGTCTCATACTGTGCTAGGTATTGAGTTGATAGCTGGCCTGAAGCAGAGGAGTCCACCTTTGAGGGGAGGCTGTCAGAAGAATTGGATCCACACCTGTGGGGTGTGGCCCTGCAGGTCCTCGTGGAGGCCCTAGTTGGAGACTCAGCATCTGCTACACCCTTTCTGTCCAATGTCATCTGTCCTGGCACGCAGGTGTTCAAACATTGACCCTGAGGTTTCTGGAATGGATCCACCATTTGGTGAGTTTGGTGCAGCCGGGAGTCTGAGAGGGAGGTGGGGGCGTTGGGGGAAGCAGTTTTTGTGCTACTTGTAGAGGTGGCCCCACGGGGAGGGAGGTCGGCAGCTGTGTTCACAGCTGGTTGCGGACTCAGGGGGATTGATGGGGACGAGCCTGTACTTCCAGCTTGGTGGCTGGCAGCAGAGGGCTTTGCGGGAAGAAGAGGCGTCATCCCGGGCAGACTCCTGTGGCCTGGCCAAGCGGGGTCGCATCTCCTGCTCCAAGGATCTCTGGATGAACCAAGCCTGCAGGGAAGAAGGCATGCAGACACATCGAAGGAGGGACCCTGTGCTCCCGTACTCTGAGTTGATGCTAGGGGGAACCAGCTTCCCCAAGCTGTCACCCTTCCTCTCCAGCCTTCTTCTTTCAAAAAGGAGGCGCCCTAAAGAATACTGAGGGCCCTCAAGGGTAGGGTCTACCATCAGGGGATGCAGCCTGCTAGGGTGAAGAGTCTGTATATGGTTCTTAACCTTCTGATGCTTGAGTCTTTAAATAAAACTCATGTTGTTGTCTACCCACAAACCAGAAAATTGCTTTTGTTGTATGGGAGAGGGTAGAGGTTGAGAGGGTAACTCACACCTTTAATCCCAGCACAGGGAGTCAAAGGCAGGCCTTCTTTGGAGTTTGGGCCCAGCTTGGTCTACAGACTGATGATTTCCAGGAAAGAGCAACCCTGTCCAGCGAAATTATTTTCACTGCTACTTCATAATTGCGATTATGCTACTGTTATGAATTGTTACGATGTGAATATCTGTGTTTGCTGTTGTTCTGATCTGACTCCTGTGAAAGAGTTGTTCACCCCAGAATCAGAGTTGGCTAGCCACAGGTTGAGAATTGCTACCTTAGAAGGATACACACTCTTCCAGTAGGAGCCAGTCTGTCTGTGTTTTCTGTCCAGAAAGCACCAATATGAACCCCAACCACAAAATCATTTTTGTCTTTTTTTTTTTTTTGGTTTTTCGAGACAGGGTTTCTCTGTGTAGCTCCGGCTGTCCTGGAACTCACTCTGTAGACTAGGCTGGCCTCGAAACTCAGAAATCCACCTGCCTCTGCCTCCCAAGTGCTGGGATTACAGGCGTGCGCCACCACGCCCGGCCACAAAATCATTTTTGTGGCTGTTTCCTAACTGTAATTTTGTTACTGTTATGAACCCTAATGTAAATATCCGAAATGCAGGATATATTATGTAATCCCTGAGAACTTTTTTTTTTTGTCCCCAAAGGGTTCTCGGTGTGGAGCTCCACTGACCCGAGAGGCTCGTAAGGTTGGAGATGGCTATCCTACCTCAACTTCTTCCTCCTTCAGTTTGAGTCTGGTGGCTATGGTCTTCCGAGCCTGGAGGTCCGGGTATGGTTCCATCTTGAAGTGGTGCTCCAGCTCCCAAAACTGCTCCCAACTGTACTTCTGGTCAAGGGGACCCAGGGCACGGGAGGCTGAGACAGAGGGAGAAGTGGGTCAGGACATCTGTATCGTGAGAGCGGTGGGTCAGCGCTTGCTGCTAAGCCTGACGATGTGAATGTTGGTCTTGAGGGACTCGTGGCAGGGGCTAACCCACTGAGCAAAGAGGTCCGCGGACCCCTACACTATCGCTTGGGCTCACCCATACACGGAATAAGCAGTCGTCAGGAGATCAGCCTTCCTCACAACCCCAAGCTCTGATTTTCCTCTTGCGGAAGCAATGGCTGCATCAGTGACACACACCTGTGACCCACTTTAATTCCCCACTTTCCAGTCCCACCCAGTTCAACCTTTTTGGGGCTAAAGATCTGAATCTTTGAAGAAAAAAAAAAAAAAGGCAGAGTGGAGAGTCACACCCTTAATCCCAGCAGTCGGAGAACGGAGGTCGGAGGATGGGCGGTTTGAACTACTGTTGGAATTATAGACTCTCAGTAAACCGAATTTGGCTAAGAATGGCGGTTGCATGCCTCAGGTGGGTGTGGGTTAAGTTAGGGTCAGGCGGTCCCAGCAGTCAGGTAGAAGGAATTCCTTACAAGATTTCAACATTGCCATGTCCGAAATTGCCAGGCACGGTGGCATTTTCCCAAAATCTTAGCACTTGGGAGGCAGAGGCACGTGTCTATGAGAGCTTAGGCCAGTGTAATCTAAAGGGAGACGGCATCTCTAAAGACACCAACAATCGTTCAAGATCTTTTCCAACGTGCCTGTCTGAAGTCCATGACACCTTGTCTCTAATAAAATTAACTATTAACACACTCCCGGAAGGAAAACCCGCCAAACAAAAATCTTACAAAAATCAAAACTAAACCAGTTCATATGAGTTTGCAAACGGTTTCCTTGAAAATAGAGTAGCCTAAATCTAAGCAGACAGGTGCTGTGGATGAACACCCCCCCCCCCCCCGCAGAGCCTCCTGTTAACCCGGAGGAGCCAAAGTGCCACGCGCACAGATCAGCTCTCCCGACACCCCAGGACACAGACCCCCAACTCCACTGGGATGGCCTCACTTTTTCTAAGTCCTGGTCTGCTCTGGGGACCAGATGGGAACTACAAAACCCAGGCTTCAACACGGCAGTCCTGCCCACCCGACGGGCAGCATGCTAACAGGCTCCTTGGGGCCCAGACTTACTCAGGGAGCGTGGAGATGCTTCCATTTCGTCTGTGGCTCACTTCAAGTACGCTCTGAGAAATTTAGGATTGCATCTCAGGTCCAAGCTGGGCGCACTCAGTAGGGACCCTCCTACCTGTAGCTCCTCCCACTATTCAGCCCCTATGGAGCCTTGGCTTTGGCCTCCTGAGTCTCCACCCAAGCGGAAGGGCAGGCTCCACCCGGGCTCTCCTTTTCAGGAAATGGACTCCAGGCTGGCAGCCTGCCCGTTCTCCCTCTTTGTTTCCTGATCCTGGGTGCTCCTCCTCCACTTCGAGGCACCGTCCTCATGCCTCAGGCTGCCGCCCTAGTCCTCCGTTTGTCCGGATTACCCGAGGACCTCTAAGATCACCACAGTGCCTGGATTTCCTTAGGGTTCCTTTTAAAACTGAGGGCAGTTGAGTGGTGGCGGCGCACGCCTGTAATCCCAGCATTTGGGAGGCAGAGGCAGGTGGATTTCTGAGTTAGAGGCCAGCCTGGTCTACAGAGTGAGTTCCAGGACAGCCAGGGATATACAGAGAAACCCTGCCATGAAAAAACAAAACAAAACAGCAACAACAACAAATGTTCAAAGGGCAACATTGCTAATGAGTCCTGGAACTCACGTTGTAGACCAGGCTGTCCTCGAACTCAGAGAGCCACGGGCATCTGTCTCCCAGGATTAAAGGCATGAGCCACTTCACCGGCTCGTTTTTGTCATCTGTTTGAGATGTTGTCGTGCCACCCAGGGTATGTTGGAAGTTTCAAAGTGCTGAGTAGAGAGGTTTGACTCCCTTTGACGTTTTAATATATTTTTTTTCCCTCTAATAAACCGTGAAGCTGGGGCATTGTACAAACCCCTCCTCCAACAAAGAAGGGATTCTCATAGCCCTGTCCATCCTGGAACTCCATATGTAAAGCAGTCTGGCTTCAAACTCAGAAGTCCTCTTGTCCCGCCTCCTGCCTCACTGGGATTAACGGGGTGTCCCACCTCTGCCAAGCCTCATCCTTTACTTAAAAGACTGGGTTCAGCCGGGCGGTGGTGGCACACGCCTGTAATCCCAGCACTTGGGAGGCAGAGGCAAGCGGATTTCTGAGTTCGAGGCCAGCCTGGTCTACAAAGCGAGTTCCAGGACAGCCAGGGCTACACAGAGAAACCCTGTCTCAAAAAAACAAAAAAACAAAAACAAAAACAAAAGACTGGCTTGTGCTCTCAGGCCAGGGTGACTGAACGGTTCTCTTGTACAAGACGTTCCTCCTGCTGAAGAAGCACAAATGTATTTGGATTTTTAGCATCAATAACGAACGGACACAATTCAGTCAGCCCCTCTTGTATGTAAGCCAGGCGCGTAGAGAAGTCTGGGGAGCCACACCCATGGTAAAGGCATGCATGATAAGGACTTGGAGATTGCGGGAAGGCTGGAATGCTGCAGGTCAAACCCAGCCTTCCTGGGGCTAGCTTTAGTCTCCTTAGTAGCTGTTTCCATCCACCTGTTTGACCTAACGCTCCTTCTTCTAGCAAGTAAAACCTTTCCCTTTTAGAAGGGTCTAAGACACCACTGGCTCCCACAAGCCCAAAAAGTTGAGGATCTCATGCACAGCAACTTCTTCACGCTGCTATGACCTACCCACCTGATTATTAGAATTAGGGCTTTTTTTGTTTGTTTGTTTGTTTGTTTTTTTCGAGACAGGGTTTCTCCATGTAGTCCTGGCTGTCCTGGAACTTATTCTGTAGACCAGGCTGGCCTCGAACTCAGAAATCCGCCTACCTCTGCCTCCCAAGTGCTGGGATTACAGGCGTGCGCCACCACCGCCCGACAGAATTACTTTTTTTTTTTTTTTTAAGGCACTATCCTGATTTTGACTTTTCTTCTGTCCCATGACCACATATACAAGTTCCCCTAAACCACTTTTCCCAGTATTCACTCTGGGAAGCCCGAATCGGTCACGCACTCAGCTCTGAATAATAATTTCGATTGGCTTAATATTGCACACCTGGAATCTCAGCTGGAGGTGTGGGGATTGTGAGTTCAAATCCATCCTTGGCTACGGAGTATTTCATTCTTTGGGAACAAAACCAGGGCTGGTGAGGTGTCTGAGAACATGCTCCCTGACATGGTGATGTTTTGTGTTGGATCCTTGGGACCCAAAGGGTGGAGAGAAGGAGGGTCCCGACTTCTACATTCCCACCCCCAGCTCATGCCCAAAGAACTAAACACAATGTTAAAAAAAAAAAAGACACCTGATCATCTTAGTTTTTATCAATGACTTGACTTCACTTTATTATCAAGCTGCCATTTATAGAACAAAATAGCAGTTAAAGTCCTAATGGACAGGAAGAAAAACTATAAGATAAAACCAGAAGGAGGAAAGAAAACAAACTTCTAGGGGTTAGCGGGGCATAAAACTTAGGCTCAAAACCACAAAGAACATGTTACAAACATAAAGTAAATGGTAGAGTTTGGGGAGTTGACTCTCTGGATAAGAGTACTGGTTATTCTTTTTTTTTTTTTTTTTTTTTTTTTTTTTTTTGGTTTTTCGAGACAGGGTTTCTCTGTGTAGCCCTGGCTGTCCTGGAACTCACTCTGTAGACCAGGCTGGCCTTGAACTCAGAAATCCACCTGCCTCTGCCTCCCAAGTGCTGGGATTAAAGGCGTACTGGTTATTCTTGCAGAGGACCTGAGTTCAATTCCCAGGACCCATGTGGTGGCTCAGCTGTTTGCCTTTCATGTTTCAGGGGAGCCAAGGCCACCTCTGCCTTCTAACCTAACTTCCTCGGGCGCCTGAGATACATGTATGTATATATGTGTGTATATATATATATATATATATACACACACACGTATGTGTGTATGTATGCATGCATGCATATATATGTATGCATGTATGTATGTATATATGCATGCGTGCGTATATATGTATATGTGTATACATGTATATATAGGTATACATGTATATATGTATGTTTTGCATATATGTGTGTATGTATGTATATGTATGTGTGTGTATATATATATATATATATATATATGCATCACTATCATCACCCCGCTAAAAACAAACTTTTATAAAGAGCTGGAGAGCTACATCATCAGGTAATAACATTGGCTGCTCCTTCTGTAGGACCCCCTTTTTGGGGACCCCCACTCAAATCTCGGGATGGCGCTCCCCAAGAAACTCGAGAGACCAGCTTGATGCAAATGCATGAGGCAGTTTAATATCGGAGCTCCGGGCCGACTTGTATCTCACGCAGGAGACAGAGGAGTCGACCCCGAGGCTCAGAAACCAGGGGTTTATATAGGAAAAGTTAGGGGGTTTGGCGCGATTACACACAATTGGTTGATTTAAACATTAACAGGGAGAATTGGCGCCCAGTTACATCAGCAAGCAGTACGTGCAGATTGACATTTCAGCAATGTGGGAAGACGGCTTATTTTTAGTTAGCAAGAGGTCGGGCTAACCTCAAACTGCATGGGGGGGGGGGAACTGGAGGGGGGGGCAGTCCAGATAGCCCATGACTTCAGTGGAGATTGTCCAGGCATGTCCCTTATCTTTTATGGTCAGTTAGTTCCCAGGATAATTCAACAGACTTATTTCAGGCCTGCCGTCTCAATTATGGGCTCTGAGAAATTCAAAACTCCCTTCACTTCCAGGTTCACAACCACCTGTAACCCCTAATGGCCGCTTTTAATCTCTGCAGATGATAGATTTAAGGCAGCTGGAAAGAGACAGAAGCTCTAGACTTGGTTTGACTTTAGCCGGGATCCTCATTTATTCAGTGGGTTGGGGGGCACTTTTTGTCACTACATGTGCAGCTGGCCAAAATGCCTGAAGAAGACAGGATGTGGCCCCCCTCCTTTTTTTTTTTTTTTTTTTTTTTCTCGAGACAGGGTTTCTCTGTGTAGTCCTGGCTGTCCTGGAACTCACTCTGTAGACCAGGCTGGCCTCGAACTCAGAAATCTACCTGCCTCTGCCTCCCAAGTGCTGGGATTAAAGGCGTGAGCCACCACTGCCTAGCTTTTGTTTTGTTTTCAAAGATCTATTTACTATATTTATATGAGTACACTGTAGCTCTTTTTAGACTTACCAGAAGAGGGCATCAGCTTTTATTACAGATGGTTGGCACCATGTGGAAATTGAACTCAGGACCTCCTAGAGAGCATTCAGTGCCTTTTTTTTTTTTTTTTTTTTTTTTTTTTTTTGAGACAGGGTTTCTCTGTGTAGCTCTGGCTGTCCTGGAACTCACTCTGTAGACCAGACTGGCCTCGAACTCAGAAATCCGCCTGCCTCTGCCTCCCAAGTGCTGGGATTAAAGGCATGTGCCACCACTGCCTGCACAAGGTTTCTCTCTTAAAAGCAAACAAAAACCTTGGTGTGGTAGCACAGGCACTTGATGGATCACACCACTCAGGAGGCAGAAGCAGGCAGATCTTGAGGTCAGCCTGGTCTACAGAGTGATTACCAGGACAGAGAAACCCAGTCTGGACTAAATGACTTCACTGCTACTTCATAAGTATAATCTTGTTACAGTGATGAATTGTTGCTATGTGAATATCTGTGTGTTTTCTGTTGGTGTGATAGTACCCCTGGGAAAGGGTTGTTCAACACTGATCAGGGTTGGATATCCACAGGTCAAGAACTGCTGCCTTCAAAGCAACCACACTATCTTCCAATAGGAGGTAGTCTGTCTTTGTTCTCTGTCCAGAGAGGACCAAAATGAGCGCCAAGCATAAAAATCATTTTGAGCCGGGCGTGGTGGTGGTGCACGCCTGTAATCCCAGCACTTGGGAGGCAGAGGCAGGCGGATTTCTGAGTTCCAGGCCAGCCTGGTCTACAGAGTGAGTTCCAGGACAGCCAGGACTACACAGAGAAACCCTGTCTCGAAAAAAACCAAAAAAAAAAAAAAAATCGTTTTGGTTGCAATTTCATAACTGTAATTTTGTTACTGTTATGAATTGTAATATAAATCTATGAAGAGCAGGATATGTACTACGTAAGCCCTGTAAAGGGTTTTTGAAACCTAAGGATTCTCAGAGTGGACATCCACTGGCCTAGAGGCTCGTAAGGCTGGAGGCTATCCCACCTCAGCTTCTTCCTCCTTTTCCGTTTGAGTCTGATGGCGAGGACCTTGTGAGCCTTGAGGTACGGGTATGGTTCCTCCTTGAAGTGTCGTTCCTGTTCCCAGAGCTGCCCCCAACTGTACTTCCGGTCAAGGGGACACTCAGGATAGGAGGCTAAGTCAGAGAGAAAGAAATAGCTCAGGAGATCTCTAACGTTGAGTATCCGGAATATGGGTCAGCCCTGGGTGCCAGGCCTGATGATGCGAATTTTGGTCTGGAGGGACTCACGGTAGGAGCTAACCCATACACAAGACAAGCAACAGTCTGGAGATGAGCCTTCCTCACAACCACAAGCTCTGCTTTTTCACTTGGGGAGCTGATGAATCAGTGTGGGTACGGGTGGTACCACCTTAATTTCACACATTCCAGTTCCACCCAGTTAAGCCTTTCTGGGAATCATGATCTGATTCTTTGAAAAAGGCAGTGTGGAGAGAATCTAAGATTAATTCTCACCTCCAGGTTGGGCCAACTCAGCTGGGACCATCCCACTGTTCCGCTCTTCTGAGTCTTGCCTTTCAGGACCTAGAGTCTCAACCCAGAGCATGGGAGGGCTCCACTCAGGGTCTCCTATGTAGGAAGTGGCCTCCACCCAGCCAGGGAGATGCCCAGGCATTCATCCTCAGTCCTTCTCCAAACCGGATGCTCCTCCCCTGCCAAGGCCCAGCCTAGAGTCTCAGGCTGCCACCCTCCCTGTGTCTGGATTAATCAGAACCCTCCAAGGTCTCCCCTAAAGTGTCTGGACAGAGAGGGCTCAGGTGACTGCCCTGAGGGTGACTTGGTTTCTGTTAGGATTTTAAAACTGAGGCCTGAGAAATGTTCAAAGGATGGCTACTGATGAGCCCTGGACCTTACACTGTAAACCAGACCAGTCTTGAACTCAGAGATCTGCCTGCCTCTTCCTCCAGGATGCTGGGATTAGAGGCGTGCCATTCTGTGTGTGTTTGTGCATGCTATCCTCAGGCTTACAGTGTTTAAGGGCGACCAGGATAATGAATCCACAGGGTGGGAAATGAGAACCCAAACAAGTCCAACCTCAGGATACCCATGGCCACTCTAAAGTCTATCCCAGGAAATGAAAATCCTGAACTGGACTGAGGAATAAGAAGGGACTTGTTTGTTTGTTTAAAGCAGTCATTTTTGTTTATTGGGAATAGCTAGGTTTATTATTAATGTATCATTGATAGACATGAGACCCAACAGCCCCCAACAAGGAAGTTGAAAAACATTAACAAAAAGAGCATATGCTAGATATTCTAGGGAGTCAGAAATCCTGTGACATCCTGTCTCTGCTTTGGTACCCTAAAGAGAATGTGAGACTCTTCAAGGCTTCCAAAATTTTCGGGGAGTCCAAGGTCAAATTTTGGGTGAAGTCCTCTGGGTGCTGCTTTGTAGAACCCGATGCGTACAATGTACCTTTCCCAACTCTTTTCCTGTCTATACACTAAATTAATTCCTAGACCAGAGTCTGACCCAGAGCTTCTGACCAATCGACCAAGTATGTCCCCTTGACTTCATCTCAGATGTGCGGGTCTCAGACAACTGCTTGAGCTCCATCTCACCCCTTCGATATAGAAACCAAAACTGGAGAGGCAACGAGAATAAGGAGATAGATATCAAAATAGGCCCTGGGTCCAGGTTGCGATCGTGGTCTCTGGAAAGGAGCGGGGAGACCATTAAAGACAAGGCCAGTGTAAGACTCTGGTGAGCTTTAGCTTACCAGGACCTCCTGAGTGAACAACGCAGAGTTGGAATCAGTGCAGAAATCAAGAGTTTTATTTAATCCAACACGCTGGGGTCGCCCTGCACATGGAGAGAGAATGAACCTGGGCAGCCCAGGCAGCGGGCCTTATACAGTCCTCAGGGCAGCTGCCCTTAGGCACAGTGTGATTGGCAGAACAGCTGTTACTTCTAAACTAATTGGTCGTTAGGGGACGAGGTAGGTGGCCAACAGTCTCAGAATAACTCTGAGCCTCCCCTAGCCGCAGGGACCTCCCCATGGTCTGAGGAATGTAATTTATCCTCTCCCTTTCTGGGTGGGGCAAGTGTTCCATGACCTTTCCAAAGTTCCTGAGCTGACCCTTCCAACTGCTATTCCAGAGGTCCTGAGTTCAGTTCCCAGCAACCACATGGTGGCTCACAACCATCTGTAATGGGATCCGATGCCCTCTTCTGCTGTGTCCGAAGAGAGCAACAGTGTACTCATATAAATAACAAATAAATAAATCTTAAGGGAAAAAAAGGCACATGACAGAGGTAACAAAGGGAAGAACTGGAAGACGGTGGGAAGGATGAGTGGTTGGTTGCCTTTTCTTTCACCCAAATGGTGGTTTCAGTCTTTGTGACTCTGAATTTATTTATTATCTGTTCGTCCATCCATCCGTCCATCCATCCATCCATCCATCCATCCATCCATCCATCTATCTATCTATCTATCTATCTGTCTATCTATCTGAGTGCTCGATCTGCATGTATACTTGCATGCCATAAGAAGGCATCTGATCCCAGAAATCCACCTGCCTCTGCCTCCCACAGTGCTGGGATTACAGGCGTGCGCCACCACCACCTGGCCCTGAATAATATATTTCTTTTCTTTTCTTTTCTTTTCCTTTCTTTTCCTTTCTTTTCCTTTCTTTTCCTTTTTCTTTTCTTTTCTTTCCTTTCTTTTCCTTTCTTTTCCTTTTTCTTTTCTTTTCTTTCCTTTCCTTTCCTTTCCTTTCCTTTCCTTTCCTTTCCTTTCCTTTCCTTTTCTTTCCTTTTCTTTTTTCCCCGAGACAGGGTTTCTCTGTGTAGCCCTTGCTGTCCTGGAACTCACTCTGTAGACCAGGCTGGCCTCGAACTCAGAAATCCGCCTGCCTCTGCCTCCCAAGTCCTGGGGTTAAAGGCGCCACCGCCGCCCGGCAACCAAAGGCTTTTACTGCCAGGCTTTGGCAGCCTGAGTAGTTGCTGCTGTGAGGAACTATTGTTCACCCATTCAGGAAATTTTATAGAACGTAATTAGAGGGTCTGGAGGGACGGCTCAGCGGCTAAGAGCACTGACTGCTCTTCCGAAAGTCCCGAGTTCAAATCCCAGCAACCACATGGTGGCTCACAACCATCTGTAATGGGATCTGACGCCCTCTGCTGGGGTGTCTGAAGACAGCTACAGTGTACTCACATATAATAAATAAATAAATAGATCTTTTAAAAAAGAACATAATTAGGATGAGGTAGACGAGCGTAGCAGATGATTTTAGCTTTGGGCCCTGTTTGGTTCGGGTTGCTCACACCCATCCCTCTTGTAATAACACACTTGGCAACCTGGTTTCCTGCCTTGTGCATCCTATGCCCATGGCACTCCACACAACGCACTCTTGATCCCCACAACCTCACTGTGTTATTCATACTTTTACCTCAAGGATAGTATAGATTTCTCTGCCCACAGCATCACATTTAGATATATTCTATTCAAGCAAATTCCCATAGTGTAGGGTAGGAGGAATAGAAGGACTGATCTAGCTGGAACTGGTTTTGGGTGCATTCACAGAGAGAGGACACTGTCCTTGGAGTGAACTTTTAGAGAGAGTCTCTTCAGCATCTTATGCCTATGCACAGGTGGGTGTGTCTATGGTTAAAATCAGACCATAGAGAGGAGGGACATTCAAAGTAGATATATGACTCCATCTGTCAATCAGAATAGAGAACTGTGATGGTGTGTATATGTTTGGCCCAGAGTGGCACTGTTAGGAGGTGTGTCCTTGTTGGAGTAGGTGTGTCACTGAGGTCGTGGGATTAAGACCCTCATCCCAGCTACCTGGAAGTCAGTATTCTGCCAGCAGCCTTCAGATGAAGATGTAGAACTCTCAGCTCCTCCAGCCCCATGCCTGCCTGGATGCTGCTATGTTCCCACCTTGATGATACTGGACTGAACCTCTGAACCTGTAAGCCAGTCCCAACTAAATGTTGTCCTTTACAGGACTTGCCTGGGTCATGGTGTCTGTTCACAGCAGTAAAGCCCTAAGACTTAGGTGTTAGGAGCACTAGCTGCTTTCCAGGGGACCCACTTTACATCCCCAGCAACCATGTAGCAGCTTACCACCATCTGTAACTCCAGTGCCAGGGATCTGATGTGCTTTTCTGGCCTCTGCCCCACCAGGCACACAAAGGTACACAGACAAACTCTCAGGTAAAACACCCAAAACATAAAATAAAACAACAACTGCTGTGATCATAAAAAAGAGAAAGTGGCGTAAGAATGGTTCCTATGGGCCGGGTGTGGTGGCGCACGCCTGTAATCCCAGCATTTGGGAGGTAGAGGCAGGCGGATTTCTGAGTTTGAGGCCAGCCTGATCTACAGAGGGAGTTCCAGGATAGCCAGGGCTACACAGAGAAACCCTGTCTCGAAAAAACAAAAAACAAAAAACAAAAAAAAAAAAAAAAAGAATGTTTCCTATGGGTGTGTGTGGGGGGGGGGGAAGGAGGTGCCTCAGTGGGCCCATGCAGAGGCATCCCTTCCCCCTGAGGGACCAGACACACGACAGTATAGTATAGAATAGAGTTTATTTAGGACATGGGGAGGGGAGTTAAGGGGGTAGTAGAGGCAGAGAAAGGCAGAGAGAGGGAGAGAGTAGAGAAGTAGAGGCCAGCCATGACCACATGGAGAGAGGGGCGGGGGGTGGGGGGTGGGGGAGGGGGGGAGGGAAGAGCCCAAGAGGGCAAGGGAGAAGCTAAGAGAGTAAGAGAGAGAGGAGGGGCAAGCAGTCCCTTTAATAGTGGACTGGACCTAAGTAGCCATTGCCAGGTAGCTGTGGGGTGGAGATTAGATAGAATCCTAAACAACAAAGAGGGCCTCTTGAACTGCATCCTTTAGTAACCAGTTTCTCTCTCTCTTTTCTTTCTTGGGTTAATGTGTATGTGTAGGAACAGCTAGGGCTCAGACTCACTCCCGAGAAGCATGCAGACAGGGAGAAGGGCCTGGGCTAGGTAGTAAAGGTGACTTACAGCAGGGCTGGCTCCTTCCTCATGCTCCTGACCCCGGAACAAGCATGGCAGCAGTTGGGTCCTACAATTTAAATCACGTATTGACCGTCACACAGTGATAGTCCTGTAACTTACATCTCAGATTGACCTAAGGGACCCGAAGGAGTTTCCCATTCCTACACCTACCTTACAGCTTCTCCTAGGCCAAGTTCCACTCTTCACCCAAGGAATATTCTTGAGTAAAAAATCCTCAGAATGTACTGACTGAGTTACCTGACCCTCTGGAAAGTCCCAGGTAGAGTTCAAAGGCGTGCCATGCCAATAGATTTAAAGGTCAATATGCTTAGCCAATAAGTTTGAACTGTAACCTTGCTGATGTAACCTGTGTCCCTAAAAAGTATAAAAACTGCTTGTAATAGCCATCTTTGGGGGTCGCCTTCTTAGCAACTTACCTTGAGGGACTTGAAGGTCACCTTCTCGTCACTCACCTTGAGGGACTAATTGAAGGTTGACCCCCAAAGCTCCTGAAAATAAACCTCTTGCTTTTGCATCTTACTGGGGTGGGGGTGGGGGGCAGGGAGGCATCTCAAAGTTGGTACCACTGACCGAGTGTCGGGGTCTTACTGCGATAGTGGCAACTTTCAATATCACATTCCCCCCAGTAAGCAGGTCCTGCAGACAAAAGATTAGCAGAGAGATCCTGGAGTTAATAGACTTATGAACCACATGGATCCCACACACCTACAGAACACAAAGAATACACTTTCTTCTCAGCACCTTACAGAACTTTCTCTCAAACTGACCATATACTTGGATACAAAGCAACTCTCAGCAAATACAAGAAAATGATATAATTCTGTGCATTCTATGGCTGGCCGGATGGATATCAACAGAATGTTTACAAATTCGTGGAGACTGAATGATTCACTATTGAACAAAAGAATGGATCAAGATAAAAAAAGAGATTAAAGACTTTCTAGGATTGAAAGCTCCAGGAGAAGAAGAGGAGGAGGAAGAGGAGGAGGAGGAGGAAGCAGAGGAAGAAGAAGTAAAAGAAAGGACACTCCACAGGAGCAGAAATAATAAAATTCACTGGACAGTGGTGGCACATGCCTTTAATCCCAGCACTTGGGAGGCAGAGGCAGGCAGATTTCTGAGTTCGAGGCCAGCCTGGTCTACAGAGTGAGTTCCAGGACAGCCAGGGCTACACAGAAAAACCCTGTCTCACCACCCCCCCCCAAACAAACAAACAAACAAACAAACAAAAAAAAAAAAAGAAAGAAAAGAAAAAGAAAAGAAATAAATAATCAAATTCAGGGATGAAAAATCAATAAAACAGAAACAAAAAAAAAAAATACAGGGCTGGAGAGATGGCTCAGTGGTTAAAGAGCTCCGACTGCTCTTCCAGAGGTCCTGAGTTCAAATCCCAGCAACCACATGGTGGCTCACAACCATCCGTGAGACGACTCCCTCTTCTGAAATGTCTGAAGATAGCTACAGTGTACTTACATATAATAAATAAATCTTTAAAAAAGAAAGAAGAAAAATACAAAGACTCAGTAAAACAAAGAGTAGGTTCTTTAAGAATTCAACACGATATATACAAACCCCTTATCCAAACTGATGAGAAAAACAGAGAGAATATCCAGATTAACAAATGAGAAATGAAAATGGAACACAACAACAAACGCTTAGGAAATCCAGAGAATCGTAAGACATTCTTTAAAAATCTGTACGCCACCAAATCAAAACTCTAAAAGAAATGAATACTTTTCTTTTTTTTCTTTTTTGTTTTGTTTTGTTTTTTGTTTTTTCGAGACAGGGTTTCTCTGTATAGCCCTGGCTGTCCTGGAACTCACTCTGTAGACCAGGCTGGCCTCGAACTCAGAAATCCGCCTGCCTCTGCCTCCCAGAGTGCTGGGATTACAGGTGTGCGCCACCACCGCCCGGCATGAATACTTTTCTTTATAGGTGCTAGTTACTAAAGTTAAATCAGAATCGGATAAGTAATTTAAGCAGACCTATAGAAGCAGTCATTAAAATCTTCCAACCAAAAACAAACAAACAAACAAACAAACAAAAAACAACAAAAAAAAACAAAACAAAACCCAAGGGCAGAAGCTTTTAGTGCGAATTCTATTAGGCTTTCAAAGAAGTGTTAACGCCAATACTTCTTCTCCACTCACTCCACAAAACAGAAACAGAAGGAACATGGACCAGTTTGTTTTATAAGGCCACAGATGCTCTGATACACAGCCATACAAAGGCCCAACACAGAAAGAAAATTCCAGACCAATTTCCCTTAGGATCACAGATGCAAAATTAATCGATGAAACACTTGCAAATGAAATCGAAGAACATACCAAAAAGATAATTCACCGCGGGTTGGGGGAGAGCCCTGGGGTGGCTGGTTATTTGGATGGTAATTCTGCTCTCAGGAGGGGCGGCAAAGGAGGAAGGAGTCGGGACTCAGGTGATCTGAAGAGCCTTCACTCAATCTGTAAAACAAAGGCTAGAGCCGGTGATTGGGCGGGAGAAGGGAAGGTGGGGCTGGGAGTTTGGGAGGAAGGGGAAGGGGCGGAAGAGAGGACCCCTGGGGAGGAGTGGGAAGGAATGTGGAACTGGAGCACTTGCCCTGGAGAAACCGCAGGTTTTAAGGGATCTATCTCATAGATGCAGAAGATGGTAACGTAGAGGCAGATCTGTCCAGGCTAGGTATGCAGCTTGTATTCATATTAATTGAGTTGTGTTTTCTTTGCCTGGGCGAATCTGAGTTAGAGATTTACTGTAACAACCATGTTCAAGTAGGATTTATCCCAGAGATGCAGGGAAGGTTCAATAACTAAAACAAACAAACAAACAAACAAAAAAACAAATGTAATCTATGTATAAACAAACAGAAAGAAAGAAACTACAGAACTTATCAGATGCAGGAAAGACAAAAATCTAACACCCCTTCTTGGTAAAAGTCCTGGAGAGAAGGCATACAAGGGACATACCTAAACAGATAAAGGCAATTTACAGAAAGCCCATAGACAACACCAACTTAAATGGAGAGAAACTCGAAGCAATTCCACTAAAATCAGGAACAAGACAAAGGTGTCCACTCTCTCCAAACTTATTCAGTATATTACTTGAAGTCTTAACTAGAGCAAGAAGGTGGCGCATACCTTTAATCCCAGCACTTGGGAGCCCGAGGCAGGGAGATTTCGGAGTTCGAGGTCAGCCTGGTCTACAGAGTGAGTTCTAGCACAGCCATGGCTACACAGGGAAACCCTGTCTCGAAAAACAAAACAAACCAACAGCAATAAAAAAGACAACTGAAAAAGATCAGGAGGATATAAATTAGAAAAGAATAAGTTAAAACATCTTTATTTGCAGGTGGTGTGATAGTATACGTAATGAGCCTAAAAATTCCACTGGGAAACTCCTACAGCTGATAAACACTTTCATCAAAGCAGATGGATGCAAAATTATCTCACAGAAATCTGCTATAGACAAATAACAAATGGGCTGAGAAAGAAATCAGGGAGACATCTTTCATTTTTTTTTTAATTTTTATTTTCTATATTCTATGTTTACATTCCAAAGGCTTTCCCCTTTCCCAGTTCCCCCCCACCATACGTCCCATAGTTCCTCTCCCCCCCCAACTATTCCCCAATCATTCCCCCTCCCCCCACAGTTTCTTTACAAAACTGGATCCAATCTTTACAGGCCCAGGGTCCTCTCCTTTCTTCTTCTTGGGAATCATTTGACTTGCTAATTGTGCCTTGAGTATTTAGGGCTTCTGGGCTCATTAATATCCACTTATCAGTGATTGCATTTCATGTGTATTCTTTTGTGATTGGGTTAACTCACTCAGGATGATACTTTCCAGGTCTAACCATTTACCTACAAATTGCATGAATTCATTATTTTTAATTGCTGAGTAGTATTCCATTGTATAAATATACCACATTTTCTGTATCCATTCCTCCTTTGAGGGATATTTGGGCTCCTTCCAATTTCTGGCTATTATAAACAAGTCTGCTATAAACATAGTGGAGCATGTGTCTTTATTGTATGCAGGGGAATCCTCTGGGTATATGCCCAGGAGTGGTATGCCAGGGTCCTCTGGAAGTGACATGCCCAATTTTCTGAGGAACCGCCAAACTGATTTCCAGA
Source organism: Apodemus agrarius (assembly GCA_964023405.1). Classification (NCBI taxonomy): domain Eukaryota; kingdom Metazoa; phylum Chordata; class Mammalia; order Rodentia; family Muridae; genus Apodemus; species Apodemus agrarius. The sequence goes on along the minus strand of OZ030005.1, from coordinate 4,073,705 downwards.
GCGGTTTTACCATTTTGCAATCCCACCAACAGTGGAGGAGTGTTCCTCTTTCTCCACATCCTCGCCAGCACTTGTTGTCTCTTGAGTTTTTAATCTTAGCAATTCTGACTGGTGTGAGGTGGAATCTCAGGGTTGTTTTGATTTGCATTTCCCTGATGACTAATGATGTTGAACATCTCTCCAAGTGGATCAAGGACCTCCACATAAAACCAGACATACTGAAACTATTAGAAAAGAAACTTGGGAAGACCCTGGAGGACATGGGCACAGGGAAAAAGTTCCTGAACAGAACACCAATAGCTTACGCACTAAGATCAAGAATTGACAAATGGGACCTCATAAAATTACAAAGTTTCTGCAAGGCAAAGGACACTGTCAGAAGGACAAAATGGCAACCAACAAAGTGGGAAAAGATCTTCACCAACCCCACATCCGACAGAGGGCTAATATCCAATACATACAAAGAACTCAAGAAGTTAGACCACAAAGAACCAAATAACACTATCAAAAAATGGGGTACAGAGCTAAACAAAGAATTTTCACTAGAAGAAATTCGGATGGCCGAGAAACACCTTAGGAGACATCTTTCATAATAGCTTAAAATAATATTAAGATATCTTGGGTACTCTAACAAAGCCAGGGAAAGAATTGTATGATTAAAAACTTCAAGACAAGCCAGGCAGTGGTGGCGCACGCCTATAATCCCAGCACTTGGGAGGCAGAGGCAGGTGGATTTCTGAGTTCGAGGCCAGCCTGGTCTACAGAGTGAGTTCCAGGACAGCCAGGGCTATACAGAGAAATCCTGTCTCGAAAAAAACAAAAACAAAACAAAACAAAACAAAACAAACAAACAAACAAAAAACCCAAACAACCTTCAAGACATTAAAGAAAGAAACTTAAGACGTCAGAAGATGAAAAAATTTCCCATGTCCATGGATTGGCAGGATGAATATAGTATTCATGTCTATCCTATCAAAAGTCATCTATAGATTTGATATATTTCCCATCAAAATTCAAACTCAATTCTTCATAGATCTTGAAAGGACAATTTTCGGCTTTATATGGAAACATAAAAACTCAGGAGAGCTAAAACAGTCTGAATGACCCCTGCCTTGGAGAGGAAGCAGAAAGTGTGTAAGTCAGGAGGGACGGAGGACACCAAGGACAATGGGTTCTCTAAATCGACAGAGTCAAAGCTCAGAGAGCGCACAGATCCTGAGGCAGCATGCACGGCGCTGGTGGTGTGCGTCTGCACCAGGGCTTCTGTCTGTCTATTAATTATTCCTGTTAAATTTTTTTCCTGGGATTCCTGAGTGTGAGAACAGATCCCATCTTGTGCCTTCTCTTGGTTTCTTGAACTTCTCTCACTTGTGACGCTTAGTTTTTACTTTATTATTATGTTATTATATTTCATTGACTTATTATCCTTTAAAAAGCCTGTTTGTTTTCTAGCGAGACAGAAAGGGAGTGGATCCAGATGAGAGGGGAAGTGGGGTGTAGCTGGGAGGAGTTGAGTGAGTGTGTGTGTGTGTGTGTGCGCGCGCGCGTGCGCGCGCGCGCAAACCATAATCAGACATATATGTGAGAAAAAAATCTATTTTCACTAAAAAGAAAAATAACTTCTTGTCAGATGTGATGAGCACAGAACTGTAATCCCAGTACTGAAGAGGCAGGCAGATCTCTGTAAGTTCAAGGCTAGCCTGGTCTGTGCAGGTCCAAACAGGAAGAGACAGTGCTACAAAAGTGAGACCTGCCTAAACAAACAAAACAAAACAAAACAAAACCTTTCCACAACACAAACAAAAAGGGGAATTGCCTGGAGGTCTGATCCCTAACACATGCAAACAGAAATGACAACAAACAACAACAAATCCAAAACCCTACCTAAGCAACAAAGCCAAAAGAACATGTTTCCAGAAATCTCCGAGGTCCTGGGGCTATCTGTGGAGGTCTGTCCTTGGGTGGGCAAGGCAGGAATTCTGGTAAGGACACCTGCTCTCAGCAGCCACCTGCTCCTCCCCCCTGCTTCCCAGGGACACCATAGGAGCTCCCGGAACCACCAGGGAGGCTTTGCTCATCTATTCCAGCCTGCCCCACTCATTCTTGGCCTTCATCAGGGTCTCATTGAACACACGTGCCAGGGCCAGCAAGATAAAACCCAGGTAAAAGGTGCTCGCCATGGGCTGGAGAGACGGCTCAGCCGTTAAGAGCACTGACTGCTCTTCCAGAGGTCCTGAGTTCAATTCCCAGCAACCACATGATGGCTCACAACCATCTGTAATGGGATCCGATGTGATGTCCTTCTCTGGTGTGTCTGAAGACAGCTGCAGTGTACTCATATACACACAATAAATAAATCTTAAAAAAAAAAAAAAAAAAAAGGTGCTCGCCCACTGAGTATCCCCGAGTCCCAGTGGTGGAAGAACAGAACCAGCTTCTGCTGGTTGCCTTTGACTTCCTTGGGAACACCTTTTCCATAAACAAACAAACAACGTAGTTAAGTTAATCAAACCAAATCAGAAATGCCATGAATTCATAATTCTGGATGAGAAGACAGCCCCTATAGAGAGGGGACACGTTTCAATTATTTGGGTAGAGGCATCTAGAGCTAAGGTGATTCTGAGAGAGAGTCAAATTAGGGAAACACTCCCTACCAACCCGAGCCTGCCCCCCCCCCCCATCCGCCCCCTCATGTAGAGATTGAACCTGGGGACTTGTCCTCTTGCCTGGCCTTTTAATCCCAGTCTTCTTTAAACTTTTCTAAAACAAAAACAAAAAACAGAACAAAACAAAACAAAATCTAAACAAGGTCGGGCTTGGTGGCGCACGCCTTTAATCTCAGCGCTGGGAGGCAGATGCGGGTGGATCTCTGTGGGTTTGAGGCCAGCCTGGTCTACAGAAGGAGTCTAGGACAGCCATGCCTCTGTTTCACAGAGAAATCCTGTCTGGAAAAACAAAACAAAACAAACAACAACGAACAAAAAATATTGCCCCCCTCCAAAACTAAAC